>CM038117.1:7795128-8251926 GCA_001642375.2 Mentha longifolia
AATATCATGAGGTGGGGGTACTATTGGCCCACCATATTCCAAGACGCTATCGACCTCGTCAAGCAGTGTCCGAAGTGCCAAATCCATGCGACGGTTCCGAGGTTGCCACAGACCGAACTGGCCAGCATGCAAAGCCCTTGGCCTTTCATGCAGTGGGGAATAGACATCGTCGGCCCGTTTGAAAAAGCTCCCGGCCAACTACAGTTCCTCATTATAGCCATTGACTACTTTACGAAGTGGGTCGAAGCCAAACCTCTGGCGCGGATCACAAGTAAAAACGCCCTAAACTTCATTTGGAAGAACATAGTTTGTCGCTTCGGCATACCTCACGTCCTCGTCTCAGATAACGGAACCCAGTTCACAGACAGGACGTTCAGAGAATGGTGTGACGAACTCCACATCCAACAAAAGTTCACCTCGGTAGCCCATCCTCAAGCAAATGGTCAAACCGAGGTTACGAACTGAATGATAGTCAAAGGGTTAAAAACCCGACTCGATAAGGCCAAAGGAGATTGGGCAGCGAACTTACCCCAAGTCCTGTGGTCGTACCGAACCATCCCCCGGACATCACACGATGAAACACCATACAGCTTGGTGTATGGAACCGAAGCGGTGATCCCGGTAGAGATCGGTTTGCCGAGCCCCCGAACGCTTAACTTCGCAGCCCAAGACAACGAAGAGAGACTTCGAACTAACTTGGATTTGCTAGAAGAAAAACGGGAACAGGCCCATATACAAGAAGCTCGATACAAACAGCAAGTAGCTCGGTATTATAATAACCGGGTGAAGCATCAGCAGCTCCAAGTAGGCGACTTCGTACTTCGGAATAACGAGGTCAGTAAGGCGGAGAAGCTCGGCAAATTAGAAGCCACCTGGGAAGGACCATACCGAGTTCAAAAAGTCCTCGGAAAAGGGTCGTACAAGCTCGCCCACTTATCCGGTGAGCCCATACCCCGTACATGGCACATTACTCACTTAAAGAGATACTTTGTATAAACGGAGAGTAATGTTCAAGTTCATTTAGGTTGTAAGAGTCGGGTCGTCTTGTTAAGTTTTGTCTTATTTTAACTTCAGTCTTCTATCAATTAAATTTTAATTTTTCATTTACTTGCTTAAATCTGTTGCATACATTTTGCACGTCTCTCTCTCGTTTATGTTGAGTATCTCGATTTTAAAATCCTGACGAGGATTACACAAATAAACTCCGCTTCGGAGTAACACCTAAACGCGCGTAAGGGGACCACCCCTATCGATAAATTCGACAAATAAGGAACCTGAAAGCCTTAACTTCATCTTCGGACGAAGTGGCTAACTGAAAGCCTAAACTTCGTCACCCGACGAAGTGGCTACATGAAAGCCTTAACTTCGTTCTCGGACGAAGTGGCTACCTGAGCCTAAACTTCATCTTTGGACGAAGTGACTAACTGAAAGCCTAAACTTCGTCACCCGACGAAGTGGCTACATGAAAGCCTTAACTTCGTTCTCGGACGAAGTGGCTACCTGAGCCTAAACTTCGTTTTCGGACGACATGGCTAACTGAAAGCCTAAACTTCGTCACCCAACGAAGTGGCTACCTGAGCCTAAACTTCATCTTCAGACGAAGTGGCTAACTGAAAGCCTTAACTTCGTCACTAGACGAAGTGACCCCTTGAAAGCCAAACTTTATTTCATGGCAGAGGAAGCTGCCTTCGTTTAAAATAAGAGAATCTACCTTAGTTAAAGATGATGATGTAAAGCTTAAATACAAGTGCAAAAATTTCCGTTTTATTTGAATGGAAAAAAATGTACAAATATTACATTAAGAAGACGAGGAACCCGGAGGTTTTGGCCGACTAAAGCTGAGCCAATCTCTAGCAAAATCTCTGCCATAATTAAAGTTCAAAATATCATCTACGCTTAACCTGCCTCTACCTCGTCCGGGAGCTAAACTTCGACCTCTACCTCGGTCACTCTGAGTTCCACGACCCCGGGCACCTTGGCTCGCTCGACCTTGACCTCGCCCAGATGCCAACCGCCGCTCTTGACTGTAAATTTCTCGAGAATGGCGTGTGATAATCCTAGGATCAGGGTTGGCCGACCTCAAAGATTCACCTTCCAAGAATTCTCTAGAAGTACGGTCAAGCAACCTCGAGTCTGAACCAGGAGTAGCCGAAGTCGAAAACTCAGCCCCAGACAAGATACGTCATTTCAACTTCGGAAAGTGATTAAGAACTGTCTCGTAGATGCTCGCTACATGAATGAGTTCTTCAAATTCATCCCGAACCTGCCAGGAGTCCATCCCATATTGGTCCCTGTAGCTTCGGCACCGAGCCTGGAGTTCCTTGACCTTACTATAGGTCTCAAAAATGGTAGATCCCCCAGCTCGGTGAATAATAGTCTCATACTCCGTATGCTCTACGACAATCTCCTTGAAAGTTTTGATATTGTCCAAAGCTTGCTGATACTTGTCATCGAGCTCCAGATACTTCGTATGCACTTTATCAAGCTTTTCCTGAGCAGTTCAAAGCTTCACTTCAGCCTCGACCTCGATGTTATCAGCTTGTTTCTTCCAGTTAGAAGCATCGATCTCGGCTACTTCAACAGCTTGGCGAAGTTCGGATATTTCTCTTACGAAGTGAGAAGCATCGTAAAAATCAGGAGCAGACTACAACATAAATACAAGCAAATCTCAACAAAAGGCTTTTCATTTATAGCCGAACACGGCAAAAGAAACGCCACCCTAATGGTGACGAAGTACAAGGCTACAAAAAAAAAAAAAAAAAAAGAGAGGGAAAGAAGCCAAAAAATCCTGAAAAGCGTCAGTTGACTCCATCACGATTTTCTCCTTCTAGGCTGACCTCTGATTTGGCTTCGGGCTCCTTTGGGTCATCGCGGGCTGGCTCCTCGTTGGTCCCCTCCCCAACCGGCCTCTTCAGCAGATCGGCAATGACCGTCTCCAGGAGTTCGTACCTGTCAACGGGACATCGCCGAATGGCACCTTCGTTGAGCGGACTCCTCTGCGCGGCGAGCTGCTCGACAACCGGAATTGAGGAGGTGTACTCCAAAAGCACCTCGGCGAAGTCACGCAGTGTCTCCTCCTCCGTCATGGTAGCATACCCGTACTTGGTTTTGTCCAAATCCGGGATGTCCTTGGCGATATCGTCAATCACCGCTGAGACAACCGGGGTGCTCATGGCACTCACCAGCTGAACCGCCATCCGAGAGAAGTGCGTAGACCGGAAGACTCGTTCCACCAAAGCGCAGAACACACCTCCCTATCCAGCTACCACTCCGGCAACTTGGGCCCTCAGCCGACCCACTTCTGCCTCTAGCTCGGCAGCCCTCTTCTTCGCCTCTTCGGTGACAGCCGAAGCTGCCGCCTCCCTCTCCGCTGCTGCCTGTGCCGCGGCCTCGGCGACAGAGATCTTAGCCATTAGCCGATCCTCCATTGCCGCGACCTCGGCAGCCTTTCTCTGAAACTTGGCAACTCCACTTGTGATGAAGTTCGCCAAGCCTCGCAACCCGTCTAAAGCCACCTCGGCTTCCTAAAAACCAAAACCAAAAGAGGGGAAAATTTTATTAGATAGTACCATCACCATATACAACTACTTCCAGTTTTACACTTACCTCGGGGAATGACATCTCCCGTGCATGTCCTTGGCCCGAGGTCAGGCCACTCTCGACGATCGTCACTTCGTCATCCAACGAAAGTAACGTTCGTTGAGGTCGTTGGCCCACCAACGGCAATGGAGAGGAGCTTAGGACGGGAGCGTCCAGTTGCGAGCTCACAGACACCGACCTCCCTAGGTTGGTTGTCCTTTCTGACGACGTCGCCGAAGTCATCTTCTCCACCACGGAAGTAGAGGGCTTCTGCCTCTTCCTCTTGTTCTTATTCTGGAGAGCGGCTTGGATAGCTTGAGCGTCCACTACAAAAAAAAAAAAAAAAAAAAAAAAAAGGGCGGGGAGCGTTAGTCAACACCAACAGAATGCCGAACACAAAGTAGTGAAGCAGGGCCTCACCCAAGTCCGCAGTGGATACAAAATTATATGGGCTTAGCCCATGACTTGCGAGATCGGCCTCTGAATAATCCCTCTCAATGAGGCCGAGGCTCATCAAGTCCGTCTTGAGCTCACCGATGGGTTTCCCAGTGTCTCGAGGCGAGAACTTATCCTTGGTCCAAGGATACAACGGCACGCCTTCAATCCGGCAGAAGAAAAATTTCTTCTGCCAGTTCGGCACCTTGGTGGGCATCCCTAACTTAAACCTATTAATAGGGGAAAGGTAAGTCCACCCCGTTAGACCAAGTTTAGGTCTAAAAAACCTAAGAAATGAATTTACAGAAGGAGTACCACCACGGCGGCTGACCTCGAAACAAAACCCTACGACCTGCTTGATGGAGAGCGGTGCTAACTGACCTAACGCCAGTTGCAATTCCTCTAACAGCTCGACAAAAAAAGGATTCAAAGGAAACCTTAGCCCGAAATGAAGATAGTCTTCATATACGGTAAAAAATCCTATGGGGGGAGAACTACCCCTATCCTCCTCACGAGGTAGAAGCAATTCCATCGACTCGGGAAATAAGAAACGACGAGCCAAATCTTGCATATGAGAGAGACATGGTGGAAACACAGGCCAGAGAGGCGGTGGACCCGACCAACGGTGGGAATTCGATTTCTCGAAATGCCGGCGGGACTAACGAGCGAGTATATACATTTAACCAAACCTTCGCCGGAAATCCCCTAAACGGCGAAGGTGAAATCTCTATGTTCGCACTATCAGTACCTACTTGGGGAGAAGAAGAAGAATCCATTATAAGGGAAGTACTTACTTGTCACAGCTTTTTCCGACTACAAATCACCGGGAAATAGACTGAACGGCGGCGGCGGTTGCAGAATTTTGGTTTAGGGTTTTCTCTCTTGCTTACAATTGGAAATCGATTGAGGGGGAAAAATATTTTCTAGCGTACATTGGAAGCTTTTATAAGCAAAGGCACGCCTTTTCAAATCCCGCCTCTCCACCTGCTCCAACAAAAAAGCGACGCGTGTCCTACTTATCCTGACACCAACAGTCGCGCCCTTCACATCACGACTATTCAAGCCCGACTTCGTTCGACGAGGCGGTATGCATTTCGACTTCGTCGAAATCTTAATTTCGACGGGGTAATGCAATTCAAGCTCGACCTCATCTAAATGAGGCGGTATGCATTTCGACTTCGTCAAAATCTTACTTTCGACGGGGCAATGCAATTCAAGCTCGATCTCGTCTAAATGAGGCGGTATGCATTTTGACTTCGTCAAAATCTTACTTCCGACGGGGCAATACAATTCAAGTTCAACCTCGTCCAAATGAGGCGGTATGCATTTCAACTTCGTCAAAATCTCAATTTCGACGGGGCAATGCAATTCAAGCAAGACCTCGTCCAAACGAGGCGGTATGCACTTCACCTACGTCCTAGCAATCACTCATGTCCTCGCTTCTATACTTTTGGGGGGGGATGTGATAGGATATGGCCCAGCTACTAGGCCCAAGCACCGGCCCAATATAATTGGACCTCGGCAAATAAGCTCGGCCCACTGAAAGGCCCAGAAGACACTTCGGCCCAATCCAACAGCGCAGCCCAAGAGCATAGAAGCTCGGCCGACCCACGATCTCTAACCCACGACTGCTGATATGGCACTCCACGACCTCGGTTGTAACTGCCACGACCTCGGCTGTAACTGCTACTGGGCGCCTATAAATAGTGATGCTAGGATAGATTGAAGGGGGACATTCTGTAAACTCGAGAGTATTAATATAAGAAACTCCTTTCTCCGTGGACGTAGATCTAACCAAAAGATCGAACCACGTAAGCTCTTGTGTTCTTATTTTTCTGCAAATCTTACTATCGCATAAACACTCTAAAATCCACGATCGATCAGTATATAATTTTAAGAGTAATATATATTAAGTAGTTTTATTGTACTAGAACTCTATTCAAATTAGTATATTTTTATTATAGGATTAATATAATAAAACAAATTAAAATAATTTCGAATGCTTCGTTGATTGCTAGATATCCTACTATTTTGTTAATTTTTTCTCCATCATTCCCTAGGAAAAGGTTGAGCACTAGCCATCCTTACAAGAATTAAGATGACATAAACATACATATATACTACATATACATATACGTAACATATATACTCATTCCGTCCGGCCAATTATGCCTCATACTATTATTTTGATAGACTTAGAATAAATATATTCGAAACGTAATTGGTTGGGATGGAAGGAATATAATACTTGTATATAGTATTTATAATATACATCATATACATTTCGCGTGTACATAAATTATTATGTGAAACCTAATCATATTTATGAACATATATAATGCGTTATTGTTTTTATTATTGATACTTTTCGTTTGCGTATATCCTTATTGCATATATTTAATTTTCAAAACTATAATGGATATTATGTTATACTATATTATATTTTTATAAAATACTCTCTCTGTCTATTAAGAGTGCGATGCGAGTTTCGTGGCACAAATTTCTATAAACTCATTATTTGGTTGTTAATTAACACAAACTTATTGATTATAATCATTTTTTCTAATTCTATCCCACTAATTAACAAGAACCCACTAATTAAAATTTTATAGGCTTGATTATCTAACAAATAACGACCTTATAAAAATATGTATCATGGGCCCTACATCGCTCTTAGTGGACAGAGAGTATTATTTATATTTTCTTTCCGTATGCCAACTAAAAATAATTATCTTGGATAACTACAAACTTTAATTTGGATATACACACATCATGGTGCAAGAAATTCTAATAACAAATTAGTTTGTAATTGTAACTATAATTCATTATGTAAAATGACACGTTTATTTATATTTAATCAAAACTCTTTAGCTATTATTACTATAAACAGTTTATTCTTACAATAATAAAATTCTCTTGTACACTTACTTTAATCAAGAGTAATGGTGTATTATAATATAATAATATTTTTTTTGTGAACATGTTGGGATTCTTATTTGTTTTTTTTTTTTCTCTAATTATCTCGATATTGTATATCCTAAGAATTGTTTAAAATATGGATTTGTTACCCATTATCTTTTGAAGGATGGAAGCCCGACAATTGACACTATGACAAAATTAAAATTGGTTTTGAAGGATTGTTTAAATTATTTTTTAGTTCATCACATGTCCGACATAATAATATTAAAGATTTTGAGCATATTATAAAGATTGACAATTTTGTTTATGACAGCTAACACTTTTATTCACAAAGATTAACATATTTGCTGAAACTATTATTTGTCATATAATATATCTCTAAAATTAAAATAAAAAAAATAGAACGGAGATATTTGCATATGTACACATCAAATTTTAATTAAATTTACAATTATTTTCTGGCTCGAATTAATTATGTCCTCATTTTTAATTTTTTAGCTTCTAAAAATCTATTCAGTTACTTTAATTTGACTATGAATATTAAAGAATAAAAGAAACCAATTTGATGTCAGTATTTATATCAATGTACAACTACTGATCGATCTTATTTTCGCAAGAAGGTTTATGCACGAGAACCGGGATTTAACGAACACGAAAGTAAACGGAACACAAAGGGGTTTACGTGGTTCGATCTATCGGAATAGATCTACGTCCACGGGCGGAAAGAGTATAGATCTTTATTGCTTGTATGAGTAGTGATTACAAGATTCTTCTCCCTTCTCAACCTATTCTAAACCCCTATTTATAAGTGTTTACATACGGAATTCGACTAGGATTATAAGTCTTTTCCTATTAGGACTCTTTGGCTTGATCTCCTCCTTTATTGGATAAACACCGAGCTTCTATATCTCTTAGAGCTTGAATTGTAGTCAATGTAGGAGTTGTCTTGGTGTAGAAGTCTCTTTGAAGTAGGATGGAGCTGACTGGGCCGAGCTTAAGTGGATCGGGGCTGAGCTGCATAGGGAATAGGGGCTTTAGTTGGGCCGAGCTGCGTTGGCCGAGCTTAACTGTCGAGGCTCAATTATATTGGGCTCGATGCTTGGGCCTAGTAGCTAGGTCATGTCCTATCACATCCCCCCCCACAAGATGTAGAAGTGAGGGTGTGACGCAGAGTAGATAGGTTGAAATAGGAGTTGGGAAAGTGCATTGCCTCGTTGAAATTAGAAATTCGACGAAGGCGAAATGCATACCGCCCCGTCAGAACGAGGTGAAGCGTAATTTCGGATTACTCCTTCAAAAATTACCAGTTTGACGAGGCCGAACTGTATGTAACCTCGGTAAGACGAGGACGATCTCAAGTTGAAGAGCGAAGCCGAGCACGGAGCAACGGTTGGAGTCCCGAGTTAGTGGGACACGTGTCGCGCTGTTATGGTGGGAGTTGAATGGGGCGGAAGTTTTTGAATAAAACTTCCACTGTACGCCTTCGTCCCCATTTCGCCCTAATTTGCATTCTGAAAAAGAGCCGCCGTCTCCCATCTGCCGTTGCTAGATTCGCCGCACGTTTGTGCCATCAAATCACTGTTAGGAGTCATTCCGCCGATAATTTTCACAAGTAAGTTATGGATCCTTCTTCCTCTCATTTTTCCAGCGGTAGAGATAACGACGATGAAGCCGTGGGTGGGTCATCGTCGCACCCAATGCAATCTTTTCCTTCTACTGTAAAAATAAACACTTTTACTGTAGAAGCTTTGTCATTTAGGGTAGTTGAGTGTTGTCGCTTTGCGCCGGTGACTAAGGGAAAAGTCCAAGATTATATGTCGTCTCTTAGCGCCGAAAATATTATAAGTATTTGTAGAAATTATCAATTTCCGTCCTCCGTTTTACTAGTTGCCCCCGGTTTGGGAGATAGAGCTTGTTCTCCCCCGGACGGCTTCTTTACCGTATATGAAGACAGTTTGAAGCACGGTCTTCGGTTTCCTCTGTTTCCTATTTTCGGGGCTTTACTCCGTAGACTAGGTATTGCAATGGGTCAAATTGCACCGAACTCATTCAAACAGCTCGTAGGATTAGCTGTAGAAGCGTCTAGAATGGGTATACCAGTTTCAGTAGACCTGATACTGAGTTTGTTCTTTTTTAAGTTGGGCGAGACGGGGTGGTTCTATCTGACACCGGTTCGTAAGGATTCATTTCGTTTAGTAACGAAATCGAAACTTACAAACTGGCAGAATAAGTTCTTTTTTTGTCATTCTGCCGAGGTCCCCCACCTCATGTGGCGAGAGAAAGGTAGTAAGCCAGAGAGTCAGAATCCCAACGTAGACCTGGCTGATGCCGTGGCTAGGTTAGATCAGCTAGGTACACTATTACGGGATTACACCGAAGCCGAGCTGGTGTCGGCCGGGCTGAGCCCGTTTAACAAGAATACCTCGTATCCCGAGGAGGGTGAGGTTTTCGTCCGTCTCTTTTTACAGCTTGCAAAATATATGTTCTATGACGCGTAATGTCTTTTGTATTCTGGTTGTAGTGGTGAAACTGGTGAAAGAGAGGAAGAGGCTGAGATCCGAGGATGCCGCGTTTTCAGAAAAAGTGGGTTCCGAGGCGTCCTCGGAACGAACTGCAAGTGAACGAACTGCCAGCGTACCGGAGTTGTCCCCACTGAGGTCTCCTTCTCCGGACTCGTTAGTTCGTCGGACGAAAGTGCCGAAACTGAGCAAAAAGGTTTCGGCAAAGGACGTCCCGACTCTGACTGTGGGCCAGCCCTCAGTTAGTATGGCTTGCCCGGTGGTGGAGCTGGAAAAGCAGCGCCGGGTCTATCCTGAGGTAAGAAGTTCATCCTTTTATGCTTGGATGTAGATTATCTCGGGGCTGATCTCCTTAGGAATTGACAGGATGCTGATCTGGTCTCAGCGACTTTCCAAAATTGGGTGGACGGGTTGGTGAAAAGTGCGTCTACCCTTACCAACTTTGTAAACGCTGGGGTCTCGAAGTTCAACGAGACAAACCAAATTTGTCATCGACTGGAAGAAGAGAAGGCAAGTTTAACTGGAGAGCTTGCTGCTGTCAGGCTGGAGGCCCAGGAGGCCAAAAGGAAGGAAGGTGAAGCTGCTGCCGATGCTGATGTGGCTCGGAAGGAGGTAGCCTCGCTGAAGGCTAAATTGGCTGCGGCCGAGGCCGAGGCTGTGGTTCGTCAAGGGGCACTTCTTCGAGCGTATACTGAAAGGCTCTTCCTGTCCGAATTCTTCTCGGGTCTCTGCGGTGACGTGGCCGAGGTGCTGACCACTCAAAGTGTCTCTGATGCTGTGGAGGCCATCGCCGCTGACATCCCGGACCTAGATAAGGCGAAGTACGGGCACAAGGAGGTGTCCGTGGAGGATCTCAACAGAGCTTTGCAGAGATTGTACTGAAGAAGCTGAAAGAGATTCCTCTGCTTGAGAGCTTGGCAGCCTCTACCATCCTGCTTACTGCCGAACTGATTCGGGACAGCTCGGTGGATCGTGATCCGGAAATGGATGCGATTATTGCCGAGCTAAATGTGGCTCTGAAAAGAACCGAGGCCGAGAGCACAGCTGGTGGCGATTCTGGTAGAGAGGCTGAAGTGCTAGGAGATGTACCTCGAAACGAGGAGGAGGTCAGTTGATCGCCTCCTCATTTATTTATTTTTTGTTATAATATGTACCTCGTCATCAATAGGATGGCGCATTTTGCCGAAGGAATGAAATTTTGATTTCTTATTAGAAATTTGTTTCTATTTTTTGTAGTCTTCTCCAACCTGTGGCAACTTATCGTCTTGTCTGGAAAAAATATCTCGACTTCAACATCAACTTGATGCAGCGAAGGTTGAGGTTTTGCACTGGAAAAGCAAGGTAGGCCATATCGAGAACGAGGCCGAAGTAAAACGGCAGGCTGCTCAAATTCAATCGGATGGATTACAAGCTCAACTGATCGAACTTAATGAGAAGCACAGCAGGCTAAGGGTAAAAGTCAAGCGGATCGTAGAAGAGCTTCAGGAATACGAAACCATGATCCGCCGTAGCGGGAAGCCGACCATCACTGAGGTCTTGGTTGAAGTTGACCAAAAAAGAGAGTGGCTGCCGCGTTTCAAGCACGATCATGGCGAGGACTCTTGGGAGTATCTGGGATTAGTTGACGAGCTAGTCAAAGCCATCAATTCGTATGATACTGTAAAAGCTCGTCGGCATAAACTGCTACAATATTTAACTCCTGATACGAGCTCTTCAAGTTCGGGCAATTCGGGAACACTAGATGCAGCTTCTAGGGCTTTTTTGGAGGGTCCATGCGAGCAAACTTGAATCCCCGCTCGAAATCCATGTGTCAGAGTATCAGTAGGGCGAGGTCGAGCTCGAGGTTCTGTGTCAGGTAACCCAAATCGGAACCCTGCAGCTCGAGGCCGAGGTCGTGGCTTCTCTGCGCTTAGAGGCCGAGGTATTGCTCCTATTGATTATATTATGGGTTTGCCTTCACCTCCGCCTAGGCAGAATTTTGCCGATAGATGGTTCAATTGTAGCAAACCTTCGGGCTCAGCGGCACCTCCTTGATATAGTCGTCCTTGTAACTGTAATCATTCCTTATATGGAGTAATGAAATTGTGTTTTATATCATGGCTCCTTTTATTAAATAATAAAGTTTGGGCTTTTATACAGCTTACTTCATGGGAAGATGAAGTTCGACCCACCTCATCCTTAGACGTAATTCGGTCCTTTATGATGAGGTGTTGGCCTTTATTCAACTACCTCGAAACGAGGACGAGGTTTCAGTCTTTATTCGGCTCACCTCGTCAGATGACGAGGTTTCGGCCTTTGTTCGGTCGGCTCACCTCGTCAGATGATGAGGTTTCGGCCTTCGTTCGGCTCACCTCGTCAGATGACGAGGTTTCGGCCTTTGTTCGGCTCACCTCGTCAGATGATGAGGTTTCGGCCTTTGTTCGGTCGGCTCACCTCGTCAGATGACGAGGTTTCGGCCTTTGTTCGGCTCACCTCGTCAGATGACGAGGTTTCGGCCTTTATTCGGCTCACCTCGTCAGAGGACGAGGTTTCGGCCTTTGATAAACCCGTTCACGTCAAAAGACAAGGTAAGGGTTTTATAGTTCCTTGTTTGTCGAATTTATCGATAGGGGTGGTCCCCTTACGCGCGTTTAGTTTTATCCGTGACGGATATTGACTTACCCTCGTCAGGGTTTTAAGAACGAAGACGAGATACTTTACATTAGTGGAAAGCAGACATGCAGAATGAAATATGCAAGACCGAAGTTTAAAGAAAAAATGAACTTTATTGATAATAATAAAAAATAAAAAAATAAAAAAATAAAAAATAAAAAAAACAAAAAAAACAAAATTAAAGATAGAATATCAGGACGACCTGACTCAGGACCTACATGAACTAAACAACTCCAAATTTAATCCTTTCCACCTATGCAAAATACCTCTTTAAATGAGAAATATGCCATGTTCGGGGTATTGGCTCACCGGATAACTGGGCGAGCCTGTATGACCCTTTGCCGAGGACTTCTTCAACTCGATAAGGTCCTTCCCATGTGGCTTCCAATTTGCCAAGCCTTTCTGCCTTACTGACCTCATTATTTCGAAGTACGAGGTCGCTACTTGGAATTGCTGATAATTCACTCTTCGGTTATAATACCGAGCTACTTGTTGCTTGTACTTTGCTTCCCTAATGTAGGCTAGGTCTCGCTTCTCCTCCAGCAGGTCTAGTCCAATCCGAAGTCCTTCTTCATTGGCTTCGGCGGAGAAGTTGAGCGTGCGATGGCTCGGCAAGCCGATCTCTACCGGGATCACTGCTTCGGTTCCGTACACCAAACTGTAAGGTGTTTCACCGTTCGAGGTCCTGGGAGTCGTTCGGTACGACCATAGGACTTGGGGTAAATTTGCTGCCCAATCCCCTTTGGCTTTATCGAGGCGAGTTTTGAGCCCCTTAACAATTGTTCGGTTAGTGACTTCAGTCTGGCCGTTCGCTTGAGGGTGACCTACCGAAGTGAATTTTTGCTGAATGTGGAGACCTTCACACCATTCCTTAAATGTTCTGTCTGTGAACTGTGTCCCGTTATCCGATACTAGAATGCGAGGTACACCGAAGCGGCAGACTATATTCTTCCAGACGAAGTTGAGGGCATTCTTGCTCGTGATTTTAGCCACGGGCTCGGCCTCGACCCACTTCGTAAAGTAGTCGATGGCTACGATGAGGAACTGAAGCTGTCCAGGAGCTTTGTCAAATGGTCCGACGATGTCTATTCCCCATTGCACGAACGGCCAGGGGCTTTGCATGCCTACGAAGTTGGTTTGAGGTAACCTCGGCACCGTCGCATGGATCTGGCACTTCGGACATTTTTTGACAATGTCGACTGCATCTTGAGACATTGTAGGCCAATAGTATCCCCACCTCATAACCTTTTTTGCTAGCGCTCGAGCTCCGATGTGACTTCCGCACGCTCCTTCGTGCACTTCTCTTAGTGCATAATTTGCCTCATTTGGCCCGGCGCATCTTAAAAGGGGTTGGAGATACGACCTTCGATATAGTACTCCTTGCTCTAAGGTATACTTCGGGATTTTGCTTAGTAGTTTCCTTGCTTCGAGCTTGTCGCGGGGAAGTTCTCCCTCCTCTAAGTAGGCTCTGTAGGGAGTCATCCAGTTTGGTTCATCTTCATGTACGAGGTTCAGTTCGGCTTCTTCAATGCTTCGAAGCGTGACTTCTTCTACAGGTGGATTTGTCGAAGATGATGGCAGTTTGCTTAAGGCGTCAGCTCGGTTATTTTCCCCTCTCGGAATACGCCGCAGCTCAAAGTATTCAAAGCCTTCTTGCAGACTTTTTGCTTTTTGCAAATACTTCTTCATTCTTTCTCCTTTTGCCTCGTATCTGCCTAGCATGTGGCTCACTATGACTTGGGAGTCACTATGAACTTGAACCGCTCGGATATGCAAAGAATGAGCTAGGCGAAGTCCAGCAATTAACGCTTCGTACTCGACTTCATTATTCGTCGTTGGGAAGCTAAACCGAAGTGCATATGCTGTCTCCTTTCCATCCGGACTAATTAGCATGACTCCCGCTCCACTGCCTGTACGACTTGAAGCGCCATCTATGTAAACTTTCCAGCAGTCGTGTGGGGGCTCCTTAGGATGCTCGGCTTCGACTTTGTTTTGCGGGAGTTCGTCCTGTTTTGGTGCTTCGGAGAACTTAGCCTCTACCAGGAAATCTGCTAGGGCTTGTCCTTTATCGCCTGCCGAGGACAGAAATTTATGTCGTGCTCGCCGAGTTCGACAGCCCACTTTGCAATTCTACCCGATGCTTCAGGTTTTGTCAGGACTTGGCGAAGTGGCAGGTCGGTTAGAACTCGTATGGTGTGTGCATGGAAATACGGTCTCAACCTTCTAGCGGCATTCACTAGTGCAAGGGCGACTTTTTCTAATGGTTGGTACCTCGTCTCCGGTCCTTTCAGGGCTCGGCTAATGAAATAAACAGGAAGCTGCCGTCGTCCTTCCTCCCGAACTAGTACAGCACTTATAGCTTCATCCGAGGCTGCGAGGTATAGGGAGAGGACCTCTCCATCTTTCGGAACAGACAAAGTTAAGAGTCTGGCCAGGTATTTCTTCAGCTCTTCAAACGCCACTTTGTGCTCGTCCTTCCATTCGAAGTCGGGTGCCTTCTTGAGAATTTTGAAGAAAGGGAGCTGCTTTTCGGCGGCCTTAGATAAAAAACGACTTAACGCTGCCAAACAGCCAGTCAGTTGATGCACGTCATGAATGGTTTTCGGGACCTTCATCTCTTGGACGGCTCGAACTTTAGAGGGGTTTGCCTTTAAACCTTCTTGCGAAATCCAGCACCCCAGGAACTTCCCTGATCGTACCATAAAAGTACATTTCTCAGGGTTTAGCTTCAGATTTACTTTCCGAAGTAGGTCAAAGACAACCTTCAGGTCGTTAACACAGGTCGCTGGTTCTCTGCTTTTAACGACGATGTCATCAACATAGACTTCAACACTCTTTCCAATGTATTGTTCGAATATCTTGTCGACCATCCTTTGATAGGTTGCTCCCGCATTTTTAAGCCCAAATGGCATCTTCTTATAGGCAAACACGCCAAAGTCTGTGATGAAAGCTGTCTTCGGCGCATCCTCTTCACTCATCAGTACTTGGTGATACCCCTTATATAGATCTAGAAAACTGAAGACCTTGTGACCGACTAGGGCTTCTACTTTTTTGTCTATGTTGGGCAAGGGATAGCAGTCCTTTGGACAATATTTGTTGAGGTCGGTATAGTCAATGCACATCCGCCAACCTCCTTGTTGTTTTTTGACCATGACCGGGTTGGCTATCCACGTCGGATATTTGACCTCGAACAAAATGTTGGCTTTTTGAAGCTGTTGCACTTCGTCATGAATGACTTGACTTTGTTCTGCCGTGAAGACTCGTTGCTTCTGTTTTACCGGCTTCACTTCGGGGTTGATATTCAGCCTATGAGTGATGATGCTGGGCGCTACTCCGGTCATGTTAATTCTGCCGGGAAAGTTGATAGACCGCCCAAAATCGGTTAACACCTTCGTAACTTGCCGAAATTCGATAAAAACTGAGAATCGGAAAAATTTGCAGAGAATTGAAAGACTCCATCGAAGAGAAAACAGAAGCTTCAAAAACGTTAAGTCCGTACATGCAGCTATGTCTGCTATTTAACTATCCTAACGTGCTGACTCAGCAAAAATAAAATAAAAGAAAAATACAACTAATCAACTAAAACGAAAGAAACAAGAAAGTGCGACTTCATTTCCTCTTCTTTCACATCCCCATTGTTTTCAAACCCGGACGGGACCGGGCGGTCGGACCGGTTTAACCGCCAACCGCCTACAAGGCCGGTTCGGGTGTGCTCCTGAACGGGCTAATGGATGACCCGCAGTGATAGAACGATCGAGCCCCTAGATCGCTGGAGTGTCTGCAGCGTTGAAGGAAAACCCAAATCCGGCGCCTCGAGAGGGAGGTCATCGGCGAACAAGAGACGGACTGAACGCGGGAAATTCCCCGTCGGCAGTCGAGATGAGAAAGTTCGAGAGAGTCAAACTTGAGAAACAAGTTAGGGCTGAATTTCAGTATATTCCCTTCGATGATTCATAAAAATAATCACAACCCTCTTTTATATTCTAACCCTAGGGTTGGTTCGACCTAATCCTAGTTTGGGAAAGAACCAACAAAGAACACCCGAACGGAGCTTATATTATGCTCGACTCGAAATATAATAAATAATAAATAATAAAATACATAATAGTCTTGATAAATAAAAAATAATCCAACGTCCTAATCCATGAATCGCTTCAGTGGCTGAAGCCGATCCCTTGGCCGAAGCGATCTTGGCGAGACCGCGCCCTCTTGCGCTTCTTTCTCTTCGCCACTTTGATCTTCGGTGGAATGTGTATCCTCGCTGCTCTTCTCGCCTTCTACTGCTGCGGAAGACGTGGTCGTATCACGCAGCGACCTGGATGGAACCTGTGAAAACCGCTAAAACCGGGCAACCCGGCGGCGCAAATGAAATCATTCAATATGGGTACAATATTGTTACAAGGAGAACAAGGAGCAAGGAAGAAGAGTTTAGATTTTTCCACAAAGAGAGTTTGAGAAGACGTCGATAGATACAAAATGTTTGTAGAGAGAAAATGAAGGGTATTGGCTTCTTATTAGTCTAGTAGTAGAGGCATAGCTGAGTATTGGGGAGAGAGACAATTGTGGGGTTTAGGTTAAAAGGTTGAGAGAGAAAATGTCAAACATCTAGTCTAGATTCTAGAGTCAAAATAAATAAATTTATCTTTACGTTAAATTAAAATTTTAATTGATTAACGAATTGCTAAATCAATGAATTTTGATTTTATGTGAATTAATTTTCTGATTTTAAAGTAATACTTCAAATACTATTAATGCATTTTTTAATATGATAAATATTAAATAATACAATGAATACAATAATTATATATACATATATGGAAAAAAATAACTATATACATGTACGGTTCATTCGGGTTTTTTAAAACGGTTCGACCGGTCGAACTAGTGATCCGGTAACTCAGTTAAATGGTCGGTTCGTTATCCGGTCCGGGTTTCAAAACATTGCACTCAGTGCATGTTCATGCACTTCATCACTCTTCCGCACGTAATGAAAAGATTAAACAAACAAGTAATAACACATTCCTTCATCTGCCGCCGAACATAACGGAATTGGCAACGGAGGAAGACCCACTAAACAACGAATGCGTCTGCGAATGCTGATACGACTTGCGGTAATCGTCAAATCCCGCATAGCACGCAAACGGATGCTCGCCGGCGGAATAACCGACCGCCGTCAACTCCGGCGGTTCCACTTCCCCCTCCAAAAACCGCAGTATGTCCCTCATCCCCGGCCTCATCTCCGGCACAGAATGGTAACACCACAAACCAAGCTTCAGCACCAATTCCGCTTCTCCCCTATCATAACCGTCCCCCAAATTCAAATCAATCGCTCCAAGAATCTCACCCTTACTCCACAGCGAAAAAACCCACTCCAACAAAACCGATTTCTCCGGTTCACCTTTCGGCTCGACCGGCCTCCTCCCGCAACCGACCTCAAGCAAGAACGCCCCAAACGCGTACACGTCGGTGCTGGTCGTGGCCTTCCCGGTTCGCGTGTGCTCCGGCGCTAGGTAGCCGAGCGTGCCAACCACGTGCGTCGTTTGAGGGTCGGAGCCATGATCGTACAGTCTGGCTAAGCCAAAATCGCCTAATCTTGCTCTGAACTCCGAGTCTAATAATATGTTACTAGCTTTGATATCACGGTGGATTACGACTTGCTCCCATTCTTCGTGGAGGTAGAGTACGCCGGCGGCGACGCCTTTGATTATTCTAAATCTTTGGTTCCAATTTAGGGTGGTTTTGGGGCGATCGTGGAGGTATTTGTCTAGGCTGCCGTTAGGCATGCATTCGTAGACGAGGAGAAGCTCCCCTTTGCGGCGGCAGTAGCCGAGGAGCGGCACCAGATTGCGGTGGCGCAGCCGCCCTATGCTCACGATCTCCGCCACGAACTCCTTCATCCCCTGCCGCGACTCGTGGGAGACTCTCTTGACGGTGACCTCCACCTTCGAGCCAGGCATCACTCCTCGGTAGACCTTGCCGAAGCCGCCGCTGCCGAGGAGCTCTCTCTCTCTAAAACCTTTGGTCGCTCTGTACAGATCTCTGTATCGAAATCTGTGCGAAGTGTAGTCGACCTCCCACCCCTCGACGACTTCCGCGTATTTCCACATCCTTCTAACGTAGAAAGCCACGGCGGCGACTCCGAAAGCTAAAATGGCGACGGAAATCACCGGCAAACCGACGGTGAGGATCTTGGGTTTCTCCTTGGGTCCCACCCTCGGCAGCTTCGGCAGCTTAGAAAGGTCCAACGGCGGGGGGACGCCGCCGCCGCCGACGCTGAAACTCCACCCCAGCACGTAATGCGCCGTCAGCAACGGCGCCGTCGAGAACCCGACGTACGAAACCCGGTTCACGACGCGCGCGAGGTCGTACCTCAACGAGAGGAGAGGAACCCTCGGCTTCTCAGCAACTTCGACCGGAGCTAGCGTCACGTTCAGCACCTCCGAAACGCCGTCGTACTGGACCCAGACCTGCATCCGCCGCCCGCTGTTCAGGGTCAGGTTCCGGAAAGACCCCGCCTTCTTGTCGTAATACGCGGCGGTCCTGGCCGCCACGGAAAACAAGCTGTTGACGTCGATTCCGACGTGGTTTTCGTCGGTGTCGTTGAACTCGGGGCTCTTCATCGTGTCGAGCTCCACCGCGAACACGTGGTTCGAGCTGTTGCCGTTGTTGGAGTCGTTGAACAGCCCGAGGTAAGATCTAGGAAACGCCCCCGGCAAGCCCGGCGCCGGCGCAATCACGAAGGCTATGCCATTGCCGCCGAGCAGCTGGAAATCGGGAACTATGGCGAAGACGAAGTGGGTCGAAAATGAGAATACCGAAGAATTGGAGGAGTTCCTGAAATTTAGAGGGATGGGATAGAAAGCATGGCCGGTGACCTGCCGCGTGTTGTTGGAGAGACGGAGGAGGCCGTTTTCCGTTATCTCGGTAACGCCGTGGAGGGTTAAGTTGGCCGATTTGAAGCCGTTGAAGGAGAAGGAGGAGGAATCGGAAGCGACACGTCGGATTTGAGGAAGCAAGATTATTAGTAGTGAGAGCTTGAGAAGAAACATGGCTGGAATCGAATTATGTGTTGTGGATTCCTAAAGTTGCACTACTCATATAAAAGAAGTTGCATTTATTAATTTTCTTCATCTGCCTTTACCGTGAAGGGAAAATGTTACAATCATAGAGTTACTTTCTTGCAGTAAGTAGATCGTTGGGGCATGATATCATCTATCCCAAAACCTGTCCTAATAGTGTCCCAAAATCGAATTTCTATTAGTTTTATATTGTCTTTTATAAAAATAAATATACTATCATTTAGTAAATCATAATTAACATATACAGAATATAAGTAAAAAATTGGAATTTTTTAAAATTATATACTTTATTTTTGAATTTATCAACTCTAATATTTAAATAAAAATAAATTAAATATTAAAAATAATTATGAACCCTAATTGGGATCTGTGAACCCTTGAAAATAATCATAAAATTAAACAAAATTATTATAAAGCAAATTTATTGAAAAGAAAAATGAACAAAAATTGGATTTTGGGATACCATTCGGATATTATTTTGGGATAGAGGATCCCTAGCCGATCGTTGATGTACGTGGGATCTCTGCCCCAAATTCAGTTTACAAATCGTATCCTCAATCTTAATTTTTATTAATTTAATATTGTTTTTTTATAAAAATAAATTTACTATAATAGATTATACAACATTGATTTCGTCAAAAAAGCTATATTTCTCGAATATACATGAGTATAAAATAAAGAAACATTGCCCTTTCGACAAAACGGAGGGAGTAATAAATATTTATAAATAAAAATTGAAATTTTAATAATTATTTTCTCTAGTTTTGAATTTGTCAATTTAAAACTAATATAATTAAAATTAAATGCTAAAGAATAATTATAAACCATTACGGGGTGAACGAAAATAATTATAAAATTAAAATAAATTATTAAAAAAATTGCATAAATTTATTATAAAAAAAATAAAATTTAGTACCCTAGAACGAGAAAATGAGAAGAGACGATTCCTAGTTTTAGAATTTTTTTTTATTTATTGAATTTTGAACCTAGTTTGGAAATTCTGTTTTAGCAACTTTTATAATAAAAAAGAAGTCTCCATATTTTTATGGGCCAAAATTAATAATACCCCTTTTTAAGATTCATATGTACAATCTACCCAATCTTAACTTACACATTCAAAAACTACCCATTTTCATTTAAAACACTATTTCCAAGTCATTCTTTACTTTATTTAAATCATGCTAAAATAATCGTCAGGCCCACTACACTTCCGTAAATACAATTAATGAATACCAACTTCATACCTCAAACGTAGCTGCCGATCTCTTTCACCAGACTTTTTACGGACTGCGTCCAACCACCAGGAGCACCTTATGGTTATCTGTTGAATTCTTCCTCAGCTAACTGCTATAGAACTTCGTAAAAATTTTACGGACTTCGTCCAACCACCAGGAGCACCTTATGGTTTTCTTACGAATTTCTTAGCAGTAATCACGCCTCGCCTTCGTCGATTATCAATCCGAGCCACGCTCCAGGACAATCGATAACTGCTCAGAACACTGAGCAAAGACTCACTGCGGGCTAAAGTTGTTGGTAAACAGAACTTTAAATACGAAGGTAGTAAGCAAAAGCTCAAACTTTTATTGGGGAATTATATAAATATTTATTACATAATTTTATCTCCTTTTGGGAGGAGACAAACTTGTTTAGCTACCTATGGTAGCAGAATGGAAAACACTCGCATAAACTAAAACTGAAACTATTACAAAGCTTATTGTTGAAGAAAGCTAAGAAAATGATCGATGATCTTTGCTTCCTTCGCTCGTCTTTATTTATAGAGGGCTGAAGACATCCCTCTTTCTTGAATTATTGCATCAGATGCTTTTTTCCATCGATGCCAGCTTGTTCCCATGTGATGAATGGGCCCTTCTTCCTCCATTATCACCGAAAGTAGCAATAATTGAGGGCGGCTAATGGAGTTTGGGGTCCTCCATTTTGAATTCCACCGAAGAAAGATGGTGGTACGTCCTTTTCTTGAGTATAGTTTCTCAAGATTCCTCTTCTTTTCACGGTTTAGAATTTTTGAACCGTGAAACCTTTCCTTTTTCACGGTTTTATTGTGACCGTGAAGACTTTTCTTTTTCACGGTTTATTTTGAACCGTGAATATCTCTTCTCACCCTTGTCGTTTTCTTTTTGGGTGAGATTCCTCCAAAATAGAGTCACATGACTCTATCCTCTTGTGTCGGCCACCTAGTTTTTTCGGGGTCCCTTAGGCATCCTTCCTTTCGGTGGATCCCTAGATTCTTTCTGGTCCTGAGCCCGAGCTCGTCCTGCTCTTGGCATGAACTTCTTGCCGAACTCAAGTTCTTTCTGGCTTGGGCATGCTGGACAAATGTGGTTGATCCAGTTCCCGTAGTGAGCCATGTTACAATACTTGCGATGAGTTTCCTTGCTCGTCACAAGCTTGTTCTCCCAAAGCAGATTCCTCTTTCTTTCGAAAGCCTCTTCTGCAAATCTCGTGGTTTTTCCTGTCATTGTGTTTAACAGGAATGATCCGTTCACTGAGTTCTGGAAGAACTTGAACTGATACTTGACTTTGTCCATCTCGGTAAGACAGACCCATAAACCCCAAGCCCTGCGGGTTGAGATTTCATCCTCGGTGATCATGGAGACAAGTGGTATTTCTCCATGTGGAACCTTAATGTTGCAACGGCTCCTCTCGTCGGTTCGCCTAAGCCTTATGTAATGAAAGGCTTCGTGGTTCCCCTTTCCAACTGGTTCTGGTGCTGCACTTATGAAGTAGAGCTCCAAAACATCTCCTCGGCTGAGCTGGTCGTTGTTAGACCAGGAATCGTAGACAGCTTCTTGAATCCACTTGGGTAGACTCTTGATTTCTGTGAACGATGGAGAGACAGTATAAACCGAGGCAAGTGCCCCGAATTCATACCATTCCTTGACTTCTTGTGGATGAACACCTGGCATCATCCACACTCGCGGGTACTTTCCTGAGACATCAACCAAGGTTTTATTTGGGTTGATCCCTCGTCTTGTCATCAACTTCTCCCAGCTCGCTTGATAAGCCTGCCAAATAGGAGAAACTTGAATAATGTCAGTGTTAATCTTAGAAATGCCTTTCAATGGCCTAAGATTAACCTCTCCCTCTTTAACCCCGGAGGTGCCGGGTTGAAATGATACCTCAGGATTTAACTCCTGATTCTCATCTTTTTCTTGGGCCGATAGTATAGATACTACCAACTTAGAACTCGTGCAAGAGGTATTTGAATCCTCTGCTACCGTTATAGGGGCCGGCAACCGAAACTCTTCTTTTTCTGGAGTAACCGGAGTCACCCGAGAAGCCCGAAGGAGTGGCTCTTGTATTGCATTCCAGCACTTAGTTTGTGCCAGCCTGCAGTCTTGTATTCTGTTCGAGACTTTCGTCTTGTCAACAGATTGTATTTTTCCAGCTTGTTCAGCCTTTAAAACACACTCGTCCCATTCCCTCTGAAGCATCTCAAGGTCTTCCCTGAGATGTCTCATGGCATTGTTGATAGAGCTCACTTCAGTTGGCTCCATCTCTCGTTAGGAAATCTGCAAGAACATTTTCGTGAGATTTCACAATGACAATATCGAATATAAAATATTGACATTCAGCCTGCCATCTAAGTAATCTAGCCTTTTCAGGTTTCGATTCTATCTTGTTTTTTAAGAAAGCTTTAACTTGAGTGTTATCAACTTTCAAAACGAATTTCTTTGCAAGAAGAAATAAAGGCCATTTTTTAAAAGCCTTTCGGACTGCAAAGAATTCCTTCTCGTTAATGTGCCATCTGATGGCCTCATTTTCTTGGAACAAACCACTACAGTATCTGCAGGGTTCTTCTCCATTAGGAGTGATCTTTGTAAGCACCGCTGCCCACCAATGATCACTTGCATCTGTATACAAGACAAGATCGTCCTCGTCTTGTGGTATCGAGAGCTTCGGGAGGTTCTCGCAAACTTCCTTTAAATCTCTCATTCCTTTTCGATGTTCATCTGTCCAAATGAATGGAACATCTTTCTTCAGTAGCGGACTGAAGACCTTTCGGTATTTTGCAAGATTCTTGATGAATGCTCCTGCAAAATTAACAACTCCTAGAAAGCTTTGAAGTTGTTTCTTCTCCTTTAGATCCTCAGAGAAATTCTTAACTTTTTGGACTATATGGTCCTGCAGAATTATCCCTGATTCATCTATCTCGATTCCCAGAAATTCCATTTTCCGGGTTGCAATGACTGCCTTCTTTTCCGAAAGCACAAGTCCTGCCTTATAACAAACATCTGCAAAAATCTCGAGATGTTTAACGTGTTCATTCATATCTTTTGATGTTATCAGAATATCATCAATATAAACAAACATAAAAGAGAAATAATCCTTGAAAAGATTATCCATCTTTCTCTGGAAGATTTGAGGTGCGTTAGCTAACCCCATTGGCATCACATTCCATACATAATGCCCTTGTGGAGTAGAGAAGGCTGTGAACTTCTTACTACTCTCCTCCATGCGAATCTGGTAAAACCCTGATTTGCAATCAAACTTGGAGAAAACCTTAGCATTCCTAATGCAGTTAATAAGGTGTTCTCTACTTGGAATGAAATAACCATCAAACTCTAAAACGTCATTAATACCTTTATAATTAATAACGAGTCTGGGTTTATTTCTCTTAATCTCACCATGATTTCTTACCAAGAAGCCTGGGCTACTATATGGCGAGTTACCTGGTTCGATTAACTTCATATCAAGGTGTTCCTTGATAATCTCCTTCATATCCTGTTGATCTCTGAGATTCATCAGGATTGGTCTGAATCTAACCAACTCATTTTCCTTGTCTGGCTTTGCCTTCAAGGTTGCTCTGAGTTGGTTTTTCTCCCACCATGCCAAAGGATTCTCATTGTAACATCTTACAATCTTCCTTTTGACATCTTCTAATGACACCTGCGTATCATTTTCAATATCTTTAGAAATTAAAGATACCTTTAGGAGTTGAATATCAGCTTCGTTGCTGTCTGTCAACTTTCCTCTTATCCTGTAGTTCAATAAAACTTCATTGAACCTTCTCCGATCTTGCATTTTTGGGTTTCGAAGTTGTCCTTCATCACCACGCTTGCTGCGAAAGACTAATGGCATTTGTCTGTTAAATGCCCCTTTTAGCCTTTGAACAATGATCTTGTGATCACATTGGGTTGTGAACACTAATCTTTGTCTCTCATTATCCTGCATATATCTTTTGAACATCTGCAAGAAATTGTTCCCTAACAGGATATCTGCTCCTGTATCATGAAAATAAATTGGTGGAGTTTTAACCTTATACCAGGGTGTCTGGCCTGCTCCTCCAATTAGAACTTCCACCGTCTTGACTCCCTTTGTTAGGATCAAGATTTTCTTGGAAAAATCCCTTCCTGCAATCCGAGGTAGATCTTCTTCGACCTCTGTAGGAAAGATTCCTCGTTTCGCCGTGCATATTCCTGCTCCGGAATCAATATAAGCAGCAAAATATTCTGCCTTATATTTCTCGTATAACACTCCGATAGGAATGTAAATTGAGAAGGGACTAGTCATTAGATCAATATCTTTTTCTCATTGATCGTGACTTCCATTCCTTCCTCTCTTTTCTTCCATGGTTTGAACTTCTCAAGGAAATCCAAACCTAAAATGAGGATATTCTCCTCTCTTCCTGCTCTCCCTTTGATTTCAACCGTATGTCCTCCGAGTTCAATCATTCCCTTGTAATGATGGACTTCCGGTTGCTCGAGATAATACAAGACGTTGCAAGGGAAATTGGTTTCCCATCTTGTAGTATCGAATCTGGCAATTACTTCTCTCCATCCTTCCGGACATTTGATGGTAATAGTCGTCTTCTTGTAACTCAGAGTTGGTAATGAACTCTGAGACTCTTGATTCTGCTGAATAAGATTCCTCCCCATTGGTTGAGAAGTAATCCTATCTCCTTGGAATGACAATCTTCCTGATTGTATTCTGAGGCTTTGGTCATGAGTTATGACCACTCGATCTTGAATTTGCATATCCACGTTTCTTAAACGTGGAACCTCCATTCTATCGAGACAAATTGCTGTTGTCACCTTCTTGAAGATATCTGGTATCTCTATGAACTGCTTTCCGAGGAATAACTCAGTATGATGTGAGTTAGAAAGCGCATATGATACCTGATATGTGATGGAATAAGGTCTGTTCCCTTCTTCCACCAGCTCTTTCCTCTTGAAGTCCTGATAAAGCGTCAGGGCTCTGCTGAAGTTGGTGTCGTTAAGATTGTATGCAATCTTAGGATATATAATCCCCACCACTTGTCCAGCACACAAATTTCCCGCAATGGTTCCCATTACGGAATCCTTGAGATTTCTGACTCGTTTGTCACAAATCGCGATGTCAATTGGAGAATCCACACCAGCGAAAAGGGCAGATTTGAGTACAAGTTGGATTGCTCCAATATGTATCCAACTCATCTTTTCTGCAATCTCCGGCTTCATCTTTTCCAGATCTTCCCGGATATCGCTTGCTGGAATCAATTGCATTTCCACTTGATTCCCCGTGAGCTCGATTGGAAGTGACATCTCTCTTCTCGTAATACCATAGACAATATGGTGCTTCCGAGTCTTGAGACTGAAATTCCTCAGGGCATAATCAATATTCCCTGCCGTAAAGCCTTGATACTTCTGTATATTGAGGCTTTTCTTCATGATCTTATCGATCTGGCTTTGTGAAATCATCGTTCGGCTTGAGAAACCCGTTCGATTTTCACTTTCTTGATGATGAACCTCTGGTTCAGTCTGAGTCTGAATCGGTTGATCCATCCTCTTCACTTGTCAGGATCTCATCCTGTTCATAAATACTCTCATCTGAGGCAATATCCTCAAATTGGTAGACTTGTACGAGATCTTGGAAGTAGATCGCGTCTTCGATGTCTGGGGTTGACTCGAACCTCCTCATCGTCTTGTTTTCTGGGCAATTAGTAGAGATATGCCCAGCCGCACCGCACGTCCAGCAGTTACAGTCCTTGAAACTTTCATTAGCTCTAGTATGAGCTTTTCGGAAAGTTTTCCTTGTTGGTGTCCTCTCCTGAGGTCTGCCTGAGCTTGCACCTCTGGATTGAAACCGGTTTCTTGATGGACCGCTCCGCCGTCCATACTTGTATGATCCAGCCTTCTGTCTGGACCACATCGTTCTTGGTTTCCAAGATCGTCTCTTTTTAGAATAGGGTTGATACCTATTCTTTCTGCTTTTCTTGTGACTAGCAGAATCCTCTCCAATGATCGTTGGGAGATCATTGTCTTCACAATTAAGGGGAGCTTCTTTGTTGATCCTCCTTAATTTCTTGATGTTCTTTTGTGCTGTGGCTTGTTGACACCACTCCGTCAATTTGTTGTGCACAAAAGACATTCTCTTGCCAACTCCATCATATTCACCAGGGACGTAGTCTCGGATGAACATTTCTCTCCATGGGTTAGGAAATTTCAAGAAGAAAATCTCCTTAGCAAAGCTATCATCAGTCTTGGATTGATGCTGGTAGACTGTGAACAGCTGCAGAAACTTGTTGAGAGATTTTTGATCTAAGACAGCGAGTCTTAGATTAAGAAGTGCCATCTTGTACCTCTTCATTTTCTCCTCGTCATAGGTTCCGAAATAACCGACTCCCAAGAAATGGTTCTTGAGGATATCAGCCATTTGATTCACCTTCTTGGTGTGGGACTCGATTTTAAAGCACGCATTCTTCACCTCCGTGCTTATTTTTTCTTCCCACGCGTTCTTTGCAGCTCCTGCAAGACTCATTTCGAGGAATCTCAAGTATCCCTCGGCGCTCATATCAAGAGTTGACCCTGCAACTCTCATGGCTGCTGCCCAGTCATCGATGAATTTCTCTCTATCTTTGAAGTTAACTTCATCGATGTCGAGAGTGACTCCATATGGATGGATGGGCTCCAGCGTTTTCTTTTCCGAAGGATTATCATGTTTCCATTTTGTCCTTCGTCTGAAGTTGATCTTGAATTGGTCGTCTGCAATCCCACCAGTTCTTCGATGATAGGATTCCCCTGCTTCAAAATCATGATAACCTTGGGGTGGTTGTGTAGCCCCGCCGGATGTTTCTTCTGGCTTGGCCATCTTGAGATCCACCACAGACATGTTAGCAAAAGATTCTGCTAACTCCTGTAGATCTTCTAGTCCGATCCTTTCGAGGTTATTCATCTTTTTTACCTCGGATCGATCCAGCAAATAGATCTAATAAAGGGTCGCGTTTCTCGCCCTCTTTGACTGGTAGCGGGTATCTTTTTGGTTCGTCCCAGAAGAAACCCTTCTTGGCTCGACTGGAACCTGGTTGTGATTCCAGTTTCTCCACTCGTCTTTGAATATCCTTTAGGATGTCTAAGATGACATCCTGTTTACTGGATATTTCGTCCACCTTTTGAGGTACTCCATACAGGCTGTTGCCATAATTTTGCACCGTCTTCTGTATTTCTCGTAGGTCCATAGAGATCTTAGCCGGATCTGGCGTGATCTCCATGAAATTGGGGCCGATTTTTGAGTCCATCAGGTATGATCTTGATGGGCCGTTCTCATCAGCCTTCTCAGCTTCCCCTCAAGATAAGAGTTTATCATGAGGCGATCTAGTACATGCTTGACCGTCCACTCGCAGGCACGTATCTCCCTTAGAGGTCGGTTCTGTCGTCTCTCCGCTTCGAGGCGCTCTTGTCTTACTCTTAGAAGAGTAAGTTCACTTGTTTTTGTCGACTCCAACATTTGGAGATACGACCTATAACACTCGCAACTCAGACAATAGTCTGGTTCCATTTTTACTTGAAGTCTCCTCCGTTAGGTAAATAAACATTATAATAATAAATATATATAATTCCCAAATAAACCTAGAGCTCTGATACCATTTTAGAAGCGCGGGATCACATCTCCAAACATGGGATTTTAATCCACTTTTAAACAAAAATAAAGCAAAACATGGAAATCAAAGAAATACTTGTCATTAGCAAGTCTTTGGTGTGCTCAAAGTAAATGGGTATTTTTTGAAGATGTATTTTAAAAAGGGGTATAAAGTACATACATACCTTAAAATTGGGTATTAATAATTATTAGCACTATTTTTATTTAACAAACAGGAAGATTTAAACTTGGAAAAGGACATAAAGTATACAATAATGAAATTGGAGCTGCCAGAAGAGACCAACACTTGACAGTACGTTCAAGTGGTGCGTATTTATTGTTGCCAGTTCAGGTAGCTCAAAATTTAAATCACAATGAAGAAGACTAGTAAAGAAAAGATATTAATGGTCAATGAAAAGGATGGTATCATCTATCCCTAGAATTGTGTCTTAATAGTGTCCCACAACATAATTATATTATTTTATATTATTTTTTATAAAAATTAAAATACTATTATTTTTTAAAATCATTATATACATTTATAAGAAAAAAAAATGGATTTTTTTTAAAGATTACATACTTTATTTTTAAATTTATCAACTCTAATATACTAATAAAGGTGAAATTAAATGTAAAAAAATAATTATAAACACTAATCGGGAAGGGTGAACTCTTGAAAATAATTATAAAATTAAACAAAATCATTATAAAATGAATTTATTAAAAATAAACAAATAAAACTAATGAAAATTGAATTTTGGAACACCATTGAGACATCATTTTAGGGATAGATGATCCTAAACCAAATGAAAATATAACACGTGGTTGAAGAAAATGTGTGGATTTTGTACCTAATCATATACATAATCTCTGCTCTAACGTGGTAATTTCTTCTTGGTTTAGGAGAGTTACTATCTGTGAGATAAATTATGAAAATGAATGAATAAAAATGAATTGACTATTAGGTAAATGAAAATGTATCTAGGTATCTGCTAAAAAACAGGAATTGTTTGTCTTCGAAGGGGTGCCGGTTAGCGGTTGTGTGCTAGATTGAAGGAATGGGTCCCACCAAGGCCGGACCTGCCTATAGGCCAAGATGCCGTCGCCTCGGACCCTAAAATTTTCGGGCCCATTTTTTTTCCTAAATATTTATGTGTAATTTTTTTATTTTATCTTAACTATTTTGTCAACTTTTATGTCACTAACTTCCCAGAAAATTGGAGAGCAAGTGATCTGTTAATTTTTTTTCTGAAGATATGGTAAAGTGGTGGAGGTGGTTATAATTGGGAAAAGAAATAGAAATGGATGGAGATTTGCCTTTGCTCGATTTGCTGAATGTTGTGATAAAATTGATCGTTGGAAAGAGTATTGGATTCTTTGTGGATTGATCCTTATAAAATTCGTGTTAATCTACCAAGATTTCCAAGGCTATCATTTAAGGAACCGCAGAGGCGTGACCCCCATTATAGCGTCATGAATCCATCCCCTAGAGAAAAAAATATTATCGACGCTGAGATCACAGAAAAGGGTACAATCTTGAGGAGAAAAAAGTCAAAAGAGGAGCCCACTAGCGAGGATGGTAATTCAAAAAAACAATGGTATCCTGGTGTATGAGGAGCGAGGGAAGGATAACCAGTGGCTTAAGGGAGCCGTTGTTGGAAAGGCGAAATTTTATGAAGATTGGATAAAGGCTATGTGGGAAACAAAGGAACTTGGATTTGGCTCTATCAAAATAAGTCCTATGAATGAGGGATTATGGTTGGTCTTCGATGAAGAAAAGAGCAAAATGGACTTGTTCATGAAGGATGCAAAAGAGTGGCTAAATGAATGGTTTGATCAGTGGCAACCATGGAAAGAATCTAATGGTGTCAATGAGAGATATACGGTGGGTTCAAATCGTTGGAATCCCTCTACATCTGTGGAACATGTCCTTTTTTCAATGGGTAGTTGAACCTTATGGAAAATTGATTGACGTCAATCGCATTACGGAATGTCGTATGCGGTTTTGGACATTGCATGTCTAAGAATACTATCTTCTTGTTTCAAAGTTCTCAACAGAGATGTGGTTGTATCTTCGAGATCGTCCCAATTTGTGATACAAATTAGAGAAGAGAAAGCAAATTTTGTGGAATGGATAAAGCGATATGATGTGATGAATTATATGAGATTAATGTTGGAAGAACTCCAAGGATCAGTGCTGTGTCAGAATATGACTCTGATAGTTTTGGGTTGCATGAATCAGATTTTTTGTCTGTGCCAGAATCTGTATTTTCCGGTGGAGAGGTTCATGGGACGACAAGGATAGAAGATGGAGAGTCCAGAGAAGGCCAATCATTAAATGCGGACTGTAATGCTTTTAATCAGGAGGCGGGGATACAGCTGTTTGCCAATGAAGATCTTATCATACAATGTTAGAGGGTTGGGAGGCATTCTAAAGAAGAAAGAAGTCAAAGAGCTAATCTCGAAGCTTTCGCCGGATGTTGTGTGTCTATAGGAAACTAAGGTATGTGTCATACCATTCTCAATGAAAATGCTTTGTGGGGGAACTTGAATGTGGGGTGAAAAGCTAGGAATTCTGATGGTAGATTTGGGGTATTTGGATTTCTTGGAGGATTGATAAATTTAAATTGTTGGATCACTGGTCTAAAGAAGGAGTTGTAGGAATTGAAGGAGAGTGGATTGAATCGGGTCAAATCTATGTGATCTCGAATATCTACAGCCCTTGTGATAATAGGGGCAAATTTGACTTAAGGATGTGTCTTCTTCAGAAAATATGTTACAACAGGTGTGAGTATTGGTGTCTAATTGGAGATTTTTAATGAGGTTAGGAGTTCTAGCGAAAGAAAAGGAAGAGGGTTACACCACTATTCGACAAGTATGAAGAAGTTTGAAGAGTTTATTCAAGAAGCTGGTCTTATCGATTTGCCAATTGTGGGAAGAACCTTTACGTGGTCTAGACTTGCCGATAATTGTTGTAGTCGGATTGATAGAGCCCTCATTTCGGATGCTTGGTCACGAGAGTGGAAATGATGCAAACTTATGGGACTTGCTAAAGGCTTCTCTGATCACTGCCCCTTTTTGTTGTTTGACAAAAATCAGAATTGGGGGCCTAAACCTTTCAAGTTCTTCAGTGCTTGGTTGAGGTTTCCCGGATTCAAAAAGTTTGTGGAGGATAAATGGAATGGGTATGATATTCAGGGATGGGGAGGTTATGTGTTGAAAGAAAAATTGAAAAAGCTGAAATATGACCAGTGGAGCACGCAGAAGTTTAGGGAGTTGCATTGCAAAGTTGAACAAGCAAAAACTGTGGTTGATCAGTTGGATAGAATATAAGAAGTTCATGATTTAGATGAGCCTGAAATTGTGAGGATTCGAGAGGCGAAAGCTCTTGTTTGGCAATTGAAGAAGCTACAAGAAAGGTACGTGTTTCAGAAGGCAAGAATTCAATGGATAAAAGAAGGTGATGCAAATACTGCTTCTTTCCACAGATGTATCAATAATGCAACAAATCAAACACCATCGAGGGGCTGGTGATCAATAACTAGTGGACTGAAATGATGTTCCGAGTGTGAAGTCAGAGATCTATAATCATTTCAGGACTCAGTTTTCCCGAAGCACTTGGGACAGACCAACTCTCAGAGAAGTCGAGTTTAGAAAATTAAATTCGTTTGATAATGAAACTCTTATTAGTCCTTTTGAATAAGATGAGGTTAAGAGTGCGATATGGGATTGTGGAGGCAACAAAAGTCCGGGCCCGAATGGTTTCACATTTTGTTCATCAAGGAAATGTGGCCAACCTTGAAATCTGATATCTTGAGATTCATGGAGGAATTTCATAAGCATGGTAGAATTGTGAAAGGCGGTAATGCCAGCTTCATCACCCTTACCCCAAAGAAATCTAATGCTCAAGCTATTGGTGAGTTTAGACCTATATCTCTCATTGGGTGTATTTACAAGATTCTTGCAAAGGTTCTTTGTGGTGGAGGGACCTCATTAGTATTTGGAAGGGGGAGACGGGTAGAGTTTTTCATGAAAATTTGGGTTTCTTACTAGGTGAGGGTAATGTTGTTTGTTTTTGGGAAGATCCTTGGGTAGAGGGTGGTGTGGTGTTGAGGGATAAGTTTTATAATTTATATGATTTGTAGATGCAAAAGAAGTGCAAAGTGGGAGAAATGGGTACTAGAAGGAATGATATTTGGGTTTGGGAGTTCAAATGGAAGAGAGTTCTTAATTGTATCGAGATGAAAGAATTTTTGGAATTATGGTGTTGTCTTTGCAGGTACAAAATGGAAAAGATAGAGCCCGATTAATTCATTTGGAAGAGCTCAAAAGATGGAGTTTTCTCTACAAAGTCTATGTACAATGCACTTTTTAAGGAGATTTCCGCGGATGGTGTGGTGGATACGTTTTCAAGTAAACTTTGGTGCAAAGGTGTTCCAAGTAAGGTTTCTTCCTTTCTTTGGAAAGCTTTTCGAAATAGAGTTCCTACTAGAGACAACTTGATTAAAAGGGAGATTGAGCTTGAAGAGGGAGATAAAATTTGCATCTTTTGCTCTCATCAAGTGGAGGATATCGATCATCTATTGTGTTCTTGCAATTTTTCCTATGATATTTGGTGATTGTATGTTGATTGGTTAGGTCTCTCGATGGTGGGCTCCAATAGGATTAGAAATCATTTTATTCAATTTGTTAGCTTTCAAAGAGGGAAGGCTAAGAGGCGAATCATGAACATTATTTGGCAATGTGTTCGTTGGAGCATTTGGAAAGCTTGAAATGAGGCTATTTTTAAAGGGATTAAGATAGATTTGGAAAACATCATAGATAGAATCAAGTTCCGTTCTTGGAAGTGGATTCGAGCTCTCTTCTTGTCTTTTGGTGGGGTTTATCTTCATGATTAGTGTTCTAGTCCGTTTATGTACACTCCGTCATTGTTGATGTGAGATGGATCTTCTTTCTTCTTTGATGTGTTTTGTTAGAACTTTGTAAGGGATTCGAGTACCCCTTGTACTCACGTTTGTTAATATTAGTTTTTCTATACCTTTCAAAAAAAAAAATCACACTGATGCGGTGTCTATACACATGTTTCTCACGTATTCTTTTCTTGTAAATTTCATCATTAACAACATTTGTTATTGAAGTATTGACGGTGGCTTACTCCATAAGATAATAGTGATACCTAGAGCTATCAAATGCTCGGGCAGGCCAGACCGAAATCCCATGGGGCTGACACTCAAATTTAGCCCGCAAGTATTTTATAGAGTAAAAGTTGTCGAGCTCATCCGAATCCATTAGGTTTTTATATTCTCGAGGGTTTCTGATTTATAGCCCAAGCTTGTCTAAATTATAGGAGGGCCGGGTCGTTTCTGGCTTAAAACGACCTTTATCCAACGTGAGTTTTAATAATGGGCCGGCTAAATTTAGGCCTATATAGCTATATTGGAGAGGCCGACATTTGCCATATGGATTGATTCATATAATAATAATCCATCACTCAATGCAAACAAATAATAAAATATTTGCATAATCTAATTATGCTAGGCCGGCAACCGATGATACTTATGCCACCTATTTTAATTAAAACATAGTCTAAGCCTAACTTATTATTTTATTTTTTTGTTGCAAAAAACCATTGATCATGACCTTGTATCCTAGTACTATATATACTAGTGTATTTTACACTTGATATTGAGAAATCGATCGTTTGTTCATAGCTGCTAATGGATGAGAAACACAACCAACCAAAAGAGGCTGGTGATCATTTATTTATATGCTTAGTCTCGATTCTTTGTATATATGTGAAATTAGTTTTTTGTTTTTATTCAATTATTAATTGTTTTCTTATTTATAGAAGGATCTCAAAATGAAGCGGCGAAAACAACATGGCCTGAAGTTGTGGGGATCACAATTGAAGAAGCGGAGAAGAAAATAAAGGAACAGGTAGCGGCTGATATTAAAGTACACGTGGTGCCACCCGATTCGTACGTGACAATGGATTTCCGCACGGATCGGGTTCGGATCTTCGCCAATTCTGCCGGGAAAGTTGATAGACCACCCAAAATCGGTTAACACCTTTTGTAACTTGCCTAAATTCGGAGTTGCCGGTAGTGTGTCTTTTTTTTTCGTTGAAATGTTCAAATTTATTCATTGCACTTGGCACGTATTGAGTATTTGAATTTCCCTTTATTACTGGACAAATTAAATTAGTACTAATTCGTTTACAATTGGCTCAATTTAATAAAAATGAGTATATATAGAGGTAGCAAAATATGTCCGCCTGTTTTCACGCACGTTGGGTTAAGACCGGTTTGATTTTGAGTCGAGCTAGACTGTCTAAATAATCTCACACTAAAATAACATTTTTAAGTCGGGTTGGGTTTTGAATTTTCAAGCTTGATAAGTTTTTGTGCTAGATCGGGCCAACCATCTTTTAGCCCAGAGCTTGGTCAAAATTCTAATTATAATATTCAATGAATTCATTACAAACAGGACAAGAGAGAGAGAGAGAGAGTACATAATATCGACTTCAAACTTCAAAGTAAAGACATTAAAAAAACTCAAAAACATGAAGATATGAGAAGAAGGCCAGACTTTTATACATCCAAGATTGTGTAATGTCTATGATCAAGGGATTATTTTAGTGATTATCTGGATTAGCAATTGCAAGCCCAGTTTAATTTTTAATAGGCAACATTCATTGCATATTATATTCTGTCGAGCACTTGGCCTTACTTTTCTATATTCTACTATTCTAGTGCTTGCACTAATGCTTTACTTTTGACCTTTTTTTTTCTTTTTTTCCTTTTTTTCTATTATTGAAAAAACTGACTATCAGTTTAGTGATGAGTTGTGTTCGGTGGGAATATAAATTTAGCTTTTTTTTTTGGGTTATTCAATATAATTCAATTCCTAGCAATATTTAGAGGATTATATTTCATTTCTTAGTCATTGGTGCATCTAGTATTTATATGGTCGAAATACTGTTTTGCACAAAGAAACAAAAAATAAATAAATTTAATTTAAATGTTAAGATGAGGTATCCAATATCCTAAAATGAGACTTTTATACCATTGATTCAACTTTCAAAAATCTTAAATCTTAAATCATTAATCATTGCTTATGTCACGGGTCATTTATCCACGAATGCAATAGACAATGTCACATGAGTAGGCAATAGAGGATCCGATCCACAAAAATCGAAGGAAGTAAGAAATATGCATGTGACTGGTTGTATTAAAAAGAATCACTTGTTGACGACAATCATCACATGCCCCATTCGTTCGGTCTATACTTGAATTATCTTATGTTTGGAATATAATTGTACACCCAATACGAATAGAGTTAAATTTGTCCATATGTAGATTAAATGACAAGATACAAATGTTCTGGCAGTGATCATCACAACTCGGAATAAATTATAATAATTTATCCGGATCGGGATAGTGGTTGCCCTCATTCTCCACGAAACTTAGCATCTTACCGTATGATATAGTAGTAACATTCTTCGATCCTTAAATCTGTAATTTTCAATAGAACATATTATACTAAAGCAACATTTGAGCATGAACTATAGAAATTTAATTATGTTAGAACTTTCACTATTAGATTCAAAGTATCAACCACTTCTATCTTGAACCAAATCTCAAGGGAAAAATTTGAAGACCAAAATTTGAACTATCTAGCCTCTCTTAGAAGTGTGAGAGGCGAAGTAGAAATCGACGTAAAAGTTCGGTCAGCATCTCCTCTATCCGTCACCGTGTACGACGAAGTCGTGCTCTTATCGAACGAAGACGATGCGTACGAGTTCAAATAATCCTCGAACCCTTTCTCGTCAGAGGCCGTTGCCGGTGCCCTCCGAACTTCCGGCACCTCGATCTCCCCTTCCAGATAGCTCACAAGCTGCCTCATACTCGGCCTCCCCGACTGCTGAAAACTCGAACACATTAGCCCTAATTTCAACACCATCACGACCTCGGTCTCGTCGAAATCATCGTTCATCCTCGAATCCACCACTTCAAGAACCCTCCCTTCTTTCCACTTATTCCACACATAATCCACCAGCACCAAATCGTCCGGGCCCGATTTCGACTCGATCGGCCTGCGCCCGCACACGACTTCCAGCATCAGAGCCCCGAATGCGTACACGTCGGAGCCCGTAGTGGCCCTGCCCGTCCTCGGGAGCTCCGGCGCGAGGTACCCCAACGTGCCCACGACCCGGGTCGTACCCGGGTTCGACCCGTGGTCATATAGCTTCGCGAGTCCGAAGTCGCCGAGGCGGGGGTTCATCTCCGCATCGAGCAGAACGTTGCTAGCTTTCACGTCTCTGTGCAGAACGATCTGCTCGTAGCCTTCGTGTAGGTAGAGAAGGCCCGAGGCTACGCCTTTGAGGATTCTGAACCTCTGTTCCCAGCTCAGTATGCATTTCGGTTGATCGAATAGGTACTTGTCTAAGCTTCCGTTGGGCATGAAATCGTACACTAGTAGAAGATCGCCGCCGCGCCGGCACCACCCCTGCAACTGGACTAGATTCCTGTGGCGGAGGCGGCCGATGCTCGAGATCTCCGACACGAACTCGCGAGTCCCCTGTTTCGACTCGTGCGAAACTCGCTTGACTGCGACTTCAATTTTGGGGTTTTTGAGTAAGCCCTTGTAGACTCGGCCGAACCCGCCGATTCCGAGCAACTCGGTGTCCTTGAAATTTTTGGTTGCTCGCTTGAGTTCTAGGTACTTGTATCGGTGCGGGACGATTTCCAGCTCCCAGGGTTCGATTATTTCGCGATTTTTGTATTTTCTTACCAAGAAAAGTACGAGCAAGGTTGAAGATAATAGGAAAACAAAGGATGTAATCGAGAGGCTTACGATTAATTTGGTGTTCTTCTTCTTCATTCCTGGGGGCGACGGCAGCGAATTCAAATCGAGCGATTTGGATTCTCCGTTCAATTTGAAGCTCCATCCCAAGACATAATGCGAGCTCGCGAGCAAACCGGTGGAAGCGGAGAAGCCCACATACATTCTCTCTAGAAAGATCGGAGACAGATCTATGGGGAGAGAGAGGATGGGGGTTCTCGGCTTCGACGACGTCGTCGAGAGAGTGACGTTAACGAGTTTCGCGACGGAATCGTAGTCGATCCAGGCGACGACGGGGGTGCCGCTCTTGAGATTGAGGTCGTGCTTCACCGAATCGTCGGTGAAGTAGGCGGCGGCGGCGGAGGCGTTGGAGGTCAGGCTGTTGATGTCGATGCCGACGTGGTTGTCGTTGATGTCTCCGAACTCGAAATCCTGGACGGTGTCGAACTCGACGGCGAAGATGTGGTTGGAGAAGTTGCCGCCGTCGGTGGAGTTGAGTAGGCCGAGGTACTGACTCGGGAGGGACGAGTTGAGCTGGTTGTTGGGGGCGACCGTGAAGGCGAAGCCATGGCCGCCGAGCTTGGGGTACTCGGGGTGGATGGAGAAGACGAAGCACGTGGAGAAAGAGGAGACGGTGTTGGTGGTGGAGTTTTTGAACTGAATTGGGGAAGGATAGAAGGCGTGGCCTTTCAATCTTCTGGTATCGTTTGTTAGTTGCAGAGCTCCGTTTTTTCGGATCAGAGCGGCGCTGTTTAGGGTTATGTTTGTTTTAGGGTCGCGGAAGCCGGTGTAGGTGAATTGGTCGGATTGGGAAGAGGAGAGGGTTGAGAGGAGAGAGAGAGAGGAGGAGGAAGAGGAAGAGGAAGGCCGCCATTGAAGTTTGAGAGAGCTTTGAGCTGAAGATATGTTGGATGGGAGTGGAGTTTTGAACTGTTTTCAGTGCTTAAGGATTAGTGTTGTTATTAGGTGACTTTTTTTGTGTAAAAAGAATTTAGAAATTTGAATCTGTAAAGTATGGGGCGTTAGTGGTGGTTAGAAGAAAGTATGTTGAAATTTTAGCTCACAATATTTAAAATTACCCCTTTAAAAATTATTATGTAAAAATTACCTTTTTAAATAAAATAATGTAAAAACTACCCTTTTAATTATTTTAATGTGTTATGGGTCCCACATTTTATGTTTAAAAACTACCACCACAATTCAATTATGGGTGAATGATGAATGTGAGAGGTGACGGCTCACAATTTTTTTTTTTTCTTGTTATAATTACCATTATGAACAGTATTACTATTAAATTTATTGCTTTATGCATGCATGCGTGAATGGACACGATTTGACTGTTTTTTTGGTACAAATAATTCATCTCTGATATCACAGACGAAACAGTATTAGTATCCTATGCCAACCACACCGAAAACTGAATATATACAACAACTCATACAACGCAAAATTGCAAATAGAATTCAGAAAAAAAAAAAAAAAAAAAAAAAAAAAAAAAAAACCAATTCACCAAAAAAATTGTTCTGAGAAGAAGTAAACAAAGCTGAGCTGAGGAAGAGGAAGAGGAAGTAAACCACATTGCTTCATCGCGTTTCTGAATTATCCAACAATATAGGTAACCGTTTAATATCGAATTTATATGTTTAGCAAGTAGATTATATATTTATTTTGGAATTTGATTGAATTTTCATAACATGTCGTATTTATGAAAATGAAATTATATGTCTAGGAATCAGTATATATAATTATTTTGAAAATTAATTGATTATTATTTTGATTTATTAATTGATTTATTTTGAAAATTAATTCCCTTATGTGATTTAATTCAAAATTATTAGAAATTTGTAGTGTTTGTAACTTTAAAATATATATTTAGGTTGAGGAAAATAAAAGAAAATTTTGAGCATAGCCGGCCGGTCAATCGGATGCCGGGAAACCGCCGTCCGGTCACGTATTCCGGTCACCGGAAAAATCACTTTTTCGGTCACGGGATGGACCGGCCGGCTATACCCAAAAATTTCTCTTTTTTTTCTTAGTATGGATAATTAATCACATGTATTTTGTAATTTTATTATTTCGTTTATTAATTTTTGTTCGAAATTAATTGATTATTATTTTGTTTAAATTAATTCCCTTATGTGATGGATTAAATCAGTATATACATGTGATGTTCCTAACGGAAATAGTATATATTTATTTGTTTAATTTATTGATTTTATATTTATTTGTAATTTTATTAATTAAGTTGTAATTATTTGACTACAGATGGCTGAGATCTACGTCAATGTTAAATACGGGGGTATCTGGGATGATTCTAGTTATCAAGGCGGCGATGAGTTCAATATCCCATTATCAGTATCTTATGGGATAACAATTTACAACTTGAGATACCTCATATCTCATTATTGCAACCCGGCGGGCTCCGATTTCGATCTTTTTTATATAAGGAAGAGCAACCGTGGACGTAATGCGATTTCACGTTTGACGAGTGACGATACATTACAAGAATTATGCAATGGTTTTATACCAACAATATTCGTGAAGACGAAAGACGGAGCATCCTCTTCACATGCCGGGGCATCATCTGCATACGTCGAGACATCCTCTCCATGTGTCCCTACATTCGATCAGTCGCAGGCGTACGGTGGCTCAAAATTCAATGAAACAAAATGCACGAATAAGCATGCACGAAACACGAAATTCAATGAAACTAAATGTGTAAGAAAGACGACACTCTAATTTATTATACCTGCTCCAAAACTGAAGTGAATGCCGACTGGTCTACAGTGATAGGGTTATCGCCAATGTAAGGGTCAGTGAAGGCACCCGTGTAGAGAGGGAGAGAGGTGTCTGCTCGAGCAGCTACAGACTCGAGGGGCCCGGTCGCTTCAGGGCTCGTCGAAACAGCAGTGGCTGCATAATCCGATGCCCGTGCTGAGAAAACGTTGAGGGGCGGGCTCGAACGTCGGGGCGAGTGAACTGGAATGGACATAGAGGAAGTCCCGCAACTCACGATGTCAATGCCCTTCGTGATTCCCTTACCGAGCCACTTCTTTACCTTCGTCAAGAGGTTTTTTTCCCTTCCTTCATACTCTTGCCTCATTGTCTGCATAATGCGCTCGTTTTCGCGACGAGTGACGTCCTCTACAATACTGACCAAGTCCTCCCTAGACATCCCGGGAAGAGAATGCTCCTGTCCACCACTCCTGCTTTGAGAACCACGTTGCTGCCGGGATGAAGATGTACCTTCCTCAGCTAGATTCCCGGCAAATTTCGTAGACCAGGAACTCTGTCTACGTTGACTTCCCTCATAGGAATCTACAACGGCATGCTGGGATATGGGATCAGCTCGATGTATACAAGGGCGTTCGTCCACAATGTATGAAGTCTTCGGCATGTGAAACTTCACCAGTAGGGCCCCCGGTTCATGTACCGATTGGTAGTAAATTTCTTCAATCTCCTGATCTTCCGGCTCAATCCTAGTAATACCTTCTTCCGGATCATCGAACGGCGCGTACAGCTCTGCCTCGGACACGCCGGTGAAAGTATTGCGGAATCTCCATCTTAGACACCTCGGGACGTCCGTCGTGGAAGCCCTCTCCGCAAATTGCTCACCAAACTCTGGCATCACCTCGTAAGCCCAGATCATAAGTGCCCATACCGGCCCATAAATGTGATACTTCCTAGACCTCGCCTGAAACGTCCTCAAGTAGTACTGCAAGGTCTTGTAGGAGTACGCACCCCAAGGAAAAGAATTGAACTCATCAGTGTCGTCGATCAACTCCCACAACCACTGGTGGGGTGGAGTCTGCCCGTCATGACCGAGGATAAAACAATTGGCCATCAATAAGTTTGCCAACTTCAATCGAAGTTGCCCGTCTGGATCATTCTCAGACGTGAGTGTTCCCAACTGGGAGTGCAACAATGCCGCCTTCTGACCATGACCGCCACAGACGTCTTGAAAAAAACAGGATGTCCTTGGCTCCCTCTGAATCCTGGGATCAAAATCAGTAGGGCCAAATCTCAACCCCGTGATCAGAGCGTGGTCCTGAACGGTGTACTCTATGTACTGGCCCCTAATGTGGAATCAAATTCCCACCTCCGTCACGACAGCTCGAGATAACACGGAGTGGAGCAGGGGTTTACTGTTCTGCCCCGGCTCCCAATCGAGCAAATGTCCGAAAGGTCCCAACTGAAACTCATCGACCAATTCACCACATCGATATGTCTCGCTCAGTGCCAACTTTATATCTTCCAAGATTTTAACCCTATAATAGTTGCCGACATCAAATCTCCGGTTGATCAAACTGCTTCTACGGTACCATGGCGCCGGAGAATCCTGTAAAAAAAAAAAAAAATTAACCAACCGATTATTTACATAATTAATTAATTTAAATAAAATAATAATCAATTATTTTTAAAAAAAATTAATTAACGACTTAATAAAATTATAAAAAATATGTGATTAATTATACATACTAAGAAAAAATAGAGAAATTTTCGGGCATAGCCGGCCGGTCATTCGGATAGCCGGAAAAGTGCTTTTTCCGGCGACCGGAATATACGACCGGACGGCGGTTTTCCGGCGTCCGATTGACCGGCCGACTATGCCCAAAATTTTCTTTTTTTTTCTCAACCTAAATATAAATTTTAACATTACAAACACTACACATTTCTAATAAATTCGAATTAAATCACAAAAAGGAATTAATTTAAATAAAATAATAATCAATTATTTTCAGAAAAAATTAATTAACGACTTAATAAAATTAAAAAAAACATGTGCTTAATTATACATACTAAGAAAAGATAGGGAAATTTTTGGGCATAGCCGGCCGGTCATTCGGATAGCCGGAAAAGTGAATTTTCCGGCGACCGGAATATACGACCGGACGGCGGTTTTCCGGCGTCCGATTGACCGGCCGACTATGCCCAAAATTTTCTCTTTTTTTCTCAACCTAAATATAAATTTTAACATTACAAACACTACACATTTCTAATAAAGCCGAATTAAATCACAAAAGAGAATTAATTTAAATAAAATAATAATCAATTATTTTCAAAAAAAAATTAATTAACGAATTAATAAAATTACAAAAAACATGTGATTAATTATACATACTAAGAAAAAATAGAGAAATTTTCGGGCATAGCCGGCCGGTCATTCGGATTGCTGGAAAAGTGATTTTTCCGGCGACCGGAATATACGACCGGACGGCTGTTTTTCGGCGTCCGATTGACCGGCCGACTATGCCCAAAATTTTTATTTTTTTTTCTCAACCTAAATATAAATTTTAACATTACAAACACTACATATTTCTAATAATTTCGAATTAAATCACATAAGGGAATTAATTTAAACAAAAGAATAATCAATTAATTTCAAACAAAAATCAATAAACGAATTAATTTCTAATTAAATCATAACAAATAATACAATTTAAATTCATAACAAAAACATAACAAAAATTAATACTATATTTTTTAAAACATACCAATATCCGTCGTGGTATTACTTCGATAGAGATCCCCGATTCATTTTCCGGCAAGACAAAGTGGTCTTTGTGCTCATGATCGATTACGTATTGTGCCGACATCACTCCGGTGCAATGAAGTTTATCCGTATAGAGTGTTGAGTTGGGAGGGTGGTTGCCGGATTTGGGAGAAAATAATTGAGGAGGGAGTGTTGAGTATGTAGGGTTTAGTATGGAGTAGTGAGGGAGTGTTGAGTATGGGTGTAGTGTTTAATCGCGTGCCTGGGGGTGGGTTTAATATAGAGAGGGAGAGAATAAAAATGTTCTTGACAAAAGGAAAAAACCAAAACAAAAAACAAAAAAAATAAAACAAAATCCATCCAACACACACCGACACACACACAGCTCACACACCTTTCCCGTGTTCCAAAGCTTTGTTCGGTAGTTGCTGTGGGGCCCAGCCCATTATTTTAGTTCGTAATGACATTTTTATCATTTGTGTTTAAAAGATGGTACTTTTTATAATATCTTATTTTAAAAGGGTAGAAAAACCGAAGCTCCCTTAGATTAGTGTTGAAGATATGTTGGATGGGAGTGGAGTTTTGAACTGTTTTAAGTGCTTAAGGATTAGTGTTGTTAGGTGACTTTTTTTGTGTAAAAAGAATTTAGAAATTTGAATCTGTAAAGTATGGGGCGTTAGTGGTGGTTAGAAGAAAGTATGTTGAAATTTTAGACTACCTTTTGATGGTGAAGGGACTATATTACTATTACTGTATTTTATTAGTCGACATTGCTTCTTGCATTGACGCAGAGGTCCAACTTTTGGTTTTAGTGCTCTCTCTCTCTCTATTTGTCTGTATAAAATAGAAAATATCTTATATTTTTGTTTCCAATCTAGAATTCTAGTAGCGTAAGCTATGTCAACTTTTAATATTTCAATTTTGAACGAGCACCTCTTTGCTTATTTCAACTGTTTTAAACAGTTTTTTCACAGAAATAATAAACTGTGCACCTAATTGCTACTGCACTTTGCACCTTGGCCACCTCTTACTTTCATTTTTTATTTGTAAGGAAAGGGAAGTACTCCTTCATAACTACGTCATTTGGCGGATCAACGGGACGTGGCTGATTTTATTCATTTAATGAAATTTAAATTTACTGAGGTTAGTACTGGATACATGTTCTAACGGGACACTTGGTCAGCGGAGCACCGTGGCGGGCTAAACAATGTTTTTATTCATTATACTTTCTGTATAAGATGACACTTTAAAATTCATTTTATCGTAAAAAGTAGTTAAAGATGACACTTTTATTTACGATGACCTTTTCTGTAAAGATTGACACTGGGCGGCCCACGGTGGCTGACTGGTTTTTCATTATAAATTAATGAGGTTGATTGGTTTCAATGCATGTTGCAGGCTCCCAAAGGTCAAACTCACCAAATTGAGTTCAAAATGCTACTCTATTCATTTTTTTAGTTATTGGATCGTCCGTAGATTTTAAGCAATTGGGACAGAAATAAAAATCCCACAATCATAAAAACATTCTTAATATATCCAAAGTTACCAATTTAATAATAATAATGAAAAGTATTAAATGGCCCATTCACAGCTTTAGACGTGGCCCATATGCATCGAATTTCAGATTTTTCAGGACAATTATTAATTCATAAAATTATGTACAAACATTATTCAAATTATTTGAAGACGGCGACAGCGAAACTCTCTGCACCAAATTATTAACACATAATTAATCATAACTCTTCCACTCGGATCACTTCGGCCCTCCTGCAACCAAACCAACATAAATTCTTAGCAAATATTCTAGAATTTCTGTTTTGAAAAAAAAAAATCAATTTAAGCAAAAAAGAAAAGAAAAGACACATACCTCTTCTTGAATCCCAGCCATCTAAGTTCTTAACAGCTAGCGTATTCATTGGCATCGCCTAGCGCCGCCTCCTTCAAATACTTTTCCGACAACTGAACTCTCTTCACATTCTCTTGCTCTTCCACTATCATCTTCCCATACTCCATCAACTTCGCAACGCTCATCTTCGGCTGCTCGAACACCGGCAGCTTCTCCCTCGAATTCACCAGCTTCCTCCCCATCTCCTCCACTCCTACACTCGCTATCCATTTCCGAACTTCATCATCGTACACTCTCGCCCTCACCGCCCCAAAAAAATCTACACACAGTTATTATTGTTTTTTTAAAAAAAAACAAAAATTAAAAGAAATTATCAAAAACAGTAATGTATGGAGTATATACCAATAGATTGTCCGCGGAAAGTGTCGACGAGCGTAACGACGTCGTCCAGTGCCACGTCATCAGGGCGGAAGATCCCGGAGCAGACGCCGATCCGGTCTTCTCGGGTGGGGGCCCAGTAGTACTTCTCCATCCGGCCGTCGCGGATGAGGGGGGCGTAGAGGGTGGAGAAGTCGTTGCCGGTGGCTATGACGGGGACTCGGGGGTTCTCCTGCTTGTTGTACATTCCGGGGAGTTGTACGTTGGTGGGGCTGTCGGCGATGTTCATGAGGGTGGCGTTGACCATCTGGTTGTTGACCGTGTACTGCGTGGCGCCGCCGAATCTGCCGGCGCCGGCGTCGAGGTCGTTGATGAAGAGGACGCACATGTTCCCTTTGGCGATCCGGTCGGCTGCCTCACGGTATCTCTGCCTGATCAGCTTCGCCGGCTCTCCCGCGTTTCCGCTTTCTAATTCTCCCGCGCTCATCGTGATTGGACTGCAATTTCCACGTGTAATATATGCTAAAAATAGGAGTGGTTTTGATATGATATTAAAAATAAAAAATAAAAAAAAATAAAGAGAGAGAGACTGACTTGATTCCCAGTTTTGAGAAAACTAGTTCGCACTGGAATGATTTCCCCTGCCCCTTTCCTCCCCATATTCCCAAAATCAGTGGCACCTGAAAGGTATTGTTTACAATAACATCTGTCATTGCATCTTTGGATGCTCGCCACTATTAAAAATATTTCCAAAATCGGTATTTTTTTGTTTATGTTATGAAATACTTTTAACATATAGTGGTTATCTGACGAGGTGCAATATGATATGCAAACACAGAAATATAATAGAATATCTGAGTCGAGAAGAAACCTTGATTTTTGGGAGATTCAAGAAATTTTTAGCAATGTGGACTAGAAGCTTGTCCATGAATGCAGGCGCAATGTAGTATCCATCCATATTATTATCAAATCCGTATCTAAAAAAAATTCCATCATCATAATCACACCAACAAAACAATTTTAAAAAATCTCGAAACAATGAAGAAGAAGAAGAAGAAGAAGAAGAAGAAGAAGAAGAAGAAGAAGAAGAAGAAGAGAATCATACTGTCGGAGGGCAGGACTGATATAATCATAAGAAGTCAAGACAGCATGATGGGTGCCGGCGCCGACCGGAGCTTGGAAAAGAGTATCGACCATTCCCTTTCCTCTGGTGATGTCCTGCTGATCGTCGGATATGTCGGTGGCCAGCCCCTTCCAACGGTCATGATCGCTCTGCTTCTTCTCATCAACCTCTGCAACAACCTTATGTTTATGGCATGAGACCTTGGACTCTCTCTCTCTACATCTCACCTTTTTGCCCAGGAAACTAGTGGTCGGAACTGATACGAACACCGTGCTCGAACCATTGGCGTTTGGCTGTAGCAGAAATGGATTATTAATCCCTTTTAGCAGCACATCCATTATTAATTTGAGGAGTTGAGAAATAAAGATAGATAGTATCAATGTGTTAATAACTAAAGAAAAGTAGTAGTAGAGTGTTGTTAATTTTGTTGTTGTGTGGTATTGGGTTTTAAGGCAGTATTTGGTGCGTCGAAGTGTGTGAACTGGGTATGGATATATTTATAGGTGGTATGGGTATGGAGCATTATTTGTTGGAAGGTAAGTTTGATTTTGGGGAAGTACCAACACTTTGGATTGGGCTGAACAAAAATTGGAATTATTTGATTCACAGATTTATATTGGGCACGATGATTTATGAAATGGGTATGGGCTGAAGTGGATGTAACCAAAATAATAATAATGATGATGGAGACTTCTAGCAAGTAGAAATTATTTTCAGATATGTGAGGTTTATATATGCTTTGATTCCTACTGTGATTAGTTTTATTTTGGAGAATACGATTAAAGATTCTGATAATTAACAGGATATATAATTGTAAGTAAAAAAAAAATAAAAATCATTAGTACAATCAGCGGCAAATATGTAGCTGACGCATGCTGAAGCCCTTATGGAAATTTTGTAGATGAAACTTTTTTTGAGGGAAATTTTGTAGATGAGACTTTTTTGTGTGTATTATAGGCTTTATAGCCTATGCTGTAATTTAATCATAAGTTCTACAGAAGAAGATGAGGAAACTTTGAATTAGAAAATTCAACAATTATTTAAGGAGAGGATTGAACATATGAAGCTCGATTACGTTTGTACTCGTTGAAGAGAAACATATGAAGCTCGATTACGTATGTACTCGTTGAAGAGAACCAGTAACATTTATACAGATTCTAACAAAATTTCAACGTCGAGAAACCGTACAACAACAGTAACTGGATGAATGAATTGCCAAAATCTCATTCATCATCCAACAAAAAGAAACTTCTAAAACGAAGAAGAGAAATCACAAATCTACCTGCGATTAATCTCTTCAACATCAACCATACTACCCACCACCACCATCAACGTTCCGATTCTCAAACCTATACACGCAGCTCAACGCCACCAAAACTTCAGCAATGGCAGCTTCAGTCTTCTCCTTATCCGAGAAATGCAGCGTCTGCAGCAAAAGCACACAAGGCTTCGAATCAAACTTCATCTTATCCACGTGCCTCTCCATCTGCCACTTCACGGTGTCGTCCGCCATTGGCGCCAGCCACCCCATGATCTCCACCGTCGCCGCCCTCCACCCCTCCGCCAGAAACGCATCATCATCTCCTCCGCAGTTGATGTTCTTGCTCAGCTTCGCCCTCACCAACGCCTTTAGATTCTCCGGCAGCATCATGTACAGCGATTCCCTCTCGTCTCGCCCGATCGAAGCATTCGAATCCAAGTACTTCTCCACCAATAGAATCACATTAGCATAGCGCAAGGCCAGCCCCGATCCGCCCAAAGTCGACGGCCCTGCCGCGTGGAGTACTCTGTTATTTTTTATACCTTTTTCCCTATCAGCTTCGAATGCGTTTTCCCAATCGTTGAAGAAATGCTTCGATTTCCGGCTGTACAGTCGGATTTTGTTAGGCCTCAGATCTGTGTAAACTCGGATTTTGTCGGATTCAACCATCTGCTGCTTAATCTTCTCGATTAGGTACAGATCTCTCTGCTGCTGGAAACAAGCAACATTGAGCAACGAAATCGCAGGGAGAATCGAGATGTAAGGCTTGAAAACAGAGCAGATCCGGATGTAGACGATGATAACAATGGTTGCCATTATACTCACGCATTTATCACACGATTTCCGCCACAGAGAAGTTTCCTTGAGATACCTAACCTCCTTGCGTTGATTCTCGAGCTTCTGATTGAACAGATCGGAATTCGCCTCCAGCTCCTTTTTCCTCCGCTTCATCTTCCTCTCCGCCGACTCCATCTCCGACAGAGCCGCCAACGCCGCGTGCAGGCTCGCCGTCGCGGAAACCAATTTCTCCATTTTGTGCACGCGTTTCTCCGAATACCGAGATCCGTACTCCAATTTCCCAAAATCAAGGACGCCGAGCTTCAGATCCGTGTAAACGACGTCGAATTGGTTGAGCCACGGATCGCAGCATTTCTTCCCCAATCGAGCGACGACGGCGGCGGCGTGGTCTAGGTCTTCGAGCCTCTCGCCGCAGGCGAGGCTGAGCAGAAATTCCTCGTCCGTCGAGGTTAGGTACGAAACCCCTTTGGATTTGATGATGCGGTTTTTCAATCGGGAAATCTCTTCGTCGGAGAGAGATTTGTAGAGCGAGATTATCCTCGACATGGATTTTGCGGTCTCAAATGCGAGGATTCTCAAGCGAGGTCCCTTCTTCTTTGAGTCGTCGGTGTACCGGCGGCGAGCGTGGTGGTCTTTTTTGGAAGAGCCGATCTCCGGCAGCCAACCCTTATGCTTGAAACCGACCATTATCGTTATTATTGCTTGGGTTTAACGAATATAATGGAAATAATCGAGCAGATTCCGATGATTTGTCATTGGAATAGGGTTTCCGAAAATCGGAGAATTGGGGAAGATGGAGCTGTTCTGTGCATGGTTAGGGTTCTGTTGCACCAGAACAATTAGAGGATTTTCTTTTATGTTTCTACTTCTTTTCTTTATCTTTTCAATATAATTTATGTATTATTTCCTAATAATTATGGTTTTTTCCTTGTTAAAATATATATATATATATATATATATACTAAGAAATTCAGATTTCCCGCCATTTATATCATCGGAAGATAACTAAATTTATTAACTAAATTTATTATCTTATTCCTAAATGCTACCAAGTACCAAGCGTCATTATCATTCGAAGGATAACTAATAGTATTATTTTATAATTATATTATTTTTTAATATTTTGAGCTGAGGCTGAACTTCTAAAATAAACAGGTCCAATTTTTATTTATTTTGAAACGGACTCGTCTGTATTTTTATGTTATTGTCAACTTTTTCGATTGGACTTTTGTAATATCAATAAACAGGAATGCTCTCATACTTGTGCTACATTTAATGTGCTACGACTGACATGATAGTCCCACGTCAATAACTTTTTTTTCTTTAGTGTTTAATTTTTATAGTAGGGATATATATATTAACAATAATTTTACTTAAATATAATACTATGTTGGAATCTAAGAGTAGATTTCATCTTTTAGTTTTGTCTTTCTTCGCTTGTGTTTCTTGTTTGTTTTGTGCAGGTATAATCCAAGAGATAAGCTAGATTAAGGGAAAGTTGTTTTGGGCCTTATGTTCGATGGGCTTGGGCGTCGAAGACCAAGTCACCATTGGGTTGTTTGGGTTTAAGAGAACTTTGGGCTTTTTAGATTAAAGAGAAGATTGGGCTAATATCTCCACAGCCTAACAACCAACAATTCTCCTACATTCAAGGAAGTGATTTACTTGGAGGTTGGGGAGACAGCGTTTATGACCAAGTCAAAGACGGAGTCATGGGTTGAAAACCCTAACCAACTCCAACCGTTCCCACTAACTCCATCATGGTCGTGCAACAGAGAAAACGTGAAGAGCAAGATCGATGAAGTATATACTTGGAAAATCTGGAGAAGAAACTTATGCTTTTTGGAGAGAAAAGAAGAGAGTTCTTAGAAAGATCCAAATAGCAGTTTGTAGTTGAGTAATACTACCTCCATCCCCCCTCATTAGTCTCAAACACTTTATTGACTTTTTCGGCACGCATTTCTACCAGTAACCTAGTACGGGTTTTACAATATAATTTTGAAGTATTCTTTTTTTTTTATGGGATACTATGAGTGTCATAGTATCCCATAAAAAAAAGAATATTTCAAAATTATATTTTAAAACTCGTACTAGGTTTCGGTAGATATGCTTGCCGAAAAAATTAATAAAGTGTTTGGGACTAATGAGGGGGGGCTGGAGGTAGTACTAACAATTTGTTAGTAGCTTTTTATTATTTTTTCGTCAACTCTAGTTTGTAATTCTATGTGAATTATAGTAGCTTTTTCTGTTTGATTTAAGTTTTTCCGTTGCATTTGTATTCAAAAAGAGGCACTCACACTGCATTTGTATTCAAAGAGGCACTCACAAAGTTGCGTTTTGCGAATACCTCTGTTTATACCACCACTCGATACCTTCATACTGCAATGTCAGCTGTAATCGTGAGCACATTATATATGTCCACGATGGATATGAACCCATTACTCATAGCGATATATTCAATTTGTTGTACATGTACATAGATTACCAAACAATATAACACGAGTATTAAATTAGGCTTTGCCGTATGCTACCCAAAAAAAACAAAAAAGGGGACACGTATTCAACCACCAACATCGAAGTGATCGAAATTTAACATACATCGTGGCCTGCCTAATGTAAAAATTTCCAACCAAAATTCGATAGCCACCATTGCATTCGCCATCGGTACCCTCGGCTCTACAAGTTGTACATATATAGTACCGCAATTAACAAGCGAGTTTGGTGGCCAAAATTGCGGTAAAACAAAAGTCTCGATATTTCTATTCCCTCACATGATCAAAAAAATCTACGGAGGCGATACCGACTCCCATTGATTGCAGCCTCTGATTCTCACCCCAACGACGTCGTTTCGTTCCGCCGCCGCACCACTCATAACTTGACAGCACTCTCTACTCGGCGGCTGCTTTCCAAAACAAATTCATAAAAACCAATTATTAAAATATATCTTGGCCGTCCAAATTTACGGCTCCTAATAAATAATAGTAATCAATACTTACATAATAGTAATTCATAAAATTAATTACCTTGGACCAAAATTGAGGATCGAGTAAGCCAGCAGAAACATTGAACCCTTCAACAAATAAGCAGCCTTGTAATATTCGTCGTCGCATTTCCTCCGATTCTCCGACTGAAACGCCGTCGTATACCACGTGGACGTGAGCCCACCCTCTAATCTGTGGACCCCATCGAAGTGGAAAACAATAGGCCTTTCACAAGGGTTCAAGCTCATGAGTCGAGTATTGAATGTGAAGGGCCCACGAGTCCATGACCACGTCAAAAATGTTTGAACTGGGGTGCTTAGATCCTTCGCCGTTAAAATAAACGGGTATAGTTGCACGTTGTAGCCCCATGAGATAGAGATGGACCAGTTCCGGGTCAAGTCGTAGCAGAATGTGTGCTGTAGAATCCGGGTCGGGTCGGATTCGTACGCCCCGATTATTTTCTTAACGGAGGCAACCCGCGTCGTACCCGGAAATAACGGTTGAAGGTAGTCTAAATGGTGAAGGGAGATTAACGGCGCTAATGGATGCGCTGAAAGCAGGCCGAACGGATTTCCTCTTATATCCATCTATAAATAAAATTAAATTATAAATATTTCATAATAGTATTAATTAATTTTTTTTTTTTTGAATTAAGAGAAAAATAAAATGTACCTGATGAAAGCCGGCTTCTTTGGTGAGAGGGACGCCGATTTCGCTCATGCAGCCGCCGATCTTCTGATCGGAGCCGTAAAACGCGGCGTACCGATCAATGCAACGGTCCAGAATCCTTACTAGCGCCGCCGCCAAGGGGCGGCTGATGGCGAAGCCGCCGCCGCCGTAGCCCATGGTGTAGGAATGCACCACGTCCTGGTGCACGCTCTCGGAGACGCCGCCGATGTAATACATCTGGTCGTGGTCGTATTTATTGAGCACGTGCACTAAGTTGTCGGCGAAGAAGACGGTGTCGTCGTCTCCCATGACGAACCACCGCACGTGCTCGAGGCCGAGGTCGAAGGATTCCTTCACGATGCGGGCTATGCGGACGGCGGACCTCGAGCCGTACCAGCAGGTGTACTTGAACCGCGACGTGTCGGCGGAGACCCTGAAAGGAGGGGAGGTCTCGGGCCACCGCTCGTCGCCGCTGCGGTTCCGCGGCGGCGCCTCGTCGAGCCAGACGAAGCCCCGGGTGACGTTGGGCTTCCACCACAGCTCGCAGTAGTGGCGGCGGTGGTGCCACGTCGCGGCGGAGCCGCTGATGCCGAAGAGAATGTGGGATATGTTGGTTTCTTGATTGATTTTTGCGGCGGCGGTGATGAATTCATTCCGGTGAGGGCGGCTGCAGTCGGGGCAGATCAGCGGCCATTGGGCGGCGGGGAAAAATGAGAGGAAGCAGAGAGAAAGTAGGGCGAGGATAGAGATTGCAGAGAAGCATTTCATGAGATTTGGGGCTAAAATTGGGAAAATTAAGAGATGTTTCAAGGGTTTCAAGGAGTCTTGAATCGAGATTTTCGATGAATCCGGCATTGTCTGTTATTTCTGTTGATTTTTTTGAAAAAGTTATTATAATTTGGAGAAATGGTTATGTATATATAAAAGTAGATGACAGGTGTCAATCAATCAAGTAGGAGTTTGGTGTAGATGCGAAAATGGTTTTTTGGCAGGTTTTTTTGCTTGACTTATTTGTTGACATTAATTTTTACTGGATCTGCTGATAAAGGACACCTACAATTATACTTTTAGAATTTAATTTTTTTTACAAGGTACTACGAGTTTTGTAGTATTCTGTAAGAAAAATTAAACTCCAAAAATACAATTTAAAATTCATCATCATAAAACTCCAAAATCATCTACAATGTAAATTATTTTTTGCCAACACATCGTGGACAGAGGATAATACTTGGTCATACACACATTCGGGATGACTCGAACTCTTAACTTATTACTCCCTCCGTCCCATTTAAACTGGTAGATTGTTTATTCAAATGAGTGGTATAAAATAATCAAACTGACCAGTTTAAATGGGACGGAAAAAAGTAGTTAAAGTTGAAATATCTTATCAATTACGCTGCACTTCATCATTTTTATATCAATTATTTACAAGAATGGTAGGTGGGTAGTAATTTAATTGAAAACTAAACCTTTTTTATTTTTGGTACAATACAAACACATGCATTCATATGATTATTAGGTTGCAAGAGGAATGTTTCTTATGCTATACGAGCTAAGCTACGACTGATATTATGCAGTCAATACTACACATTGATACCAATTATTTAGATATGATACTAGATCAAATCCGAATATCATGACGCCTAAATTAATGTCTGAAAAGAAAAATTGAAGGGATGCGTACATATAGGGGCGTAATGGATATTGCTTTTATACATTCTAGGGTTTGCATATTCTATTTTGAACATGATTATAGAAATTTTCTGTCCATATATAATAAATTGGAATTTGTTTCCGATTGGGCGAATGAGATCCTCTATTGCATTTGTATTTAACATCTTCTATTACATAAATAGATTAATGACATGTGGCAAATCCTAGGGGTTTATAAATTTCAAATGTTAGGGTATATATTTTCCTTATATAAATCCTAAATCATTGATTATGCCACATATCAATTATCCATAAATCAATTGAAGATGTCACATACAAATCCAATAGAAGATCCGAACTGCGATCGGGATAGATAGCTATAGATCAAATGCATAAATTTGCGTACCATTAAAACTTAGGCAATCTACTTTTTGGGTCATTAAATTCATAGGGCTGTTGTGTTCCCTGCTCGAGCAACTACAAATTCATGATATATTCACAAGGTAGCTCCAATATTGATATAATGAGTACTATACCAAGTCATAATCATAAACAAAAATAAATTTCATAAAAAAGTCCAAAGGTAATTCTTGAGTATTATACTCGCGAGTGATAATAACAACAATAACTATGACGGTAATAACAACGAAGCCTAAGGGGTAACATAATTCTGCTCATTGACGAAAAGAAAAGGATGAAAAAGGAAGAAACAAATAGATGATGGTACATAATTAATCTTTATATATGTATCTAAAATTTGAAATTGCTAACCATATATAAGTACCTTGCTTCCAAAGATCGGAACTTCATTTGCTATGTATCGTGGTTTAGACGAAGCGTATAAACATCAAGAAAGTAGCCACAATTTTTGTGTTCTTCGCAAGATCTTAAAGCAAGCGCCGCACAGCTTCATTCGCCAAGAATTTTACAAAGGATATGAAGAAATAATTACTAATCAAAGCATAATTACTTCCCACATCAATTAATCCAACCTACGGCTTTGACTTTGCATGAGGATGAGGCTCGGGTCCTAACCGAAGCTCAAGGTCCACTTCACCATACTTCAACTCCACTTTCCTTCTCTCAACACGCTCTCCACCGCCGCCGCCGTCCTCCTCCACAAACAACGGCAGCCGCGGCGGCGGCACACCCTTTACACGGTTGAGATTTTCTGCACGGTCGTCGTCATCATGGCTTTCAGAATCATTTTTACCACTCAACTTCTCCTTGAGGAACGAAGAGTCGTCGTCGCAATCGACGGCCGTCGAGATTTCCAACGAAAGCAGGTTTTCGTCGGAAAACTCGCGAAGCTTCGCTCTATCCTTCCTGTGGATGTTCATGTGGCCTCCTAGCGCTTGTGCGTTGGAAAACCCTCGCTTGCAGAAACTGCAACGAAACGACTTCGTTTCGAAACTCTGAGCAAAGTCGTCGCCTAATATGATCATGTGTTCGGATTTTTCCAGCCCTGAAGAATTCATATCCATTGAAAAACTTGAGTATAATTGAGAGAATATAGAGGGAGGGGAATTAATCATGGAAATTTAGATACTTTTGGGAGTTTTAATTTAATAACTGTATTTTATTTCTTGGTTTGGAATAAAATAATACTAGAGTTGGTCAATAGGTCGGTTGATCGATTTTGTTAATAGTTTGGATCCAGAACTTTATTAATTTCGAGCGTGCTAATAATTTTGTAAATAAAATATTTGAGGAACAATTAAAAATTTAATTGGCCGGAATATTGTTATTCCAAATATTGACGTGGTACATCCGCAATTTGTCAAGGGATGTACTTGTAATCATCGTTTTTGTATGTTTTAAGTGAGCAATTCGGTCAATTGTCGATATATTATTTAATTAATTAATTATATAAATTTAGGATAGTATAAATCATGTTTTAGCCCATGTTTGGTTCAATTTTTTTTAGGTATGGAAAGGGAATCAAGTAATTGATTCCATTACATTTTGTTTGGTTTGAGTAATATGTTATCAATTTTCCTTACTTGGAGGTAACTCAATCCATTACATTATTACCTCTCAAGAATGAGGGGAAACAAGGAGAAAGGGAACCCTCACAAGTGACTCCCTTTCTACTATTGAACCAAACACTCAATAAAAGTAACCATTATCATTATCATTCTCTTACTTGACTTGATTCCATTCCGTTTTCGTTACCCAACTTGAACCAAACGAGCACTTAAACCTTATCATATGGCCGTCTTATGTGGATTTTTTGTGGAATTGAAAAGTAAATTTCTTCTACAGTTTTTATATTTACTTTTAAAAAAAGGGAGATGAAAAGATATTAGACTCTAAGCTAAAGAATAAAATGAATTAAATAAACAAATGTCCCTATTAATTTATTAATTAGTGGTCCACTAATTTCGAGGAATATTAAATTGATAGTCTAAAAAATGTTAACTTGCTTGGGATGGCCTGGTCGTGGAGTGTAATTATAAACAAAATTAATTAATTAATATAATTACTAGGTTGAAATGTGGGTTGTTAAGACAAGTACAAGCTTAAAGGAAAAAAAAAAAAAAAAAAAAAGAAAAAGAAAAAAGAAGACAAGTAGTACAAGCTTATTTTTGATATTGCAAACCGCACAGGTGCGATGAAACAAGATAGTATTATATTCATTCAGAAATGATCTCCTACCTACCGTATACACGCTTAATGTGCCAGCAGCTGACGTGGCACTGCCACGTCAATGATTTTTTCTTTTGGGGTTTAGTTTTTTTGTTAGGGTTTAGTTTTTTTTTTGTAAGGTTTATTTTTATAAGTATACTAATTAATTTTTTCCTTAAATATAATACCGCCACCTCATCCGTAGGTATATTAAGCATGCCTACGGTGGGTAGAGGAGCATTACTCTATATTCATTTGTGTTCAGTTCGCGCATGAAGAAATAAGTCAACGTAGTTTCTTTAAGAGTAATGCTCCAATGCCCACCGTAGGCATGCTTAATGTGCCCACGGATAACGTGGCATTGGAATATATAAGGAAGTTAATAAAAATCCTACCAAAAATAATAAACCCTACTATAAAAAACTAAATCCTAACATAAAAAACTAAACCCTAAAAGAAAAATTGCAGATGTAGCACTGTCACATCAATGGTGGGCACATTAAGTGTGCACACCGCAGGTAGGGGAGCATTTCTAGTTTCTTTAATGCGTAATTAATTAATTTAGTCGAAAATTTTAAATTATTGACTAAATAAATTCAGTTTTTAATAAAAAGAAATTGGGTGGTTAAGTTTTCCTATTTGGGGGACAAAAATCAAACTCAATCACATTTTCTAATGACACTCAAAGACATGCCATATAGAAGAAATGTGCCTTTAAAGTATGCCCTAAGTTGCATACTAAATTAATAATTTTAAAATTTATGATTTAGTTTTTTTAGTATATTTTTTTATAAGGCTTAATTTTGGGATATATATTAATAATATTTTTTTGTAAATATATTATCACCCGTCAGTTGTGAGCAGATTAAATACGTAGTATATATTAATTCTTTATACTGTTATTTTGAAGAATAGATCAATTGTATACTAATTCAAGGTAGACTTAATTAAACTACCATATAAATATTTGGTGGGGTTATAAAATTAGGGATTGGAGATTGAAATATTAAATAGTGGCCTTCTTTCAAACAAAGGCACGAGAGAGCTAGCTAGCGTGTTATGTGAATCAGCATAAGTCGCATGATATTGTGACGTCAATCAAATTAAGTTTCGTAATAAATATATAAATGGCTAAATGTTAAAAAATTTACAAGTGTTTAGGGTAAAATTAAATACAATTAGCAGGTTAAAATTGTGTGATTACAGAATTGGTTTAAATAGAGATTATTAATCTGAAATCACTAAAGTATGGAAATTAGCAGAAACATGCGTTTGGTCGTATTCCTGCATGACCTCACCAAGCATGTGAGACAATGATAATAATATATTAATATATATATTTTCTTAGATAATACTATAGTATTAATTTCATAACTATATATATTCTCTTTCTTTCCGTGCGAATTACTGCAATTGACCTACCAATGTATTATGTGTAGGTGTACCTTTTCGAAATATATACAATTAACATTGACTAAATTACTGCTCGAATTTTCTGAATAATTCCGATGTTGAAGTTATATAATATACATAATAATTGCTGTTCAGACTACTGAAAAAGTTATTATCACATATAATAATATGTTTCCAACCACAAACAAGTCTACTGTCTATTTCATTTATACTTCTATTGTACATATATAGATGCATGAAAGGGTTGAGTGTTGGAAATCAGACAACGTGTGCATGATTTGTAATTTATAAATATTTTTTTCAAATTATATAGCACACTTTTCAATTTCTTACAATAGCAACATCTCCAAAACAAAAAGTCAAATCATCACACTTTGTCCCTTCATCAGTAACGACATTGTTTTAGGTCACATATGACAATTGGACAAATTGTGATGATATAAGATACTCACTCCGTCCCGTTTATTTTTTTTGGCATATTTTTTGGGCACATAGTTTAAAAAAAGAAAAATTTGAGATTAAAATTTAGTGATTAAATAATTATGTAATATTTTTTTAATAATAATAATTTTATAATTTAGATTAGCGTGTTGGGTCGCATAAGGTTAATTCATTTTTTAATTAAGGCCTGATTAGCCCTGATTATTGGGCTAATATTTTGCCAAAAATAAAAATGTGCCAAGATGATTGAGAAAAACTAAAAAAGAAATTGTATCAATATAAAGTGGACAAAGGGAGGAGTAATAGAATACGTTGTATTCGACAAAAATTTAAGATAATATTGTAATCAAAATATTTCAAAGTTCATGTAAAAATTACTTTCATTATTTCCAACAATTAATTCAGATTAAATAGATTTCTACAATAGGGCTCATTATCATGGCCCAGTTAGATTGGGAAAAAAATCATGATTTGAAATCCAAATTCTACGGAAATATTCCGATAATAAGAAAATGGGCTTGTAAATTACGCCTCAAGTCGTAAACAGTGAATTAGGCCCGTGATGAAGTATTTAAGTTTACAATAATTAATTTTAATTCTTTTCTTGTGAATATTTCTCGAAATCTTGTGGAAATTCGGAGTCATATTAGTACTATATATAAGTTTAATAATTCTAAATTAAAATCGAAAAAATTGAAGAATTTTCTGAATAATAATTTTAACTATTTTAAATGATTTCAGAAAGTACTTTTGGACAAAATTAATTTTTAAGTGCTTCAGGAAACAAAGCTATAAAAGGACGATCCCATATTTGTTATGTATATTTACTAGGAAATATCTTCCGTATGATGTATATAACATCAAATGTACAGCCAAAGTGTGATGTCAAAGAAATATTATGAAATAAATTATTATTATTTTTTTTGGTTCGTTGAAATATAATCATGCCACCAGAGTTATCAACTCTCTACTTATTTAAATTGTACTTTATGCCTACTGACAAGTAATTAAAATAATTAATTTAAAAATAATATTGCCCTAATTCTGATCTCGGGACACACGAAATCCCCATCGCCATGCAAATATAAATATATATACTCACAGCTGTCAAAAGATTAATAAAAAACTCCAAAACACAACAGCTAAATTCTGGAATCATTAACATTTATTCTCTAGTTATAATGAGTATTATCTTGGAATTCTCAAATTCTCTAAATAGAGTAATATAACAACAGCCTAGCTAGGAATTACAACTCCATTTCCCTTCACCAAAATTTAATGTTAAGCTGTCTCCACACACACACACACAAACACACACTAACTCTCTCTCTCAAAAGACTAAAATAATAGTAATAATAATATAGAATGAGACATCTGATACATACCATGTGCTCATCGCAACATAAATTCACTTAAATCTCTCTGCACATTGATCAGAACTTGTTAAATTTACTCAAAGAAGACAAACAATGGCCAACCAAACTGAAAAACCTTTTTGCATCTATGCACAACTTCGACAGAATCAAAGCCAACCAAATTAAAATGTCTGTTTCCGAGTAATTAATTAATTAATTAATATATATATATATATATATATATATATATATATATATATATATATATATATATATATTCAAGATTTGCTATAGTTAATTAGATCGGTACCACTACTAAAAAGACAAGAGAAAATATCAAGAAAATCGCGTATATAGAAACTCCCAAAAATACCAATAATATAGTCATTTTAAGAATCAAGAATCACGGATATGATATCGATAATATTGATAACATAAATTAAATTATAGTCATGGAGAATATTATCTAAGAGTTGGGATAAAATAATGAAATTAAAGAGGTAGTATAATTCTCGTTAAACCCTAGGTGTAGTGGCCTTTGTTTGGTACCGAACTCCTTCAAAATCAACTAGTTTGGTATTCAATTCAAGTATATTAGTAATTAATAAAGAATATATCAAATAATAATAATAATAATAATAATAATAATAATAATAATAATAATAATAATAATAATAATAATAATAATAATAATAATAATAATAATAATAATAATAATAATAATAATAATAATAATAATAAAGAAAGGAGAGTGTCCTTTATTTTGACTATAGTTTACTCCACGCCTACTAGCTTCCTTAGGGTTTGCTTATTTAGGGCTCCTAAATATTCTGTAATTAATTCTTTATACTACTATACACACACATATATATTCACCCCTGGATCTCTCTCTCTCTCTCTCACACACACACACACACACACACATATGTTTATAGAGATTTTTATATAATAAAATGACAATAATGTGCAGAGAGGAAGAGACAAAAGGAGCGAAGTTAGCGCCTAAGAGTAATGATGCAATAATATTCGATATGGGAATAGAAAAGGGTAATTGAGGAATACTTAAATGGGTTGATTCCTTTGTAGTTGGTGGCAAATTTGGAAGGATTGAGAGGAAAAGCGAAAGAAGAGAAGACAAGTGCATGGACTTATATATATATATATATATATGCATGTTTGTCGCAGAAACAGATGTAAATAATGTGCATGAGGACGATGATGATAATAATACCAAGCAAAAGGGAATCCATGTTGTATTGTATCTGACTTATTATCTATGTACTTGCTTTTCCATAACTCAACTCTCTGTCTTTCTTCTTGGATTCTTCTCACCTTTACATCTAGTTCTCTCTGCACTCCATGCACACATAGGGGGGAGAGAGAGAGAGAGAGAGAGAGAGAGAGAGAGAGAGAGTAACATTAAATGTGAAATTGAAATAAAATGGTCCTTAGAGAAAGCCCAAAGTAGCTAGGCATGCAATTAAGATGGAATGAGGAATATTAACCCTAAAGGAATGACTTCGATTTCGGTGAAGGATGATGAAGTGGACTTGTTAATTTCTTGAGATACTAATTTTCCCATATAATGAAATTTTTAGCTAAGAAGTATCAACATATATGAATATAGAAGAAATTTGGATCAATTAGAGCTAAAGTTGAGTCTCACATATAGCCAAAGCTACTCAAGAGAGTAGTTTCAATCCACATTCACATGTTTCATCGACATATAGAATATAATCCTGTCCTCTTCTAAACACTTTCAAATCACAAAATTGTACGTTCTTACATTATTTGACAAAGTTATAGTTCCTAGGCGACAAAAGGCATGATCAAACACAAGACTGCATAATCAAAATAATCTCTCTCTCTTTAGCTTAGGATATGATCATTTTAAGGTGTATATATCTATAATGGAGTGGAAAAAGACTATACATATGCATTAATCATTCGGAATCTGGATTAGTAAGATTAATTCACTTGTACAAACTTCAAATTCGATAAGAATTCAATCAAGAAAAGTTCATTACCGCACTCTTCAAGCAATTGAAGATCCTAAACAAAAAATATATAGGGAAGATAACACATACAAACTAATCAAGCAAAGTGTTTCAATTCAATTCTTTTTCTTTTCTTTCTTTCGCGTAGTTTCACTTCACCTTTGGAGCATCACCTAGCCTGAGCTCAAGATCCAATTCATCGCCGGAATCTGCAGGGCAGAGCTTCAAAACCTCGGATTGAGGAAGGCATCTATCAACTGCAGTACTCAACTTTGCCAAGAAACTCAAAGGGTTCGCTTCGATCCTCCTCCTCTTGCAGCTAGCCACCTCCTCATCACTACACGTGTTCGTTGCTGCTTGCCTTTTGCAAACCACCAAATTCAAGCTCATCGACAAATCTTCCGTGACGCAGTCTTCTCTCTCAACCTTAGACTCAAGATCAGCAGCTGCGGATTTCACCGAATCCGAAGCACGATCTCTCTTCTCGGAGAGAAAACTCGACCAAGACGGAGGATTCTTTTCGATTCTCTCCACGTTGGGAGAAACGAAACCGAGGGTACTTGATATCCTTTCCACATTATGAGCTTTCTCAAGCGGAGGAGGAGGAGGAGGAGGAGAAACCCTAATAACATGCGCGAGGGGCGGAACGAAGGGGCCGCCGACATGGGAGAAATCAGGGTTAGGGTTACGGTTAGGGTTATTGTACAAGAAGGTACATATCTGAGAAGAGTAAGGAGCATCGAAGGATGTACAAGGATTCAAAGCATGATTCTGAGGTACAACATCAGCTGCAGCAGGCGTGGGAGATTGCTTCAACCTAGCCCTATCTCGCCTGTGGACATTCATGTGGCCTCCAAGAGCTTGAGCTGACCTAAAATCTCTTCTGCAGAAGCTGCAAGAGTAAGATCGAGGCGGCCAAACGCAGCCTCCGAGGGCCCCCGCCGCGTCTTCGGCGAAAGCTTGTTCTTCCCAAGAATCGCCATAGGCTGCTGCTCTAGGGTTTAATTCTGGTTTGGGCTTTGCCCACATCCAGAATCTTGCCTGCTCCATTCTTGAGGACTCAAGAAATTAAAACTTAATTTTTGTTGGTGAAGGGAAAGAAAAAGGAGATGTTATTGGATTAATATGGTGGCAGCGAGTCTACATCTGGTTTTTAATGAGGAGAATTAAATTTTTCTAACATAGGAATCTATGAGGAATTGAGAGATGGAAATGGCTGATTTTGGTTTTGAAAAATGCTAGTTACAGCATGCAGCTAAATAGTTTTGATTTTTTTTTTTTTTTCATGTGGGGTTTCAACCAGACAGAAAATCACTGTGGATACCTAAATTTACGTTATTTTATTGCAGTATTTTGGATGAGTATATACCGGGACAAAGGTATTGTGTAATTATATTCCTTGTGGTGGGTACCGAGGAAAGACTCTTGTAATGTAGGAGTATATAAATTATAAATATATATGGTGATAGATGGAATTTTGCGGAGAAATTGCATACAATTAACTCAGATATGATGATGTGTTGATTGGAGTTTAGGCCCTCTTTTCACTGTTATTTATGTCATCGTGTCTTCCGTCCATCTTACCTTACCGATTTAAATAATTTATTGCAATTTCATGTTTCATCTTTTATTACAACGTTGGTCGTTGGATGGTCATCAACGTATTATAAATATTTTCGAAATCAATAATTTTAATTATTTTTAGTTTAAGAAATATTTATCACACATAGCATACAAGAGTTTGGTTCATATAGAAATAAATCCTGGTGTGAGAAATAGGAATGAATCTGGACTATTGATCTTAGCTAGATCTATGATTGTCATTGATTTAAGCATGGTTACAAGGCATCATATAATGATTATGTTTAAGCATCAATTTGTACAGTCATAAGCACAATTATGTCATAAGCATAATTTTATTCATACTTAAGCATGATTATATATAACTTTAAGCATTGTTCTCATTTCTCACGCTAGGATTTATTTGCACACGAACCCTTCTTTAGCATACTATATAGAGATCCGAAGCGAACTTACCGTGGTTAATTAAGATACATTTTTTCTTAATGCTAAGACTTAATTAGGTGCGCATTCAAATCAATTATATTGATTTTTTTCTCTCTAATTTTATTTTTTCTTCATTCTTGCAATATCTATATATAAAATTGAATTGTTTGTCAATATTTAACTTTATGTCGTAACTTGTGTGGATCTCGCCCCAAAAGAAGATATATTGGAATTGAAGTCTTGATTTAAATCTTGATTTTTCATGATTTAATTAATACTATTATCGCTATTACATATATATGGTTGGCCTGTGTTTAATATATATGGAGGATCGATCACTGAATCCTGCACGTGCCAGTTAAATCCTACTGAAGGGCACATGCTGTACCCAGATTTAATTCCAATGTCTTTGTTTAGGTTATATTTGTTTGATTTTAGTTTATTTCTATTACTTTTAGTTGGTTTTTATTGTTCTTCGTCTTGTTTTATGTTGAGGTTGGCGTTTTTGTGACTGGTAGGAATATGAAGAAAGATTCGAGAATTTGAGAGGAAAAGTCAGGAATTGAAGTGGATTGAAGGAGGGAAGGAAGTGATGAGAGTCAAGGAGAAGAAACGAAGAAGTCGAGCAAGAAATGAAGAATTTCAGAAAAGCGTCTGCCGTGATCGTTGGACTTGCTACGATCGCTGGAGCGAGACTCGTGGAATTTCAGAAGCTAGGCCGCCGCAATCGCTGTCGGCGAAAAAATTATTTTATTTTATTTCGTTTTTATCTTTTAGTTTTTGGGGGAAACGACATATTAGAGGTTAGAGGACATTTTAAAGAGAACCTTTTACTCCATATTACTAGGGGCAAAAAATCGTATTCCTTGTTTTTGGAGAGATGGAGACTTGAAGTTGTGAATTTGGTATTCAGATTTGTTTGGGCAATTCAACGTAAGTTTTCTTCTTATGAGATTCTTGTCTTTGATTGTTCTAACGATTATGAGTTGCTAAATTCTCTTAGGATTCAGGATTCGGAAATCAATAATCGAAGTTCATGAATTAATACATGCTTGTTGATTAAATTGTGCTTGTTTAATTTGGACGTTTGATCACCGCTTGAATTTATTAAATACTAGTTGAGATCGAGAGATAATTCTAGTATTGGATTGAGGTTTAATCAATATCGATTTTGAATCAGAAACGTATGAATCGATTGCTTATTTGTTCTTCATTGAATTCTTATTTGTGTAATTTGAATACGAAAGTTATGGTTACTGCTTAATTATGAATATGAAAGTTATTAATTAAGCAACTCTTAAGAATTTTTGATGAATGAATAAGTGCATGTATTGATCATGAGATTAGATTATTGACGGAAGATATTCTGAATCCTAGCCTTTAATTCTTGATTCTCTCTACGTTTATTTCATTTAATTGTTTTATGTTAATTCTTAGTTAAAAAACCAAATTCCTTGAATAGAATGTTTAGGATGTTTTTAATTCTTGTTTTGTGTTGGTACTTTTAATAGAAAAGCCCTACTAAGTTTTCTACAAGATTCGACTTGAGTTAGCTTATTCGTCTACGATAGATCTTGTACAATTGCGAGAACCTAGAGTACACTTTTAGGCTGAATAGTCTTAATTAGTAATACTCCCTCTGTCCCCCTTAAATAGTTATATTTTGACTTTTGACTTTTTCGGCACGCGTTTCCACCGAAACCTAGTATGAGTTTTAAAATATACTTTTGAAGTATTTTTTCTTTTACGGGATACTACCCGTATTAAGTTTCGGTGGAAACGCGTGCCAAAAAAGTCAAAAGTCAAAATGTAGCTATTTAAGGGGGACGGAGGGAGTAGTATAGAACAATTCAAATTAAATAATTTTTATTTTAGTGCTACTATATATTTATAAAAATAAGACATCGAGCTTTGATTTTTATTTATTTTGTAAATTTAATAATTTTTATATTAATTTCTACTCTCTCAGTCCACGAAGAGTAGACACAAAATTTTCGGCACGAAGTTTAATGCGTTGTGATGATATATTAATAAATTAAAGTGTTAAAGTAGAATAATTGTGGGTTCCCTTTAATATTTTTCTAAGTGTTAAAATGTTAAAGTGTTTTTTGTATTGTATTTGTGGACCCATTACTAAAAAATGAAAGTGTTTATACATGGTAGACATCTCAATATACTATTAATGTATAAAAATCGTGGACGGAGGGATTATAACATTAGAATATAAAATAACAATAAAAATTAAAAAAAAATGTCAAATCAAAAAAACGACGCTTACGAAAATGCCCACCATTGGGGGAGTAGCATATCATTTTTTTTTATACATATAGTACTAAACAATATCGTCAATATAAAAATTATAGTAAATTGATTTAATTTTTAGATCAGCTATTTCAAACTCAGAAAGACTGATGACGTCTATATTAATACAACCCGAACACACATGATATGGATGTCTAAACTTGATTATAAATTATGTATTTACGGATGTCTAAAATTTTTTTAGGCTAAGACAATTAGTTTATAGACTCATAGATTCAGTTTTCTTACTGATGAGTTAATTAAAAAGAGCTTACACCCACCTCTCCTCAAATTACATTATGGGACCTTGATAAGATTCTCTTTCAATTTAAATTCGAAATTAAACTAAAATTCATTTTTAAAGTATATACACGAAACGTGTTTTCAGCAATTTATTCTGCAGATATGTGATGAAGCAACTATAAATATTCTCGCGAATAATTGAACCTCAAATGACGGAAGAATACTTGTAATAAATTTATAAACACATTCCCTCTTAGCATTTAATTAAGCAACATGAATAACGACACTTTCTCATCTCATCTCCCTATATCTTATTCCACACGATATATTCCAATTTTCATCGATGTTAATCAAAAGTTAACCCATTAATTATTATTTCTAAGAGCAAAATTCAATTAGAAGAAGATGGATTCATGGGACTCACGTAAAATGGGACCGAAAGACGACAATTCACTACATATCAATTAATTTGGGACAAACTTTGATTTGATTCAAAATTATTTGTATTTATTAATGAATTCAAATATTTACCCAGAATCGTTCTTCAAGTGAAGAATTTATTTCCCGGACGGCAACTCATTTAAATTAATTTGAATATTCAACTTTTGGTTTGATAGTATTTCTAACTACCCTCCCTATTTTTAATTGCATGTGTGTGCATGGCTAAGATTACTTCAATACAGTGAACAAGAACTTGAGCCGAAAAAATATATAACGAAATACTAAATATAAAAATTTGCAATTGTGAATCGATCGCTGGATTCTCTTATAAAATCCTATCTTGCTATAATTTATTTGCCGATTTACCAAAACAATTTTAGAATCGCCTTTTTTTATTATTATTGGAAAACAAATTTATAATCATTTAAGTATGAAGAATTGTTACGTCAAAAGAGTCGTTATCGTCAAATATTGGTCCACAAAGTATCAATTTTCCACAACATTTGAATATAACGAAATATATCGAAGCCAGCAAGAGCACTGAAATTACAAATAATGAAACCAAGACGTGGTCAATTTGTGAAGCCCGTCTCTCAAATAAATGATTTTTTTTTTAAAACCCAAATAAATTAAATTAATATAGAAGCTTCTTTAATTAGTTATGTAGATTGTTTCGTTGTTGACCTAATTGCCATCAGAATTTGAAGCTAAAATTGGCAATCAATCATACATGTGTTATTGACATAAATCTACTCAGATCAAGAAACGAATTAATTAATACTCCGTATTATAGTATTTGTATATTAATTATATACTACGAGTGTGCCTATGTGTAAAATAGCGGTCAAGATTAGTCGTAATTTATAAGCAAATCCAAGAAATAAGACGCAAAAAGAGACGCCCATCTATCTTCATATGAAGAAAAAGCTAATTATAAGGGTAAATTTTGTCCTACTATTCTATATTACGACATTTTACTTAACACGCATGTCTTCATTCTCAACTTGCAAAATTAAAAATAGTATGGACCCACTTTATTTTCTTGAATTTCTCGAAGTTAGTGTGAAAGGCAAACAAAAATAGATAGATATGAAGATTGTAGGAAGAAAAATAGAATAAAGAATTGTAACTACATTATCACTCACGAAGGATATGAATTTCGTGTGAAGTGACACTGGTTGATTTAGATACTTTATTTTAGGATTATGATTTTTCCATATTTCCCCCCTAAGTTACGGGAGCAGGATTTTTTTTTTCCCCCTTCTTTTTTTGAGTTAAGGGAGGAGATTAGGCCTCTATATTTTCATTTTATTTTCGATTCGAGCCATATATACTCTTATTTTATTTTTAAAATCTTATTTACTTTAATTTCTTTTAATAAAATACCGAACTCAAGTATCTTTATCTTTTCAACAGCCCCCACCCCCCCATACAATATTTTATTTAGATTTTTAAAATTTTCCTCTACATGCTCATAATTGATAGTACCTATATTTTTGAACATAAATATTTAAAAAAATAATGGAACGGTGCAATAGAAAATATTTGGTGAATATGGGCCATCCATATCTTGGAAGAGCGGGTCTCAATCAAAATCGGGTATTATTTTTTTTATGATATCGACCCCAATAAGTAGACGGTTTTGAAAAGAAAAAAGAAATTGACATAAAAATATAGTTATAAAATAGACTAAGCTTAGACCATATCGGTTGGTATAATTATAATATATATTCTCCACTGTAACCATCGTTAACATGGAACGATTTTAAGAGATCGGTGTCGGTATATATTTAACGAAGAATAAACTTGTTATATATATTTGATATTTTATCAAGAAATACGACAAATTAGGTGAAATGGATTATCGTCATTATTAAAATTATTTGATTGAGCCTCATTGCTTTCCTACAAGTAGATCTTTAAATTGTATTTTTAATTGTAACCACTAGAAAATCAATTAAATGGTCAAATCATATTTGACTACTTAAATCTTTTACTGTATTTTAAAGTAGTTGTTTCCATTTGATACGTGATTATTTAATTTTTCCTTATAAACTATGATGAGAATTCATACAAGAAGGCCCAAAATCCGGCCTAGAGCCATAAGCCCAAGATAAACAATTGATTTTTTTTTTAAAAAGAAAAAACAATTTTGTTTCTTAGGCCCAAAGCTCAATCCTCCTATTGAAAATGGCCTATTAGGAGTAAAAATTTCGTTTCATTAATTTTCAAATACAGCCCGCAATTTTTATGATTCAAACCATCTTCAAACTTGGTCGATGTTCTCCATTAACATATTGCTGTTTTTTTTTTTTTCCCCTTACCGTTTCTTGAAATTCCTACTTGTATGTGCTTGAAACTACCTAGGCTCATATTCTTGCTGCTTTTTGGACTTTTAATTTATTTGTATTACATGAGAATTTTGGAATTTTTTTATTTTTTATGTTTAAAATGATATGTTTGAAAGAAAGAGCAAAATAAAGGTTGCAAATAAAACATCCTGGATTATTTAAATTATACTTTTCCTTATTTACTATCGAATCGTACGGCCCATTATTGGTCCCAGGCCCGGCACTGTGATTTACATAAATTTGATAAAATCGGCCCAAAAAGTTTCCAATATGCAAAATGATAAAATCAATCTGTTTCCATATTTGCCCTTCCCATTATTCCGGCCACCGCCGCCATGGATTGGCGTGAAGGCGGCGGTCGAAAAACGACAACCATCATAATTCAGTTTTTTTTCCTTTAATTTATGTTTCATGTATATTTAAACATGTACCGAAAATAAATAGGTAAGATATGATATAGAAATTCCTACATCCATCGCATCTCGTTTGATCTGTTTGTTGAATATATGTAAGAATGTAAAACATACAGACAAGTGAAACGGGATAGGACGGAGGCCGTAATATTTCTTGCAAAAGAGATCCAAATTGATTCTCAAGTCAGAACGAGTAGGGCCAATTTAGTTTGGTGATTGATGCCGAAAGTTTAGAAAAATTCACACCATCTCGATACTAAACAAACTTATCTTAGGGTTCATCAATCAGCGTGCATTAAACAAATTAAATTATTAATTTCAATTAAGTGACTATATATGCATGTAAAGCGACAGAAATTTATATATACTAGACGTAGAGGCCCTATATTTCCACGAAAGAAAAGAAATAATGATGACGTTTTATATTCGTGCACACTTGAATTCTTTTGAACTGACTGGAATAATGAAGATTCGCAATTTTATTTTTTAATTTTGTAACTATAGTACAGCCGGAATAGGACGAGCTAGCTACATATATATATAGATTAAATTAATTAATGTTACACATCAAATTTTGTCGCATAAAGTATGCAACGTTTGCCTCACTTTGGTTTTATCTACATACAGTTTGACTTTTTCTTTTTTTTTTCAAGCTTTTCTAGAAGTACCTTTTATTAAAAACTAATGAATGACTCCGCAAAAATGAGTACTCGATCTTCATTATTTTATGTAGATACTACATATTTAAATAAAATTAGCCTGTACATTGTTAGTCACTAATTAAATTCAAGACACGCTTAGTCGAGCTTAAAATTTATCAAATAAATATAGCTATTGATATAAAAATTAAAATAGAATTAATGAAATATAATTATATATTCAAGAATTGCAAAAAGACAAATTAAATCTTGATTTCCAACTAGGACTGTTCCAAAGATAAGTAGGCATTAAGTATCAACTCAACCTCATTTTAAATGCTTACAGCCAACTCTTAGCCTTCACTATTATACCCATACCATACCCAACGAAAACTAAGCTGCAGAAACCTAGCTTCACTAAAAAAAAGGAAAAAAAAAGAAGAAGAAGCCATGGCATCTGAGAATCAAAGTTGCAACAGGCAAAAAAGATGGAGCCTCGAAGGAATGACAGCTCTTGTTACCGGTGGCACCAAAGGAATCGGGTATTCTTTTCTTTTTTCTTCTTGTTAATTTTATTTTATTTTATATATATATATATATATATATATGGGCGTGTCTTGATGTTTTTGTGATTCATATATATATATGTGTGTGTGTGTGTGAAATTACAGATACGCCATTGTTGAAGAGCTGGCGGGATTCGGTGCGACGATTTACACGTGTTCAAGGAACGAGTCTGAACTTAGTGAAAGGCTTAAAGAATGGGAGGCGAAAGGGTTTAAGGTGAAGGGTTCTGTTTGTGATTTATCATCAAGAACTCAAAGAGAAATCCTCATCAAAAATGTCTCTTCGGAATTTGATGGAAAGCTCAATATCTTGGTAATTTTTCATATTCTTTTTTCTGCATTTACATGCATTTATTAAAAATTTATTATTCATAAAAAGTAACGGACTGCATAAATTGTGTGTGACGTCAATTTGCATTCTTGAATAATGCCGGTTGATTAGCGATTAGTGTGTGTGTGTGTGTGTAAAAATGGAAATTTGAATTATTTTGAGCTAAATCACGAGGCCCAATAGTTTAATATATTGTGAAGGAATTTTTAACATTACTATATAATAATATATATATCAACCTAAAAAATGATTGGTGCGTGACATAATACTACTAAACTATGATATTACACTTGACTAGCTAATTTGTGGTTTTATTAAAAATTAAACATACACTTCATCAAATAGTATGTATTTGACTAAACTTAACAGAATCGAAATTAAAACCTTAAACTTTTAAGTCTCTCTTAACTTAGCTCTTTACACAAAGGATGATTCGCCTCTTAGTGTTTCTAAAGGGACTATGAAACACAATTAATACGTCATAATCTCATAAAATTAATTAGCCGGCCCACAAGAAAAATAAATAAAATAAGAAGGAAGGAAACTCTTTTTTGGACACAAGTAAATAGAATTAATTGCTAGATGACATCTCCATTAGTCCATCCGGCCGTTTTTTTTATTGAGGAATAATATATTAAATAACTATAGACAAAAATAGATGACATATTTACTTGGTTGTTGTTCTTTCGACTTTACCTATAATTCGGTTCTCTGCCTCATCCCCATTTTGTTTCGTATTCATATAGTGAAACAAAATTTTCAAAAATAATATATATATATATATATATATATATATATATATATATATATATATGTATAGAGTTTGGTTTATATAGAAATAAATTCTACTGTGAGAAATGCGAAATATGCTTAAAGCTATGCAAAATCATGCTTAAAGCTATACAAAATTATGCTTATAGTACATAATTGTGCTTATAGCTTATATTGTGCTTATAAGCACAATTATGTACCATAAGCATAATTTCGTATAGCTTTAAGTATGATTTTGTATAATTTTAAGCATATTTTGCATTTCTCACTCTAAAATTTATTTGCATGCGAGCTCTTCATATATATATATATATATATATATGTATTATATTATATTTATTCATATATATACATAAAGTACACGCAGTGTTGGACCACTAGCTAGTTATATATTCGATGTTGCCCCTCCAAATCACAGCACAAGCTTGATTATATTAATGCATGTGAGAATCTTAATTATCTACGTGATTAATTGACGATTAAGAGTCTAGTATAGGCTATAACGATTGAATCAAGGTTTCTTGTCGAGCTTTATTTCTTGTGCGTGTGTGTATGTACGCTATAAAGTATATCCAATAATATATATATATTTTTTTAAGAAATTAATTTCATAAAAAATTGCCGGCATAATAAAGTATATCCTAGCTGGTCTTATATGAATATGGAATAATGTGCAGACGTAAGGGTTGTTACATATAAGTATAAAATAATGGCCGGTGTGTGTGTGTTTGTTTACATTATTCATTAAAATATGGCATCATATTTCATCAATAAAATTAATTAAAAAAAATGTTAGCTAGTTAGCAGTAATCACGACTATTATTAAGCATGCATGGAAATTGATAAGTTTGGTTGTGCGGAACGCCGTCGTTTCGGGTTGCAGATAAACAACGCAGCAAAGACTTTACTGAAGCATGCTTCAGACCACACTGCAGAAGACTACGAAGGCATAATGTCGACGAATTTGGAATCGCCTTATCATATAAGTCAATTGGCTTATCCTCTTCTCAAAGCCTCTGCCTCTGCAAACGTCGTTTTCATCTCTTCCGTCGCCGGCGGCATGGCCCTCCCCGCCATGTCTGCTTACGCCGCTTCCAAAGGTCAGTTACTCTCTCTATTATTTTTCATAATTAAATCATCAAGTGAACTAATTTATAAAATAAAAATAAAATAAAATAAAATAAATAATCAACATAATATGAACATAAAATTCTACTGGAAGATACACTAATACATAAGTTTTTAACAAAACATACACTAATACGTAGAGATTTCGACGAACGCTCTGAGGATTTGATCCTGTGGCCGCCCCGACAATAGAAAGAGAGAAAGGGGTAATGTAAAATAAAATTAACACGTGTTGTTGATTACTATTTCCAGGAGCAATAAATCAACTGACGAAGAATTTGGCGTGCGAGTGGGCCAAGGACAACATCCGCGCCAATGCCGTGGCGCCATTTGGCGTTAGGACCGGCATTGTCAAACCCGTACGAATAAATTATCTAAATTAAAATTTAATCATTTCCTTTTATCGAATTAATTAACAAACTAATATATATATATATATATATATATATATATATTTTAATTATAATTAAGGAGGAGGTGGACATGTCGATACTTCAGATGGTGGCGCCGCTGACGGCGCGAACGCACGTGAGGAGAATAGCGGAAGCAGATGAGATATCTCCGCTGGTTGCCTTCCTTTGCCTTCCCGCGGCTTCTTACATCACTGGCCAGGTTATCTACGTGGATGGAGGCTTTACTGCAGGATGCTACTAAGTAATTACTATTTACTATTTATTATGGTAGATTAATTAAATTATAATTCTTAATGGCGTGTGTAAACCAAGATTGGGAAACAATTGCATTAAATATTAGTCCATGACTTTATTTTATGGCTAGACAGAATTTTTCATGATCTTTTTTTCTTTTTCTTCCTGGTTCCCTGTGCTTGATTTTGTTTAGTGCTTGTTTGGTAGGGGTTCTATCCTAGGATAGAACCCTGTTATGTAAGCAAATCCTATGTTTGGTACAAAAGATAGAAAGTGTGATGGGCCCGTGAAATTTCGCCCGGCCCGGGGAGAAACACTATGCATCTTCGAAAAAGAATCGGGTCGACCCCCCGTTTTGATTTTGATGTTCAACAGTATCCATGTTATCATATTTTATATCATGGTTACTATTCTTCTCCAAAAAAAATTCTTATCATAGTTTTGCTACCAAACAGCAAAGTATAATATTACTGACTTGATTGCACATGGGTGTTGAAAATCTTGGATATTGCTGTCGTGTCTCATTTTATTAGGTGATTTAATATTTTTATAAAATGAAAATGCGCAATATATATGATTTAATTAGAATGGTTGACCAATAACGTACAGTACTAATTAGTAATTACTACCTCCATCCCATTCCATTATATTAGTCACCTTTGTTTTTTGATTTTTCGGCACGCTTTTCTATCGAAACCTAGTACGGGTTTTAAAATATAATTTTGACGTATTCATTTTTTCACGGGGTACTATGAGTGTTGTAGTATCCCGTGAAAAAATAAATACGTCAAAATTATATTTTAAAACTCGTACTAGGTTTCGGTAGAAAAACGTGCCGAAAAATCAAAAAGCAAAGGTGACTAATGTAATGGGATGGAGGTAGTAGATAATAAGGTACGTATTAAAATTAATTAAGTTATTTCATTGTTTATTTCATGGGAAACCGCTATAGAATGTAGGGAAATAATCATTGTAATTCGTAAACTAATGCAAAATCTAGAGCACGTCCAACATAGTTGCTGTTCAAAGGAGACACATTTTTTTCGATGGACAAAGTACGCCGACACCAACAAATTAAAGCAAAGTTTATATATTAGAGAATGTTTATTAAAAGTGACGACAACAATGTCCTATATATCGTGTTTGTCAAAAGAAAAGAAAAAAAAAAACAAAAAAAACAAAGAGAACAAGTCATATAGTAGTGCAATTCTTGCTTGCTTTTGTAGTTCACTAAGTGTCTGATTTATAATTAAATTATTAACCTAAAAAAAAATAAAAAAAATTAGAAGAAACTATCGTCTTTCAAGAAAAATAAAATAAATTTGCTTGGAGGAATTAATATTGCGTTTAAAATGTAGAGAAGTGCAGGGATCGGAAAGTAGAGGAAAAACAAACAGTAGGTGACGATCAATTCACGAGTTTAATTAAGATAAAAATCAATTCCGCCAAATCTGTATTGAGCTAAAGATACATATTTACTAATCAACAAAAAACAGCAGAGGCTTTCTTGTGTCCCAAAATCTTCAAAGCAGTTATCTTATAAAAGCTCATGCCAAATACTATTGATCCTCAAGAGAATCCAACAATTCTGGAGAGACCGAGACGGGGCTCAGATGCCGGTTCAGAATATAGGCACGCCATCTTTTTGCAGTTGCATCAACGGCCAAAATATATCCAGTCGATGGAAGCTTCCGGATGTCTGCAAAGAAGGCTTCGACGTTTATTAAACTAGGCAGATACGAAATGCATATATAATTATTCGATAAATTGAGGTTGATATCTAAAATCATATTCTATAACTGAAAATGTGTCACTTTGAGACTATAGTGTTCTCTGCTTGGCAAGAAATTGATGGACCTTTTTATCCTTTAGTGGTCCATCATCAATCAAAATATCCTATTCAAGAATGCAACTTATATGCTTGCAATAAAAGACATACATACCTCAACAATGAAACGGGCCCAGGATGAATTATCCGTGGCTTTCTCCATCACGCCTTTGAGGATAGTTAATTTCAAACGATGAATCACATCAGCGATCTCTAGAAAGCGATCATGGTCGCTACAGACCATCTGGTAAAAGGCAAGACATCAGTTCAAAAGCATCAAAGCAGAATATGGTCTTGTATTTCGTAAGCATAGTAAAATTATACAATAGGCCTACCTCTATAAGCATGTGTCTAGGTTGGTCTAGATCTTTCACAACTATGGGGCAGAAATTTTTCTCACTTCCTAGTTCTACAGCCCAGCTTGTCCCATCTTGATGGCTACACTTGCCTTCAGCTGGTTTTGTCGTATTTTCGTCAACTTCCTGATTAAACAGTTGAACATTCGATTTTTCAAAGACGAGTGATTTAAAAAAAAGAGTCTCCTGTGGAACAGCATGTATATAGGTTTTACTAGATTTTTACCTCTTCGAGAATCGGGTGCCTCAACTTATCAGCTTGGTCCGTCACGTTCCTTAGAAAGAGCATGTGTTTTATGGTCTTGTCCAGGAGACCATCAATGCTACACTGCATTCAGAATAGGAAACATGTTAGCAATTGTTTGAAAACAATGAATAAAGGAGTATCAACTATATATTGTAAATACAAACAGCACTTGCCTTTTCACTGTTTGGTACGAGATCCCTCAGCTCCTTGATCCGGTCTTGAATCAACTGCCTATCTCGCGGTCGAGCATGTTCCCTTTTCTTGCAGGTTTTCGATAATCTTGATAACTTATGCTCTTTCCTTGCTTGCTGCTTATCAGACAGTGAACTGATCTTGCTTTCTACCGAAGATACTGAAGCAGAGAATTTTTTCCTGGTATCTATTCTCGAGGTAGGGGATTCAGATATCAAAACGTTTGAAGGAACTCGATCTTCTTTAATTGAAGCGCTGTATTTGGATTGACCATGCTTTTTGGAAAAACCACGAGAGGACAAATTTATTGAGGTAACATTGGATTTCTCAGATGAATTATCATCAAAACTGTTGCTTGCATTTGCAACAGTTTTGGATAGGTGCTCCCTTTCCACTTGTTCCACAGGAAATTCGACAACATCTTCTCCCACGATAGATTCGACAACTGATCCAAGAGCTTTGCTCAGTTCAAAGGCCTCGGAGAAGTTGAAAAGGTTGCTTTCACTATCACAAATGGCATCATCAAAGCCATTGCCTAAGAATGTTGATTCGTGTGCACCCTCCTCAAAGCCATAGTCCATTAATTCATTCGCCAAACTCCCACACATCCTCCTATTAAACTCATGACAATGAGGAGAGGCCCTAAGTCTTTCTTCGTGAATAAATTTTGATATCTCGTCCTCCAAATCTGCAAATGACGATTGAAATGGTTCGGGTGCATGAATCATACCCATCTGTAGCTGATCAAATTCTCTTTCACCCATATTCTCAAGGTTATCCGATCCATGCCTCTCGGATGAGTTGCAGAAATCTTGGAACATGAACACTGGCACCATCTGATTCGCAATTAAGTGGTGATCCTCGACAGCATCAATAGAATTATGATCCTCGATTACTGTGGTAAAAGTTGATGGCTCGTCTAGATAATCCATGAAAGTAGACATTAGAGAAAACTGTTGAAAACATCCATCACTTTCTTTATGAGCGTCAAACTTATTTTTGACATGCGCAGCTAGCGCTGCATCTTCAGCCACCTGATATATTCATCCGAGATCAAATAAGAAGGCGGAAACTACTAGTCCAAACCCCAGAAGAGGTAAAATGTTAAAAGACAGATATATCGATATTATGAAAACAGTATACACACCATTTCCATTGATCCAAGCTGAAGAACTCCATCGGGAATTACAGGCAGAAGCAATATTGTCTGCATGAGCATTGCATAAACATCATCAAATAATGGTTTCATGGTTTCATTCCACTATTCTTTTTCTTAAGTAATACATAGTGGCTAAAAAATAAAATGCAATATCACATATTCATCAGAAAATATATTAAATGCCACCAATCTAACCTTTATGCCAGCTGCAAATTGAAGCAGCCATTCCTCTGGATGCTGTTAAAAGAAGAAAGCAATAAAATGTATGTTTCAACTTTCAACTTGAATAAGATACAAAAAGCCGAACAGATTGCACATTGTATCCAGAGACAGACCTTAGCAGCTAAAATGGAATCCAACACATCAGTTTGTATGTTGTCTGAATAAATCCAGCGAGCATTCCCTTTGAAAGCCGCTTCGCCAACCACCCTGTTTGGAGTAAGAGTAGTCTGTTAATGTCATAAATACATTTTAAAATTTTAAATATTCAAAACTGAAGGCAATAAGGAAGATGGGAAAAGCTACCCTTTCCCCACAACATGAGAAGAACGCGACATTTCAGCAACGGCAAATTCAATCAGATAGTCGCCAGGAGTTCCATCAGTCGGATTAGGCATAGGAGCCGATGAAAAAATCGTATTTGAGTTTCTGAAGTACAAATCTTCTGCTGGGCTCACCATGGCATCTCTTGACTTTGGAATGTCACAAAAGCCATCTTCCCATGCCAAAATCCTGAAAAGTAAGGCCATTTGGCTTTCATATTATGTCACAGGAGCAAATAAAAGCCTTTATTTTACATAATGCAAACTTCATTTTATACAGAAATAGACATGAAAAAAGAACACATTTCTATACAGATATTTCAACAGAAAATGGAGATCATATAATATTATTTTGAATCCATAAAAATGCTGAATCAAGAATGGTGCAAGAGAAGAAAATAAAAGATTCTGGGCATACATTTCATCTTGATGCTTAAGCTTCCAGAACACTGCATAATTCCAAGGAGAATTGCAGCAAAGAGTTTGGAGGAATGGCCTCAAGAATCCACTCCCCATGGATTAATATGTTTTACGAACAAAATTAAATATACGTTGCAACAAAAGACACCCAACCGGTTACACCAAATCAACGACTAACTTCCGCGATATGATCCTCGTCCTGCCTGAACAATCCATAGACCGGCTCTTCGTTTCATTGGTGGCTCCATTGGCTTGAATAAATCCAACATTTCTTCAACTGTTATGGGATAGTCCGAGGATTATAAAAGGATTAAATCAAAGGGAAGAAAGAACACAGAAATTCCTGTATGAATTCTCCATGATCCAAACTACTTGATTTGCGAGAGAACTGTCAAGTAATCGAGCAATGAACGCAGGAAACAAGCTCCAAACTGCTCAACAGAATCGGAAAGAAGCATGAAAACTGGCACAAAATTCAGGAACTGCAATTGTTATAGGTGGAACTAGCTGATAGCCTGAGAAGTAAATGAAATACAAGACATCAGGCAGGAAATAGCAAAGAGCTAATAATATATGTATGTAATTACACAGACAATTAACCACAGTCACGAAACTTAATATGAATTCCAATAGAGAACATTTATTAGTTTAGGCATATGCCAGAAAAGCCTCTCATCTGGAGTTAAACACCATGTAACTTTTTTGCTTTTAATATATGCATCTTTTCCTCATTATTACTGATCCAGATATAGCCAGATTAAGTAAATGTTAAAATCATCAATTTCCACTTACACTATACTATTTTACCACGTCTCTTTCCCAATAAACACAAGCCAAGAAAACATAAATTTGAACAAATTAATAAATTTTTCATCAAGAAAACTAGAGACTTCTGGGTAATTGTTGAAAGAGCAAAACCCCACTTCATAAAACACTTTAAAGTTCAAATCACAATATAAAGATATGAAACAAGAACTAAAGCCACTGCTCTTGTAAACTGGAAATTACAATTAACTGAAAAAATAACAATTAATGCAGAAGCAGATTCATCGGAAGAAAAACCTAAGCAGCAAAAAGCAGATATTTAATGAAAATTATTTTCCTGGTCCAAATTCATCAATGCACAATCTCAACAACTTATGCGAGAGAAACTTACACAGAAACAGCACTTCAAATGACAGAATCGTGATAGAGTTCAAACTCGTTAACCTCCATTTCTGATTATCAAAAGAGGTTAAGAAAAAAACAAATTTTAATTATGTAGAGCTTCAAATTCCGGTGTCGGTTTTGGAAGTAGAAATGTAGAATCTATTGAAATAAGTCTGATGGCTTTTGCTTTTTTTTGGTGGGAAGACTTTTGAGAGCTAGTATTTTATTACTAATATATAGATAAAGAAAATACGTACGTACATCTTAAATATAGCATAGATAAGATATACTTTATATCCCGTACTTTATTTATTAACCCAAAATTTTGAGCACATAATTAATAAATTAAAGTTTTAGAGTTTAAAATGAAATAATTATAGGTCAATCTAATATTTTTAATAGTAAAATATTAAAGTGTTAAAAAATAAAATAATAAAATGTTAAATTGATTATGAGACTTACCTCTCAAAATGGAAAGAGTCAGTAAATAGAAGACGTCTCAATATAAGTATCAATATAATAATAATATTAATAAATGGAGTATATTAAGCTATAAATAAAGTCTACTGTTAGAATATTGGGCTGATGGCCCAGAGAGTGAGTGGGCTGCTACTGATTGGTTGAAGCCCTTTTTCTATTCTTTATTTGTCGTTTTCCGGAACTGAAATCTGCCCAAAATTGGAGTTAATGGTCCTTGGCCGGGGGTCTGGGCCCACTTCCTCATATCTTCACTTTTTTTTATTTAAAAAAAATTGAAAACTAAAATGCATTGAATCAAAAAGGCTGACCTGCACTTGGCCGCCTAGCAGGTAACAAGTAAATATTAAAATATACTCCCTCGGTTTACGAGCTTAAGACCGAAAAATATCGGTACGGAATTTAATGTGTTTTGAAGACATGTTAATATATTAAAGTATCAAAGTAAACTAATTGTGGGTCAATTTAAATTTTTAGTTGTATTAAAGTGTTAAAATGTTAGAATGTTAAAGTATACTGTTATGACTACTACTAAAACAGAAAATAGTCTAAAAATAATGAACGTCTCAATATAATAATAGGGTTTAGAGATTAATAATGGTTAAAACTCATAGTCAAAAAAGAAAAGAAAGGGAAAAAAAAAGTGGTTAAACTGTATAAGATGTATGCTTCACAAATAATTCAAATTTTAAACAACAAATTATGCTCTAACCAGAGGCCGGGAGTTCGAGTCACCTCGGGTGCGTGTGTGTGAGTGTGTTGTGTTTGCTGATAAAAAAAAATGTTAATAATTTGTGCCAAAACCAATCAGGAATTTATTTCTTATGATAATTAATGCCTACAATCAAAGGACCGAACTACACGAAACACATAAGGCAATAAGAGCATCTCCAGCGGGCCGGCAGAGGGGGGCTCGAGCCCACACACGAGCCCGTGGAGCGAGTTCAGGCAGCGCTGGCGAGCCCCTCCTCTGACGAGTCCGGCTCGCAAATGCAACCCCAGCTCGCGCCCCTCATTTATGCTATGCTGATGTCATTTTGACGTCAGCTGGCAATTTTTTTTTTTTAATTCATTGTTATAAAAATATATATTAATTAATTAATTATTAATTATTAATTATTAATTACTAATATTCAAAGTAGGATAAAGAAGGAGGTGGAAGAAAATATTTATAGACTATTTCATCTCAAATTTTTTCTCATTTTTTCGATGTGGAACAAGGAAGAATCAAAATATATAATGCTCCAACTTCTCCCATTTTTTCTATTTTTTCGATGTGGGACAATGAAGCAATATATAAGCTCCAACTCCTCACACTTTTTCTCATTTTTCAATGTGGGATAAGGAAGCAATATATAATGCTCCAACTCTCCCACTTTTCCTCATTTTTTCAATGTGGGACAAAAAAAAATGAGATAACCAACAACTACTATACAAAATTCTTTCCATTTCCAATATTTGATGTGTAATAAAAATAAATAAAAATTACAATCATAACAAAAATAAAAGATGTTTGAATCAAATAAAAAAAAATCCAAAAATTTTGTTACTTTTTTAATTGAAAATAAAATTAAATAAATAAATAAAATTGAACGAAAAATGAAATGAAAAACGAATTAAAAATATATATCGAAAATCGAATAAATAACAAATTAAAAATAAAAGAGAGCCCGGGGGAGAGACTTACGGCTAGATATGAAATTTGGAGATAACCCCTCCCCACCAAAATAGTGTCGAGAGCCCCTTTTAGGGGCTCTCGGCTGGAGATACTCTAATACATTAGAAATATTGTAATGAAGTTAACGTATCCCTATATTTTACTTTTGCGTTGACTAATAAACTCAATTATGTGATATTTTAATATTATTCTGTTGTACGTTTGTATCTGTTTTCATCACACTATTAAGTGAAGAACATCATAAGTTCACCTAAATGTTTGCTTTCTCTTTCTCCGTATTTATATACTACCTCTATTTTATGGAATTTGACCCCTTTGTTTTTGGCAATTGCTGGCACGTTTTTCCACACTTCTTGATAATGTATTTTAAAATGGATTTTTGAAAATTTCTTTCTTTTACGGGATACTACGACTGTTGTAGTATCCCGTAAAAGAAAGAAATCTTCAAAAATCCATTTTAAAACCCATTATCAAAAAATATGGAAAAATATGCCAGTAATTGCCAAAAGTAAAGGGGTCAAATTCCATAAAATAGAGGTAGTATATATTAAGTGTGCAAAAACTAATCACAAATTCACAAATATATATACCAAATTTCCTAGTATTTCATTTTCTCTTTTTCAAACTCTATTACTATCTCCACCCAATGATATTCAGCACTATCATCTTCTAAACACGTGTCGGGGTGTAAGTGCACCGACGACGACTCTACAGCGAAATGCGACGCCTACGGGGGTGGCGGGTGTGGGGTCAGGTGACGTAATCTCACCGGCTGATGACAAAAGCATGTATTGAGGTCCGACAATAAGAGAGATAAAGTAAAGGCGAAAAAGATGGTGTTGGTCCGCCGCTCAACCAGCAATCAAGTACTTCCACGTAGCTCACCTCAACCTTGTTGTCCACCACCATTTATTTATTTTACATATTACCACAAAATTATATATATATAATAAAAATAAAAAGTATAGGCAAATTTTAATTTTGCAAGTTCAAATGTGGGCCGGGATCGTTTTATATATGTTTGAGTTAAAAGAGATACTCATGCTCGATATAATACTCTATCTGTCTCACTAATTAAGATATTTTTTTTTTGGTACCAGATTTAAGACAATGTATTGTGTTTAAGGATATAATGTAGTTTATATATTTAGACATATTTTTAAATTAGAGCATTATAAATGCATAAAAAAATATTGATGTTTGATCTTAAATGACAGATCATATCAAGACCTTTAATTTGGTATAAAATCATAAAAAAACAGATAACAAACGAGCAACTTATGATAATTTAAACTTTTAGAATTTAAATTATATTGAGATATGTGCTGAGAAGTGAGTGGATAATTAAATTTAATTATGGAATGTTAAGTGTAAATGAATTTACACAAAAAGAAAATGTGTAAAGAGAAAATTGTGTCTAAGTTAATGATACGGAGGGAGTAATTGTTAGTATTGACATATAATTTCAATCTAATATAATATAAACTTTTCAAGACATATATATTTCAATGTGAATTTACCTATGTTTCTGCAATCCGGATCATCTATTGTTATTTCGTATTGTATTAACTATTGCACTGTTGGATGCCCATCAAGTGTTAAAAATATCTTCAAAATTAGCAATAATTAAAGAATTCGATAAACAAAATACGTTGATTTGAAAATGTTTTTAAACTTGTCAAACATCCTTTAATCTAATAGCTAGGATATGCAACACCAAAATATTATAAAATATACAAATCAATATTAGTGTGCAATATTTTGAGCGCAACTTGTCAATTAAATGATGGGCTATTCAACTTTGTGTACCCTATAAATTAGCATCACTAGATAGGACGTCTCAAGTTGAGAGAAATAAAATTTGGTAGTCAATTTTCATATATTACTAACGAATTACAAGGGAAACTCATTCCAACTTGCAAAGTTAGTTGTCAATTTTGAACAAACATCTACCATTTAGCTTAAACCCACAACACACATTAAGTTAAAATAATCAAAGTAAAGACAAAGTTTCAAATGTCTCTTTCTCACTTTCTCCGTCAATTATTTATCCTTCAAATGTTGACTTATAATGTCTTTATTACCAAAAAAAAAATCTAAAAAGAGGGGGCGGCATATCCTTTTTTCAACGCTATTATTTCATCACCACTAAAACCTACCTTTTAATTAATTTCAAAAGTCAAAAAAATATTTAGTACTCGTTTGATTCAAGTTGGGTAACGGAAAGAGAATGAAATCAAGTCAAGTAAGGAATGATAATAATAATAATTATTTTTATTGATTGTTTGGTTCAATAGTAGAATGAGAGTCACTTTGGTAGGGGTTTCCCTTTCTCTTTGTTTTCTCTCCTTCTTGAGAGATAACAATGTAATGGATTGGGTTACCCCCAAGTAACAGAAATGGATAACGTATTACTCAAACCAAATAAAATGTAATGGAATCAATTACTTGATTCCCTTTCCATATCAAAACAAACTTGAACCAAACATGGGCTTACTGATTAATCCGCAGTAGAGGCCAAAAACACTTTTTTTTTTTAAAGTGGCCAGAAACACATTTTCGATGCAATAATTCACATAATTGGAAGCAGTAGCCAAATATTGAAATTAATTGCCTTATGGTTAAAGTTGGAATAAATTACATTTTTTTTGGAAAGTCAACTTGAAGATACTCATAAGGGAAAATTAATTATCCAAACGGGAGAACTTAACCAATCTCGATTTAATGCATACTCCTTCCTTTTTTATAAATGTCAACCATTATCAAATTATATAGCATTTCAAAAAGTATATAAATTTACATTTTGACCATAATTTTTTTTTTTTTAATAAACACTACCTTATCATCAAATTTTGAAATGAGACAAAAAAAAACACTTAAAAAAACGGAGGAAACACATTGATTAGAATTATATTAATTTGAACAGTTTAACTGCTACATATTGTATATTTGTATCAAATATATTTTTAATATTCTACAATATAAGATGAAGCGGTCATGAAAGGTGGTGTCAATATATGTGCAATATTGCTACTTAAATTATTCGAGAAAATTCAAGAAAATTTGTAACGATAGGGTTAGGGCGGGGACAGATGGTAAGCTGTACATGGGGTGCGCATGATAGTGGACCAAGTGATTTTTGACCGTATTTGTTAATTAGTGAAAAAGAAATTAAAAATAAAAATAAATATTAATTTAGGGTGGACTTCTCTGATTGGTCGAGACACAAGGAGTGTAATCCAAGCAGACTATCAAAAAGTGTTGGCGAACATTATTATTGCATCATGCGTTCCTTGAACGGATCCAATGAACTGCAAAACTCGTGGGGTAATTTTTTTTTCCCTGGTTAATTTACCTTCGAAAACATGATTAATTATATGTGTGATTGGATTATTGCTTTAATCATAGATGCAAAATGTTTATCAAAGATCCTATACTCATAACTAATTATCTTGTTCAAAGTGAATTAATTACTGGCTAATAAAGGAGAAAATTAAGAAATTGAAGTTGTTTATCAATCTCAAGGGCTAACAAAAAAATTTATTTTAATGTCATGAGCCATGACATAGAAATGAATCTATACCCTATTATAAAAATGTCTTGTTTTATAAAATTTGAGTTACCTATTATATCCCTATTATAAATTTAAAATTTAAAGGCATTAGCGTAATTTTGAGAAAATTAGTAACTCTTTAGAATTTGATTTTAAAAAAGAAATGTGTACATTAGGACTTAATTTTTTTACAATGGTTACATAACACAACTGTTTTTTTTTTTTTTTTTTACATTATCTCTATATATGTTTGTCGTTAATTTTTCTAAATTAATAGGGTTTGGGTTCTTACACATCAGCAACCGAACGGAAGAAACTATGCTTACTTTTAAATTGCTTTCATGCGTAATTTGGATTTAGGGGAAACATTATTTATAATAAATTTGTAAACTTTATCTTAAAACCTCAACTACTTTGATTTCGTTCATGATGATCTTGATTGGTTTATGCCTTCTATTGGATAAACTACGGACAATATATTAATCTATAATATATATTTTTTTTCTTGTGAATTCGAATCTTCATGTCAATCGAGATAGATAACCTATATAAAATGACATATCATAATTAAATCAAAATTTATATAATCTACGAAATGATGATAATTATGTTGTAGTTTACCAACTTTATATTGGGTACTAACAAACTAAATTTAAGATTTTATCTTATGAAAGATGAAGAAAAATCATAATACAAAGGTTGAAGATTACATGGACACTTTAAAAATAAAGATCAACATAGAGCTAAATTATTTGTTAAAGTAAAGCGAGACATAATATAACGTATACTTTTTGAAAATTAAAATCTAAAATTGATTGAGATAACAAATTACAACTAAATATTTTGGTTAATCCTAATTATATTGTGCACTTATTATTGAACACATGAAATTACGAAAAGCTGTACAAGATTTTTTATTCAAAAGAAGAAAAAAAAAGTAAGAGATATTTTTATAGAAATGAAAGAATAATTTACCTATAATCTGATTTGTTCTTATGTGCGAGTGCACGTAATCTCTGCTTGTATCATAAAACGGGGCGTTTGAAATTAATTTTTTCTAAAAGGCAAAGAAAATAATATGTAGCCGACCAATAAAAAGTTATTCAATGATTATCTCGAGGGCGACGCTATACTCACTTATGGTGCAACACAATTTTGGATAACATTTACAACATGCTGGAAAAATCGAATATTTATGATGACCTTTGAGAAAACTTCACTTTATATATAATTTGATTTATATGAAAATAGGTCATGATACGAGAAATAAGAAGATATTTGAACCATGCCTACGATTGATATTGATATTGATCTTATTCATAAAATAAGCATGGAAATATTTTAAGTATCAAATTATATATAAATAAGCATGATGCCTAAAATAAGCACGATTTTGTGTAGGTTTAAATATTTTATTAATATGAAAATGCATCACTGGAAATTCAAGTTTGTGATTAAATAGATCACAAATTTATTCACTCTTCTATCAAGATATGCATACAAAGTGTTACAATAATACACACAACGTGCACTCATCAATTCATTGATTAGTGAATGTGCGTGTACATATTTTTTTTCCTTATAGGTATAGGCAATTTGATGCAATGAAGATAACCTAAATTATTGAAACATATAAAAGCAATGAAACTCATTTCATTGTCACTTCAAATATGATGAAGATTGGTCCTCCAGTATTTGTATTGGCATGCACAAAACCCTTTACCCAAAGTTGTTGCCATAGTGTCAATTTCGACATGCATGTGCTGTGCCAGTTTAGAGAGGTAATAGTTTTTTTTTATTTTTTATTTTTATTTATTATTTTAAATTATACATATATAGTTTAATTTTATAATCAAAGAACATTGATGAGGCCATTAGGCGAAGCCCAAGTTTTATATGAAATTACAAAAAAAAAAAAGGTAAAAATAATAATAATAGTTAAGGCAACACGCCACATAAACACCATATATATTGGAAACTTTTCTGGAATATTCTCCTTCATGTTTAGGAAAGGTTACATCTAGAGAGCACCATACTTTTGGGACCATATATATATGTTATAAGAAATAATAAAGAAATATAGACATGAAAGAAATGAGGTATTTCCAAAACGAGCAAAGCACAGATGATAAAATGAATAACCCTCACAGCGAGACAAACCCTTTTTTCATGCCCATTGAAGAGCAAGAAGCATGCGCGCTCTCCTTGTCCTTTTCTCAATATTGCATGTATCTCAACTTTCAAGAATATACATTTTATTAGAATTTGTCCATTCATCCCCTTAAATGGCCTTGTATTAGTATGGCGGAAAAACATCGACTATATCTTGAACAAACAAACCATCATCGATTTGGATCGACTCTGATTCCGTATTAAAATTAGGTCATCCATCCAATCCCCTAAAATTAGATTCGTGAGAACAGAGAGTCATCCAATCTATATGTAAAGTCTGAAACAATTCCCAAATCGACATGGAACAAATGGGTGACTTCAACACATTTAAGAAAAGCAACTTTCAAGAATTTGTTAAAAAAAATTAATAAAAAAAGAGATATATGAGTATATGTTTTGCTTCAAATCTTGTACTACTACTTATTAAATGCGTTTTAAACCAGAATTTTTATTTTTGAACTGTCGATAATTGAGCCATCCAAGTATGGGCCAATTAAAAATGATATTTACAAGAATCTTTACAAAATATGGTTCCATATGTGTACAGGCCCAGATTGTCTTTATGGGCTTATTCTCAAAGCCCATATAATATAACGGTTTTTTTTATTCCACTTGGCAGATTTTGATTGGATTAGGTTCGAGCTAGTGACCTTCAAGGCCCATTAGGGGATTTTCCCTTCTCGTGATTTCTAAGGTTATGATTTATTTAAAACGATGGAATAAGATCATAATTATAAAAATTGAAAGCAATTGTTTCTTTGTCTAGTCAAAATTTAAAATATGCATTTAATATAGATTACCTGCAAAGTTTATAATATTTGAACTAAAATTATTTAATAGGTGATGCAAGAAATGACTTCAGCGGAGGGGCAAACCATAATTAATTATTTCAACGAGTGGATATGATCATCAAGTCTACAATATTGAGATTAAAGTCAAATTAATTGTTATAATAAAAATTGAATCTTCTATGTTATCAAGTGTGATTTTAAATTGTTCAAAACCCATTAACATTTTTTCTATACAACCGGCCGAATTGTCGTTTTCTGTCCACGTCAACTTAAACATGGAATATTTGGCTCATTAAGCATGTATTGAAATTAAAATTAGCTGCCTTATTTGAATATGGAGAAAATTTACAGATCTTCAAAATTTATTTTTGGAATAATTATCGCACAATTAATTTAGTGTATAATGCTTCATTATTTGAGCCAATCATTACAGATCTAACAAAAACTAGGGAATGACTATGATTTATTTTGCTACTATTTTTTTCTTTTTGGTGATCTGAGAATTTATTTGGTACGCTAGCTATATCATGAAAGAACACATAGAAATTATGTACAAAAAAGTCGGCTACCCAATTCCTTAACAATACTTATTTTTCTAAGTATATTTGTAATTTATAATAATAATTTAACTTTCTAGAAAAATGATGTGACCTGAATAAAATAAAAATACAAAGAGATTGCATATCAGATGAATTACTTCTATATTTGGATCACCAATCAAAACAATGTGATACAACTGTATATGGTTAGTTGTCATAGATATCGCCTTCCTATGTGCTTTTCAACTTTTATTATCACTTATTTAATTCTAATCATATATTCGATATCGTGTATACCAAGTTTTGCCGCGTTTTATTAGCTATCCAAATCTTTTTTTTGCCTATTTTCCCTAAAACTAGATCTCTTTTGTCGATAGAGAAACTTCTTTAATCATCCCTCTTTTGGTTATCATTCTTTAGCACAAATTTTCAAAACTTCAAAAAATACACCCAACTTTTATCTTTGTTCAATTTTAAGATAAAAATATGATTTTCAATCTACGAGTTTGATTAAGATAATTCACGATATCACTTTCAAATACATTTTTAAACGGTATTATTTAATTTGCACATGTGGATCGTTTGGTGAAATTTATATTATCTTGTATGTGCTAAATCTTAATTTGTTTGAGCGAAAATCATATTTGTGTCAAAATCGAACAAATATATATCAACCTAAAAGAATCAACCTAAAGTTGGTGTGTTGTGCTGCATTTAACCCTTTTAAATATCCATATAAATTAGAGAACTAAGTAACCAAAAAAAAAACATAGAAATCAAACAAAACAAGTCATAATTCTCATTTTTTTCCACTTTTGGAACGTTTAAATTTTAAAAAGCCATTCTAGTTTGAAGTAAAATGGTTGTACAAGCAATTTGAACATAAAAGGGCAGCTGTAGTACAAGAAACAAGCTAACTGATTTACAATCATGGATAGAAGATGATTAGTCATTAGGTAGAAACTCATTGTCGTAAATTTTTATAGCTTAAGCCAAATACTTCCTCTATGATGTAACTCATCAGCTTCAACCTCTGTATTAATTATTTCGATTTACTTTAACAAATAATGTTCCACAATTAATACTCTATCATCCTGATTAGCATTTGAGGATTAAAAATCTTGTTATTATTTCATACGGAGTACTTTTTTTTAGTATTCTAGCTGGATTTAAAATACGTGGTTTGCATAAGTTCATAAATTTCGTTCTAAAATACATGCCCACCATATTCGAATAATATGATACTCTCTCTTTCTACAAAAATAGATAAACATTGTTTCGATACTGGTTTTAATGTTTTGTGATGATGAGTTTTAAAATAGGTTTTAAAGTGTAAAATAAATTATATCCTAAAAATTCAATTTAAAACTATTATAACAAAATATTGAAGTTAGTGTCGAATAATTAATTTTCATGGATTGATGGAGTACATATAATAGTAATACCCTTGGCCTTGTACGTGCAAACATGAAGAAAACTACACATTAGCCAACACTAACAGAGTCCAGTTCTCGAAACTTTTTACAATAAAATATTTGTAACCCAAAAGGTAACCAAGATTAGGTGTTAATCTCCTCGCCATATGTGTGGCCGCCTATTGTTTTCACCAATTGATTAATTTTTGAAAGGTATATAATTTAATCAATGTGGTGAACTTGCACATATTATTTAAATTAAATTAGTAGCCCAAGCAAGCACGAAAAGTGAGGATCATTTTATATTGATATATTCTTATTCGCCCAATATGTGGTTAGGAGAAAGATTAAAGCCACCAACAAACTAGAGAATAACATAAAATTATACCATACACTTCAAGAATACTATTCATCGTCGGCGGATTCACGACAGACAAAAAAAAAGAAAAAGAAAAAAGAATGTCACGGACGGATCTCCGGCGGATCCTATACTAGACAGATTCGCGACGGATTCACTACGGATCTGCGGCGGATTCCATCGCCATTCCGTAGCCAAAATTTACCGGCGGACAAATCCATCGCCATTTGCATTTCCTGACACCCGTTTTGCCGACGGACTTCCCGGCAAATCGACAAAACGGGCGTCGGAAAATGCAAACGTCGACGGATTTGTCCGCCGGCAAATTTTGGCTACGGAATGGCGACGGAATCCGTCGCGAATCCATCATAGATCCGCCTATTATAGGATCCGCCGGAGATCTTTCTGTAGTGTTTTTTTTTTCAGTCCGTCGCGAATCCTTCGGCGATGAACAATATTCTTGTAGTGATATATGTTAAAATCTTTGAGATATGAATTGCAATGTCGATTTTATTTATTATATTGGGTTTTCTAGTTCAATAAATGATCATTGTAAGCATATATAGATCAATTTAAAAACAAGGTCAATAAATGATCATTGTGAGCATATAGGTCTATTTTAAAACAAGGTCGAATGTCATTTATCTCACCTTGTGCATAAGTGATCGATGACAATCGATGTATCCATTCTAGACATACTTAATATGCTTGCTGCAGATACATTTAAGGAAAATTATTATAAATAGATACCCTATAAATAGATCATACTACGTACCTCCATCCCATCATATTAGTCCTATATGGATTGAGCACATAAACCAAGAAATGATGGAATATGAGGCTATAATCAATTCTAAAGAGAGAGAGTTAGTTGTAGCTAAGTATTTTTTGTCATATAAGGAAATGTGATTAATAAGTGGGACGGACAAAAATGACAAATGAGATTAATATAAAGGGATGAAGGTAATACCAAAAAACTAAACTATCTAAAAAAAATAAATTAAATCCTAAATGGAAAGATTATTAACATAGTACTGCTGCCATGTCATATGTGACCATGAGCATATACCTATGGTGAGTAAGGGAGCGTTTCTCATCGATGGATATCGAAATCTTACAAAAGCATATAAAAAAAGAGACTAATAATAATAGCAATCTGAGTGGTGTATTATATTATATTTGATGGAGTTTGGTGAGATGTAGTGAGAATGTAGTTAAGGCATAATTTTCAAAGAGTGGTTTCATTTCAAAGGTTCGTGCTCAAGTGCTCCCCCTCCCTCCCCTTGCTTAATGTCAGCTTATCTTAGCGTAAACAGCTGGGCTCCAACCCTACCTAATCCATTACGCCACGTCATCATCCCCTTCCCTCCCTTTTTAAACCTAGTCCAACACTCCCCTTTTCCAAAACAAAACAAAACCAACACAATCGATAGAGAGAGAGAGAGATGGAGGGTTTGATTCCATTAGTGTACAAAGCGATAGTTCAATACAGAAATGGGGGCCAAAGCGGGATGATTGGGACATGGCTCGACGATACGCAGTCGTCGCCGGCGTACATGAGGCTTCCCGGCGACTCGGGCCGGTTCGCGGCTTCTAATATCCAGATCTTCCGGCAGGATTACGGCTTCGCCGCCTGTTCGCCGCCTCGCTCCGCCGCGGAGAGGGCTGCTTCCACCGCGGGCCAACGCCATTTGATCAATTCCCGCCGCGCGGTCAAGTGATTCATTTGTTACGCGCGAAAAATCAAAGTTCGGTAGGTCCGAAAAAATTGTAGTAATAATTAAGAAAATCTTTTTTTTTTTTTTTTTTTTTTTTCATTTCATTGAATTTGTTGATCGATCATGTTGGTTCCGTTTGCGTCTAGCCAAGTTGATAAACTGGGCGTATAAAAAAAATAGGAAAAGAAAAGAAAAGAATTTGGTTTGTGGAAAACCTAAGGAAAGGGCCCACCAAACTGTGTGTTTCGTGTACAAAAATAAAAAAGCAAAATTGTATATTGATGTTTGGCTTCTTCTGCCTGTGGAAGGAATAATAAATCTACCTTTGCGGGTTTACTTACGTGATTTTTATATATTTTAATGCATGATATTATTTCAATGACGTGTGTTTTTTTATTATATATATTGAAAATATTCAATTGCGTGAGAGATGATGAAACAATTCTTTGCATCGTTTCTAGATTGGTCAGTGTTCGAAAAATAGTTTAGTTTGTACGTATTTTGTTTATTTTCTCTTGTTTTGGATTGGGTTTTGGGGGAGGAGAGTAGGGTACATATTTATGTATGAAAAAACTACTTAAATAATTTAAATGATCGGCAGAATTTCTATAGTTTGAAATTATTTATAATTATCTTACACGCAAAAAAGAAGGCATCACTGGAGTAATACATATTTGAGCTGAAAAATAAATAACGATTTTTTTTTTTGGGTGAAATACCAAAGATATTTTAGGATACGAGAAAATCATTTTTATGAGTTGACTCTTACATGTTGTCCATCATTACTTATTACTGTACTATTTAAAATTGTTTTTTAACACCAACTTGTCACTAATTCAGTGGGTCGTTCTTCTCTCTACATTGGCAGTTGTTTAAGTATATTACTGTTTTTTATTTTGTATTTTTTGCTTAAGTTTATTACTCCATCTGTCATCGATTTACTGACCCTGTTGACTTTTTAGATGATTTTGGAGCTTCGTGATGATGGATTTTAAATTGAATTTTTTGAGATTAGTTTTTTTTTACACGATACTACAACACTCGTAGTACTCCCTCCGTTTTTTTCGATCTGGCCTAGTTCCTTTTTGCACAAAAATTAAGAAAACAAATATTAGAGATTAAACACTACTCACTATAGAATCATTAGTGTAGATTAAAGTTGATGATTGATTGTTTCTTTTATTTCTATAATTATTATATTAATTTATTCCTATAATTATTATATTTCTATTATACTAGTATTTGTTTTTTTTTTTAATTTGAAGTGGTTGTGATATATTTATTCCTTATTTTATTTTATTTTTAATTTTCGTGGCCTTTCATATTTGTAAGGAAAAATAGAAACGTTAATTACCAATAATGAGAGAAAAAGATTCATAAGTTGAAAGGGAATTAGGGCTCTCACTAATTAGGGTTTGGTGTAGGTAATTGGGTTAATGTGCTAATTTTGGCCCAAAAATAGAAATAGGACACTTCAAAAAAAACACCCCAATAAGGAAACTGGGTCAGATAAAAAAAAACAGAGGGAGTACCTTGTAAAAAAAACTAAACTCCAAAAATTCGATTTTAAATCTATCATCACAAAGCTTTAAAATTTTTTAAAAAGTCAACAGGGTCAGTAAATCAAGAACGGAGGGAGTAATACTTTTTTTTATTACGTGCAATCGATGCAAGAGTGTTTAACAACGTGATCAAATATTATTATATACTCCTATAGTATTAAGTTCTCACTTTCTGAAATTATACATACATACCTCGAATGGTGACTTGAAATTCTAAAGTAAGGTTTTCCTACTTTGCAATAATAATTAGTGGAAAATAAGAATTCGGATTCTAGTATGAAATTCCTTAGCCAAGTTCAACGAACTTATCAATAAATTTTGGAATTATTAGCTCGGATATAGATAAAATAAAACCTGGTAGTTTTCTATAAGTAAGGTCCTTACAAAATTTCGGTCAAACGAATTTGTTAAAAACTGATTTTAGTCATCATTTGCAATTGGATGAAGCTACAAAAAAAATTAAATAGAGAAAAAAAAAAAAAAAAACTAGCCCCAAAAAGGCATAGAATAATGTGCTTATAATTTTCGAAGCGATAACTATGATGTTAATGAAGACATTTTAGTCATTAGTGGTGAAACTGAAAATGATTGGCGGTCTATGCATCTCATGGTCCAACAATAAATTGTTTTCTTTGGAAGGTTTTATTCAGGCAATTGCAATAGTCAACATTAATAGTCAGTAAATATTTAAGGTTCTTGGTGTACTAGCTACATTTTAAATCAAATGAAAATTTGATTTTGGACCATTAATGCAATTAAGTAACATCAACAATCAACACCACCACCACCATCATCATCATCAATAAACTTTAATTTTCTTTATTCCAACTTTGTTTACAACATCGTAATCCGGATAAGTTATTTAATTATATACTATGTATATGGTAAATTGCAAAGAATAAACAAACACTACGGTTTTGGAATAGAAGCACAGGAAGTCCAGCCATGGGCCTTACCTATCGGGATGTGATCCCATGTCCCAATTTCGGTGTATCAACTTTGTCTCGAATTTTAATTTCTATTTGTTTTATATTAGTATTCTTTTTTAAAAAATACAAAATATTACTCTCTCCGTCCAATTTATATTTGTATCCTTTTGTTTTGAATTTATCAACCTTTATATATATAACTGATAGAAGTGAAATTAAATGTTAAAAATAATTATAAACCTTAATTGGATGGAAAACCCTAGAATATAATTATAAAATTAAACTAAATCAAAATAAATTAAAATTATAAAAGAAAATGCGTAAATCTAATAGAAATTAGGATTTAGGACATGGTTGATACCCAAAATAACGAAGGATCTCTAGTGCCACGTCATGTTAATTAGTGTATGATGATCAACATATATATGCATGTGCAGTTCATCATCACATTCCGATCACCCAATCTTTCCCAGAAATCGTTTGTCTGGTTTATAAGAAGCCCAATGAACCTCAAACACTGCACCAGTTCACATTCAAGACTCCTGTCCATACCTTTCTTCCCATTTCTTTATCAAATTCTTCCACATTTCAATGCATGCATGGAAATCTGCACATGCACCAAACTCCTACGCACGCACCCCCCACTTGTTCATACGAGGTTGAAAACACCAAAACTCCATCCCCAAAATCAAAATCTTCATCACCACCAAAAATATATATTACAACTATAACCAACCCAACCATGCACGATCCACATCCTTCTCTCCTCCAATGGCTGCTCCGCTTCTCCTCCTCCTCACAGTATTTCTTCCTCTAGCGATCACATCAATGGCCGCCATTCACTGCGGGCCCTGCGGCAAGACTCCGGTTCCCTACCCCATGAGCACCGGCCCGAACTGTGGAGATCGGGCCTACGCGATCAAGTGCGACCCCAACACGAGCACTCTCTCCTTCATCTCGAAGCCCGGTAGAACTTACGAGATTACTTCCATTGATACCAAGTTTCAAAGAATAGTGATCCAGCCTCCTTCTGTGATTCCGGGCACGTGTTTCTCCGAAGATTACAGCAGCGAAGGCTTTCAAATCGACGACTCGCTCCCCTTCAACATCAGCAGCAGCAACACTATACTCCTCCTCAACTGCACTGATAACATGCTCCATTTGCAGGTTAATTTTCTTTGACTTCATTTTAAAATGAGGTGTAGAGGATTTAATTACTAAGGGGGATTTTTTTTTTTCTTTTCTTGTAGGTGCCTATCAACTGTTCGACGAATTGCCCCTGCCACACTTACATCGAAAACACGCCATCAGCAACAGTTTGTAAGCAGCAGAAGCTCTGCTGCTCCTTTCGAACAGGTGGATCGCAGAATGCGTATATCATCCGTGTTCATGCGAATGGATGCATGGCGTATCACAGCTACGTCAATTTCGATCCCGGCCTTCCGTTTTCTAAGTGGCCGGCGCCTGGTTTGGAGCTCATGTATGTTTCGCCATTGGAGCCTCCTTGCAATTCTGCGTTAGACTGTCGCGAGCTTCCATTTTCGAAGTGTGCGGCTGATTCTGTGGATGGAGGTAAGAAGAGGTGCCTCTGTAAGAAGGGGAGGTACTGGGATCCTGCAACTGGTTATTGCGAAAGTAAGTACCTTCAACTTGGCCATTAATGGAGTTTTTACAGTTAGTTTAGCAGTTGATATTCCTTTACTGTACTCGATTTTGCAGAGTGTCGACGTGGAATAGGCTGCAAATTTCATAAGAATCACACTCCTGCTATTGGAGGTAACTCTCTAATTTCGAAATGATTCTTCGAAAATGCATAAAAACAGTAATTATACCTACTTACCTCTCTGCAGCAACCACCGGCGTCCTCTGCCTCCTCATCCTAACCGCATTCCTCGTGTACAGACAGCGTCAGTACACGAAGAACGCCGCACGGAAGGTGCTAGTCAAAGAAAGAGAGGACATCCTAAACGCCAACAGCTCCGGAAAATCCGCTAAGATCTTCTCAGGCAAAGAACTCAAGAAGGCAACCAACGACTTCTCCAAGGAAAACCTCCTCGGCACCGGTGGGTTCGGGGAGGTTTTCAAAGGCATTCTCGAAGATGGAACCGAAATAGCCGTCAAGAGAGCCAAGCCCGGAACGCCGCCGGCACCGCCCAAGTCCTCAACGAGGTCCGGATCCTCTGCCAAGTCAATCACCGGAGCTTGGTGAGAATGATCGGATGCTGTGTCGAGCTCGAGCAGCCCTTGTTGACATACGAGTACGTGGCGAACGGGACCCTCTTCGAGCATCTACACAGGGCGGAGTCCCCAAAGACACCTCCTCTCGACTGGCTGAGGCGGCTCTTCATTGCGCACCACACGGCCGAGGGGCTCGCCTACCTCCACTCCGCCGCGGTCCCGCCCATCTACCACCGGGACGTGAAGACGAGCAACATATTGCTCGACGAGAATCTCGATGCGAAAGTGTCGGATTTTGGGCTCTCGAGACTGGTCGAGCTGAGCGAGAGAGACTGCACCCATATCCACACATCTGCGCAGGGGACGCTCGGGTACCTCGACCCGGAGTACTACGTGAACATGCAGCTGACCGACAGGAGCGACGTGTACAGCTTCGGAGTGGTGTTGTTGGAGCTCCTGACTTCGAAGAGAGCCATCGATTTCAATAGGGAGGAGGAGAATGTGAATCTTGTGGTTTATATGAAGAGGGCGTTTGATGAAGGGAAGATGATGTCTGTGATAGATCCAGTGATTAAACGAGGGGCGTCGGAGGTAGAGCTTGAGACGATGAAAGCGATTGGAAATCTGGCTGCAGCTTGCTTGGACGACCGGAGGCAGAATCGGCCTTCCATGAAGGAAGTTGCCGATGAGATTGAGTGTGTTATAAGCATTATTACAGGCGATGATGCTTCGAAAATGTAGGCACTCCTGTGTTTTCTAGTGCTTTTTGGCAGCTCTGAGCTGATTAAATACTGTTCATTTTGGATTTGATGAAATATTTCTCCCACGAAGAACTTAAAATGACTCAAAATGGGCATCGAATTCCTTAAAACGGGAATATTACAGATGAAATAGTTTACAGGCACAAACTTGGAGGGAACAAAATACAAATATTTAAAAGGTGCAAAATCTAAAATCAGAAAGAAAAGAAAAGAAAAAAAGGTCTTAAAAACTATTTCAAATTGGCTGCAGTTCAGACTGCTGAGGCAAATGGGGAGGAAAACTTGAATGCGAAGAACATTTAAACTGATGCTAATATCCAGAACATCACATGGGATGACATGGCAATGAGAAACCATGTAACAAACGCCATAGCTATGGACAGCTCGAATTTTTGGCATGGGAAACGCGATGCACCTGTACAAAATTTTAGGTCTTTTGCATACAAAACTGCGATCCCAGCTGAGGAGCAAGCAGCAGCAAGTGATAAGGTGGCCGTCACCTGCATTCAGTATATGATTCTTGAGTCGACTGAGGCAAAAAAAAGGGAAATTTGAAAATCGAGCAGTTGCAGCTGCAGCTAACGGTATAGGAAAGCAAATTTCGACAAATTGAGAAAATCTACAATCACATCCAAATCATGATTGACTTACATGAAGTCTGTATTAGATTTGAACAAGTTTTAAGAAAAAATCTTATATGAAAAGTCAATAATAGAGGCATCAGATTAACTTTCAGGAAGTTAAATACTTAGATGAAAAATTCCTCGCATTATTGCAAAGTTACCAAAAATTTGCATGAGTAGAAGAGGTTAGAAAGATTACCCAATCACCGACAACAAACAGGCTAACTAGGACTGGATTCCGAAGGTCTCTTTTTATCCGCAAAGCATACATATCAAGACACGCAAGTCCAAAGCTCCATAATACTTGAAGCCCCATTGATGCAATAAGATAACTGAGTCCAAAAAATAGATTCTTTATAGAACATGTTTGAAATCAATTATGACAAAAACTAGTCGAACAGACTGAGTTTGCAGCATATTTGCATATGAGATAGAAAGGTTAACAGAACATCAATTTTCAAAGAGTCTGCATGGCAAAGGCCGAGTAACTCACTAACTTAGCATTAAGCAGATTTTGAGATTCTGGATTAATCTGAATCGAGAACTAGCAAGTAATGTAAGGCAATTATAGGAAGATATATAAACATAAGCATGACAAAAGATTCATTCATTTAAGTCTGAACTCAGACAGGGACGATTGGTCTAAGCAGTTTGCAATGAACATCGGAAAAACTATCCTTTCCTAGCTAACAAATGTCACCATTAACAAGCAGAATACTTTCCATAAAAGCATTGCAAAGTATCCTACTTGATTCAAGTGCTTATTTAACAATTAAAACCACATCCGGGCCAACTGAGAAACATAATTTAAACCTATCATCGTCTTAAAATATAAAAAAAAGCCAAAATCCCCAAAATAAGTAGGACATATTTCATATCTAATACTCCATCAAAAACCTCCAAATTCAAGAAAAATGATAACTTGGAAAATAATGCAGATACAGATCCAACAAATCTGACAAACATGCAACAGTAATCCAGTCCTAAGTAATTAATTTGCTTAATATACTACCATACACAGAATTCCCAATTAATTTCCCTAAGAAATTTATACCAACCATAATTACACAAAATGCACCAACCAGAAATAAATAGCATTAAACTAAACCAATAAAAGGAAAAGATAAAGGAAGCCAATATATACCAATAAGCAGTGTAATTAGAAAACCCAGAAGCAGAAACCATAACTCCAATGGAACCAGCAGCAAACAAACATTGCCCAATCCTCAACATCAATCCACACACAGTCCCAGGGCTACCCGGCAAATCCTTCATCTTCTTCCACCCACAAAAATTTGGGCCCTTTTCCCCAAATTCAAAAAAGGGCCCCCTCCAAATCCCTAGATTCCATCAATTTCCCCCATTTTCACCCCCTGCAAATGCAAATCTCAAACTCACTGCACAATTCTCCACGGTACGGAGAGTCGATCTGTACGTGTTCTACCGAGATTGAATCAAAATAATCGCTAAACTGCGCAGCGAAGTGAACCGTTGAGCTGAAAAAGGGAGATAATTTTTGGGTTTGGATGTTTTGATTATTATACTCCGTAATAGTTTTTGAAGGAAGTGAATAATGATCGGCAGTTTGTTTAATCAGTGGATTAGCAACAACGGAAGGCTCAAGGCTGTGAATGTGAGTGGGATTAAAATATTAAATAATTGGATGATGTGACCCCACATTCTTACGTGGACATCGGTCTTTATTTTTCTTTTTCTTTTTAACTTTTTTGTCGGAACTTACTCGAGTGCACCGAATCTATTTGTGCTATTTCGGACGCATGTCCACATCGCCGCCTACGTGGCATTTGTGTCTATTTGTAGAGTTACGTAGCCAAATAAGACATCCAACTTATTGCTATAGTCTGGTTTTAGGAAAATTTAGTTTAAATTATGAAATTGTGGTCTTTAATACTAATTGAGCAATACATGAGATGACAAATGACATTTGGCATTTGGGTCTACATCAATTTCTTTTCAATTTTAACATAAGGATTTAAATTTATTTGAATATGAAAATGAGCATTAATGAATAATTAATCAAATTTCTATTTTTTTCCTAATATATCCCAAAAATGAAAATGAGAATTTAGCAAAGTACTCCGTACTACAAAAAAGTTGTTTTAAAAATTAAATACAAAAAATCTCAAAAAAAATAATAATAAATAGAAAAAAAAATAATGATACGATATCTTTAAATTGGGGTGTAATCAGTTATAGCGAAATCTGGATCTCTGATTCGTTAATATTGAATCGTGATACGCAACTGAGCAAACGGAACGGACTAAACTCTGTCACAAATTAATTTAATTGATAAAGTAATCCAAATGGCGAAACCGATTCGAATTTTCCGGTTGAACAACGGCGCCGAAATCCCGTCGGTCGGACTCGGCACGTGGAAGGCGGATCACGGCGTCGTCGGCGACGCCATCACCGCCGCAATTAAGGTTTTGTTATAGAGGCACATTATTTTTGTTCTTCTAACGTTGTATACAACTATCACAGTACACTAGAATAATGTAACCTGTGGCTGATGGCGCTTTTTTCCCATTTAATCTCGTGAAACAAAATTATATATATACTCCGTATTTTTAAATTTGTTGATCTTGTGTGGATCGATTGCTTTGGTTGAGATCATGCAAATTCAAATGAGAAAGTTCAAGAATTATTTGATCAAATATAAAGCATTAACTAAATGATTGTTTTTTCTTTTTATTCTTTTGTTGCATCTTAAAAATGTGTGACTTTTTATGCAGTAGTAATTGTGTAAGGACAGTGGCATTAGAAATTCATAATTTGTTTATGAACTAGTAGTAATTTATATGATATATTTCTGAAAATGCAGGCAGGATATAGGCATATTGACTGTGCTCAAAGATATGTCAATGAGAAAGAGGTAACACCACCCCATAACTACCATCCATGAACCCCCTACAAAATACAGTAGATTTAGATTCTGAATTGTTGTAGAATCAAACACAAATTCTTGCAGATTGGTAACACTCTCAAGAAACTATTCGAAGATGGAGTAGTGAAACGCGAAGATTTATGGATTACTTCTAAACTCTGGTTAGCTAAACTTTCTATTTAATATTCATCTTGATGAGTAATTGACTAATTGAATACTAAGTTCCAAATATGCAGGTGTTCGGATCATGCTCCAGAAGATGTACCTTTGGCCTTAAACAGAACCTTGAGTGATTTGCAGCTCGACTACGTTGATCTTTATCTGGTGTGCATACTTAGATTAACACTCTATAGTAAATTCCAATTTGAGTATAGAAATCATGCTCATTTTGTTTATGGTTGGTTACATGTGAAGATGCACTGGCCTGTTAGCATGAAGAAAGGCTCAACTGGATTCGAACCGGAGAATCTGACTACAGTCGACATACCAAGTACATGGAAAGCAATGGAATCACTCTGTGATTCTGGCAAGGCCCGAGCAATCGGTGCGAGTAATTTCTCATCAAAGAAGCTAGGAGATTTGCTAGGCGTTGCTCGTATTCCTCCAGCTGTGAACCAGGTCGAATGCCACCCTTCGTGGCAGCAGCAGCAGCTGCACAGCTTCTGTGAATCCAGAGGAGTTCATCTATCTGTTAGTATATTTAATTTCTATTGGTATAATTAATTGTCATTATCATTAGCTCTATATATGTAACACCCCGTATTTTTATTAGCTTAAATATCTCAATTAGAGGTATTTAAATATAGTTAGTATTTATAAATCTTCTATAATTCTGAGATTTATAAATAGGATAATAAATTAGAGAATTAGTTTACTAAAATAACGCATTATCCTCGTTCCGCTCGATTTCGTCTTATGATTAAATAAATAAATGGAATATGTACAGTTATGTATATAATCGATCAAGTGTGATTAGTTAAGGAAATGTATATTTATATAGGTGAGCTACGTATGGTTAGTTGATAATTTAAGAAGAAATAAAAGAAACGTGTATATACATAAAAGGGGAGCATGAGTTAAACTGTGAGCTTATAATTATCCCCTACAACAAATAATATCTAGATTTTTGATTTGTGATTTCTTATTAAATAATTTCTTTTATTATTTTATCACCCCAAAATTCCTTCATAAAGGCTCCCATTTCTAGTTCTACGCACAACACCAATTCTCAGAATATTCTCTCTTCCTTCGTTCCATTCACCTGCGTTTTTCTTTCAAGATTTATAGATGATGGCTGCGTTTTAATTCCAAAGCTTCAATTAAGGTAAGGTTGATCATCACTATTCTTTTTAGTTCAAGAACACCATAAAAACCATATCTATTTTTTTTTATCCAACCCACTTCCATGAATCTTTTGAGGATGATCCTTGATTGTGTTGTTTTTGCTAGGGATTATTTATACCATCAATTCAATCCAAACTCTAGCTTTGATTTTGTTCATAATCAATCCAACCCTATATTTTCTAGAGAGAGAAAAGATGTAGAATTTGGAGATTTTTTGAATCTAGATTTTCTCTTATGAAATTTTTTTTGAGTATTGTCTCGTGAGTATGATTAAAAGCTTGAAATGATTTTCTATAATTTTTAGAAGTTTTTTTTTATTTATTTAATTTTATTTATTCAATTGTTGATGATCACTTTTAAACAGTGGGTTAAAGAAAAGGAGCAAGCTGAAAATTTTCATGATTTCCTTCTCTTTTGATTGATGATCGCAGTTTGGTCCCTAAGCTTTGTAGATGGTGTTGGTGATTTTATCAATTATTTTTGTTCTTAAAAGAAAAAGGAAAAGGGACGAACTAGCACAAGAAATTGCATTCTCTTCCATTCATTTGTTTTTAAAGGAAGAAGAAGAATTGAAAGGAACGAAAATAAATTTGCAAAGAATTATTTATTATTAATTGTTTTATCTTTCTTTCATTAACTTTACTAATGGAATCTGTGTAGAAGCTTTGCATCATGGATCGATGTTTATTTATGGTAAAATTAGTTAGAAGTCAAGTGAAAATGATTTCAGGGGTTAAATTCATTTCTCGTATTTTTGATTTGCAGATGGGTTAATGTTGGAACAAGTCAATTTTTTTTCTCTATTCAAAATTGTTCATAATCGAACTCAGTTCAAGCTTTGAGTTTGGTTTTGGTTAATTTCCTTAATGGCTATTACTTTTATAAAATAAAAGATATAGAGATTAAAGCTACTGCATGACTTTTTACCCAAAACTTTGTTTTATTAAATTAATTTCTTTTGGATATATATACGAATATTAGTTATGCTCTGATTTTTATTATTAGCCTTTGAACTATTGATTGTTCACAGTATTTGAGAAATTAATTTTTGCTTACTCACCACCGATGCATTAATAATTATCTTTGGGCTAGAGTTAAAAGTCCAAAGGTTACAGTATATTGAATTTAATTTACTACTTGATCCCATAAAATATACACATGTATATTGATATATGATTATGCTAAAGGTGTATTATATATACATATAATTGGGGAGATAGTATAAATTCAAAGATATATATTATTTATTTAGAGGCAGAAAGTATCAAGAATAGGAATTAATATTCCTTTACTAGAACTCTTACAGAAAGCAACTAGTTAGATAGTCATCTATCTTCTATTTCCTTCTCGTTTATATTTACTTATACAAATCTTCGTACCAACGAACCAATGAAGGTACGAGCGGGAAGTGATCGAGAAGGGCGACTTGAAGAGAGCTAATAAACTAACCAAACAGAGACAGGTGGGCTTTCTATCAAATAAAATGTTTGATGAAAATGATATATGAGATATATCTTATTCTATGATTATGAAGAATTGACTTGCCTTTGTTTTATGAGTTTTGTATGATACCAACTGCATAGTTATGACAAATTCGGTTCTGCGCAAGGCAGAATTATGTGTACACCCGTGGTTGTGAGTCGTTTAGCGTGTCGACCGATCACTGTGTTTGAGAGGGAGGCCTCCTTCTCGACACCAGTTACTATGTGAAGTGTAGCTCTGGTTCATACTTATGATATCTATTGTCGACATTTATACTGAAATTATAAAATGTTTTAGCATGCTCGAGTTGATTTCAAAGTAATACTCGGGATATGTTTCTTCATGGCAAGTTCAATATATAGCTCTATCGAGCACTTTAAAATCATTTTGGCATGTGTCACACTGAGTAGTTGTACTCAGCCCTGTATATTATTTCTAAAATGTGCAGGTTAAGCTTGGTGATGAGATGGAGGTGTGCTAAGTGGCTTGTTGTTAATAAATAATGTACAGCTTGGTTCAAGTTAAGTTTATATGTCTGCATACATGTAAACTAATCCTGTGTTTGTCCGCTGCAACACCTCTTTGATATACTTTTGAATTCAACCTTTAGTATGTGGTTTGTTTCCACTGAATACTATATAATCCACCTGTACTCTTGAATAAATTGGTTCTTAAGTTATCTTTTATATCGAGCTTATGATTTAACTAAGTAACTTGTATTCTTGATTCTAAAGTTACTAGCATGCTTAACATACTTTGATCATTGATTCTATTATTCTACTTGATTATGGGATTATTGAATAATCAAGTTATATAAGCTTAAGATCCAATCATGTTTCTCTTTATCACTGATATGATTTGTCAGCGTAACCACCCCGGCTTAGGATATTATTGTGTTCCCTAATGACGGGGCGTTACAGAGTGGTATCAGAGCCCCTTTATTGTTCTAAACTTGAATTTATTTTCTATTCTAGTCTAAATTGAATTCTTAGACTAGTCGAGTTTAACAACAAGCTCAGCACCTTATCTCTCATCCAGCTTAACAAGTAAGTCTTTCTATATTCATAGTAATTGTTATGGAATTGATATTGTGAATATATCTATATGATTGTTTGAGTTGATAAGGATCCTAATGCTATTATTTTGTGGTTGTTGTTGTTGTATTCGAGATGTTGGCTGTTTGTGAACTACGTGTTGTACTCGAGCTATGACATCACCCTTTGAGAGCATGATCGTTATGTGTTACTTTGGAGTGATGCAAGCATATTACTACGTATGCTACTTGGGAGCAACACGAACATTACACCATCTTTGTTACTTGGGAGTAACACGAACATCGTACCATCTTTGTTACTGGAGAGTAACATGGCCATACTACTTGCAAATTATATAATGAGTATGTTGGTTGTTATGTTATCAAGATCTATTTTCACATCGACATTATTGATTTATCTAACTTTCGTAGGAATGGAAGAGGTACCACGGATACTACCTGCGGTGATAGAGTTCTTTACGTACACTAGGAGCTCGAGGGATACCTTGGCCGAGTTCTTAGCTCATTATGAGCGCCTATATATTGCAGCAAATGTCCATGAGGTCTCACCTATGAGTGGGGTTGATAACCTCATTCTTCTATTGCCACCTGAGTGGAAGAGTTGGGCCGAGGCAATCAAGCCACACTACTACTGCACCCGTTATCTTGGCGGAGACTATGCCAACTTTGGCAGCTTCATAGGAGCTCTTAGTACCCAGTACTACACCTACGGGGTGCCAGCTCCTCCACCATATGCCATACCTTTTGAGTTCGAGCCAGAGCCTATTCCTCAGGCTAACCCTGAGCCCGAGCCTTTCATACCCCATCAGCCTGAGCCTGAGCCTGAGCCTGAGCCTGAGCCTGAGCCTGAGCTTGACCCATCCACTTTCATCTCAGAGCTTTCTACTCCTGTCGGTCAGGTAGTTCCTTATGTACCTGAGTTTGACTTATCAGGCTATGCCCAAGACTCGTTATTCTATGATCCCTATGGTTCGCCCCTGAATCTGGGACGCTACTCTACCTCAAATGGGGTAGTTGATCATGATGAGGATATAGCAGCTGCGTCTGATGCAGCTGGGAGTGCTGACCATGGTGGCGAGGCAGATGACGATGAGGAGGAGGACCCTGATGAGGACGACCCGGCTCCATTCGTTTACTAGAACCCTTCTGATTATGTAGTGATGATGATACACTATTTTTTTGATTAGTCTATATTGATGCTGACATGTATGATATGACAGTAGTACTGACTATATTGATGCATAGTATATATCTGCTTAGGATGACGTAGCTGTATATATTCTGTAGTGCATAGTTGCACACAGACTTTTGACATAAGCCGGTAGCGAAGTAGATGCCGCACCGTAACTTGGCGTTTAGGTGAGCGTCACACCTAACCCTAGGGGCTCGTAAATATACCTTTCACCCTTCCCTCCTCTTTTGTATAAGTCCTCAAAAGAGGCAATTTTACATATATATATATGAAGATGATAAACGTTATCGTATTTTATAATGTGTGTTTTATTTATTATTCATTCTTGCTTGAAGAGGGTTATGAATGATGAAGAACATGAACTAGTATGTTACGAGCTTATGTTTTATAAGTAAAGCGATGATTCGATGTATATATGTTATATGAAGAATAATCTAGTATGATGATTATGTAATTAAGAGTGGTATAAATGGCAATATATATATATATATATATTTTTAAAATAAAATCGATAATTCTAAAATTTTCAACATGATGTTCAGTATGCCACCTAGAAGGCAAGATCCGGAAAATGATGATAGTGAGGAGGAAGAGGAAAGCGAACCTATGCCACCTCCACCTCCACAACCCGAAAGGAGAATCGAAGAACTTTTTCTTCGTCAAAATCCTCCTACTTTTAATGGGAGAGGGAATCCATCTGATGCTGAAGAATGGATTCGTGCTTTAGAATGAGTTTTTAAGTTTCTTCGTTGTAACGACGAGGAACGTCTCCTGTGCATGTCATATCAGCTGCAAGGCTCCGCAGACTACTGGTGGGAGGCAAGACAGAAAACATACACTCGGGATCAATTAAACAATCTGACGTGGGAGCAATTCAAGGAAGCTCTGTACGAGAAGTACATTCCTCGAAGCTATCGAAAATAAAAGGAAACAGAATTTTCCAGTCTTAAGCAAGGGAAGAAATCAGTATCAGAATATGATCGTGAATTTTGTGACTTAGCTCGATTCGCTTATGAAAAGGTTGACACGGATGAGAAAATGTCAGAACTCTTTCGTTCTGGATTGAGACAGGACATAAGGATAGTGCTAGCTAGTCAGCACGGACTATCATATGCTGAAGCCCTTAACCGTGCACTCGATATGGAATTAGCTATGCAACCGGATAAATCAGTGCAAGTCACAACACCACCTCAATTCCAAAATCAAGTTGCACCAACTGGGAATCGCCAATTTTCGGGCTATGCTCAGAATCAAAAAGAAAGGAAAATTCTAGCAATTCGAGCCACTCGAACAAGAGGCCATGGCAAGGGCAAAGACAAGGACACAATCAACATCAATCGAGCCAAGAAAAGGGCAAACAACAGTACGGAGGACAAGGGCAAATGAGGGCACCTAATAATTTTCAGGAAATTTCTCCCTGTACCAAGTGCAACAAGAGGCACACGGGAATCTGCAGAGTTGGTAGCAATAGTTGCTACACATGCGGACAAACAGGCCATTACTCTAACCAATGCCCAAATAAACAACTTGGAGTCAGTGGTGGGAGAACTGCTCAGAATCAATCTCCACAGCTGAGAGCTATGGAAGGATTTCCACAATACCATCCCCGCCAATATCAGCCACAACAGCAAAGGCCTAGACAACCTCCTCAGCAAAACCAACATCAACGACTTTTTGCTCTCGATCAGAAAAATGTTGATAAGAACCAAGGAAATTTGGCAGGTATGGGTCAACTGAGAGGAGTACCTATTATCATTTTATTTGATACTGGTGCATCGCATTCTTTCATATCAAACCCTTGCGTAGATACTCTTGAGCTAGACGTAGAAAGAGCTAGTCAAGAATTAAGGGTAACCACACCAATAGGGAAAGTTGCCACAGTTACTCATGTTTGTTCTAATCTGAACTTTGAATTAGGATCCCTTAAGCTGAAAGCTAAAACATTGAACCTAATGCTTATGTGGGATGTAGATATCATCTTAGGAATGGATTGGCTTGTAGAGAATTTTGCTACGATACGATGTCAAGATAGGCAGATCATGTTCCATCGACCGGGAACAGAACCAACCAGTTTCTACGGCATCGAGATAAGGAAGGTGAAGAAGACGTCGATCATTTCAGCAATTCAAGCGGAGAAGCTACTAAAGAAGAAAGGAGCAGAAGCATATGTTGTCTATCTAAATTCAGAGGTCAAACAAGAAAAGAACATTGATGACATAGCAGTAGTTCGAGAATACAAGGACGTTTTCCCAGAAGTTTTACCAGGACTACCACCTAATAGACCATTAGACTTTACCATCGACCTCGAACCAGGATCAGCTCCAATATCTAAAGCTCCATACAGAATGGGTCCAAAAGAGTTGCAAGAACTGAAAATTCAGTTGCAAGAATTACTCGATTTAGGATTCATTAGAACAAGTGTTTCTCCCTGGGGAGCGCCGATCTTATTTGTCAAGAAGAAAGACGGAAGCTTGAGGATGTGTATCGACTACCGCGAGTTGAACAAGTTGACATTGAAGAACAAATATCCTTTGCCAAGGATAGACGATTTGTTCGATCAACTCAAGGGAACTGGTATTTTCTCAAAGATAGATTTGAGATCTGGTTATCATCAACTGAAGATTCGTCAAGAGGATATACCAAAGACTACATTTCGAACAAGATATGGTCATTATGAATTTCTAGTAATGCCATTCGGATTAACCAACGCACCAGCAGTATTCATGGATCTCATGAATCGAGTTTTCCATGAGTATTTAGATAAGTTCGTTTTAGTGTTCATAGATGATATTCTTATCTACTCCAAAAATGAACAAGAGCATGAAGAGCATCTCAGAGTAGTCTTGGGAAGACTCAGAGAAGAGAAATTATATGCTAAATTCAGCAAATGTGAATTTTGGCTTGATCAAGTGAATTTCTTAGGGCACATTGTCTCATCTGAAGGAATCAAGGTCGACCCAGCAAAAGTACAAGCAGTACAAGAATGGAGATCGCCAACTACACCTCACGAGATTCGAAGTTTCTTAGGTTTAGCAGGCTATTATCGAAGATTCATTGAGGGATTCTCTAAGATAGCAAAACTTATGACTCGACTACTCAAGAAGGATTCAAAATTCAAGTGGACAGATGAATGTGAGGATAATTTCCAAGAGTTTAAGAAGAGGTTAACCACTGCTCCAGTGTTAGCAGTCCCAGAAGCTGGAAAAGATTACATCATCTACACCGATGCATCAAAGAACGGCTTAGGTTGTGTATTGATGCAAGAGGGAAAGGTCATTGCTTATGCCTCAAGGCAGCTTAAGCCAAATGAGTTGAACTACCCCACTCATGATTTGGAATTAGCAGTAGTAGTGCATGCGTTGAAAATTTGGAGACACCATCTCTATGGAGCTAGATGTGAAATTTTCACCGATCATAAGAGTCTTAAATATTTTTTCGAGCAGAAAGAACTGAATATGAGACAGAGAAGATGGCTCGAACTAGTAAAAGACTATGACTGCAAGATTCACTATCACCCAGGAAAAGCAAATGTAGTTGCAGATGCTTTAAGCAGAAAAGGAAGACCCGAGTTAGGATTTCTTCTTACTGAGGAGAATGAACTTATGAGGGAATTCGAGAAATTGAAGATAGAAGTGGTTGTACCACCAGACACAACAGCACAAGTGATTGCTGCATTAGTGATAACTCCGGATTTGAGATCTAGAGTTGTTACTGCCCAAAGAGGAGATGAAAAGTTAGAAAAACTTCGATTGAGGATTCGAAATGAACAAATTGAAGGTTACAAGGAAGCATCAGATAATGCACTTTTGTTCAAAGACCGAATTTGTGTACCAAATAGCAAAGAGCTAAGGAGTGAGATCATGAGTGAAGCTCACGATACTCCTTACACTGCTCACCCGGGAAGCACCAAAATGTACCAAGATTTAAAACAAAAATTTTGGTGGGAAGGAATGAAACGAGATGTAGCTTCATTTGTAGAACGATGCTTAGCATGTCAACAAGTGAAAGCCTTACATCAACGACCTTATGGGAAGCTACAACCTTTAGATATTCCTGAATGGAAATGGGACCACATCACCATGGACTTTGTAACGGGGTTACCTAAGTCTAAAAGAGGAAACACTGCAATATGGGTAATTGTAGACAGATTGACAAAGTGTGCTCACTTTATACCAATTCCGATTACCTATGGATCTAACAAGTTAGCTCAGTTGTATGTCCGTGAGATTATACGCTTACACGGAGTACCAATAACGATTACGTCAGATAGAGATTCCAAGTTCACCTCCCGTTTTTGGAGAAGTTTGCAAGAAGAATTGGGTACTAAATTAAATTTTAGTACAGCTTTTCATCCACAGACAGATGGACAATCAGAGAGAACTATTCAGATTTTGGAAGACATGGTTAGAACCGTCGTGCTAGATAGAGGTGACCATTGGGAACAGATTCTGCCGCTTATCGAATTCGCTTATAACAACAGTTATCAATCGACAATCGGTAGAGCACCATATGAAGCCCTCTATGGTAGAAAGTGTCGATCACCACTTTACTGGGATGAAGTAGGTGAAAGAAAAATACTAGGACCTGAGACTGTAGAAGAAATGATTGAAATAGTTCGGCAGATTAGACAACGGATCAAGGAAGCACAAGATCGCCAAAAGTCTTATGCCGATACAAGAAGAACAGAATTACAATTCGAGATAGGAGATAAAGTTTTCTTGAAGGTTTCACCATCAAGAGGAGTCCATCGATTCGGAGTAGAAGGAAAACTGAAGCCTAGATATATAGGACCTTTTGAGATTCTTGACAGAATAGGTGCAGTCGCTTACAAACTAGCGTTACCGCCAAGTGTGGGCAATGCTCACAACGTATTTCACATCTCCCAACTACGCAAATACGTATTTGATCCTAAACATGTTATACACCAAGAGGAAGTTACTCTCGAGCCTGACCTACGCTACGAAGAAAGACCCGAAGCGATATTGGATACAAAAATCCAACAGCTACGAACTAAATCGATCACTCTGGTCAAGGTTCTATGGAGACATCATGGGCAAGAAGAAGCGACGTGGGAACTTGAAGCAAAGATGAAAGAGAAGTACCCGGAGCTTTTTAATGAGGTAATCAAATTTCGGGACGAAATTTCTTTAAGGGTGAGAGGATGTAACACCCCGTATTTTTATTAGCTTAAATATCTCAATTAGAGGTATTTAAATATAGTCAGTATTTATAAATCTTCTATAATTCTGAGATTTATAAATAGGATAATAAATTAGAGAATTAGTTTACTAAAATAACGCATTATCCTCGTTCCGCTCGATTTCGTCTTATGATTAAATAAATAAATGGAATATGTACAGTTATGTATATAATCGATCAAGTGTGATTAGTTAAGGAAATGTATATTTATATAGGTGAGCTACGTATGGTTAGTTGATAATTTAAGAAGAAATAAAAGAAACGTGTATATACATAAAAGGGGAGCATGAGTTAAACTGTGAGCTTATAATTATCCCCTACAACAAATAATATCTAGATTTTTGATTTGTGATTTCTTATTAAATAATTTCTTTTATTATTTTATCACCCCAAAATTCCTTCATAAAGGCTCCCATTTCTAGTTCTACGCACAACACCAATTCTCAGAATATTCTCTCTTCCTTCGTTCCATTCACCTGCGTTTTTCTTTCAAGATTTATAGATGATGGCTGCGTTTTAATTCCAAAGCTTCAATTAAGGTAAGGTTGATCATCACTATTCTTTTTAGTTCAAGAACACCATAAAAACCATATCTATTTTTTTTTATCCAACCCACTTCCATGAATCTTTTGAGGATGATCCTTGATTGTGTTGTTTTTGCTAGGGATTATTTATACCATCAATTCAATCCAAACTCTAGCTTTGATTTTGTTCATAATCAATCCAACCCTATATTTTCTAGAGAGAGAAAAGATGTAGAATTTGGAGATTTTTTGAATCTAGATTTTCTCTTATGAAATTTTTTTTGAGTATTGTCTCGTGAGTATGATTAAAAGCTTGAAATGATTTTCTATAATTTTTAGAAGTTTTTTTTTATTTATTTAATTTTATTTATTCAATTGTTGATGATCACTTTTAAACAGTGGGTTAAAGAAAAGGAGCAAGCTGAAAATTTTCATGATTTCCTTCTCTTTTGATTGATGATCGCAGTTTGGTCCCTAAGCTTTGTAGATGGTGTTGGTGATTTTATCAATTATTTTTGTTCTTAAAAGAAAAAGGAAAAGGGACGAACTAGCACAAGAAATTGCATTCTCTTCCATTCATTTGTTTTTAAAGGAAGAAGAAGAATTGAAAGGAACGAAAATAAATTTGCAAAGAATTATTTATTATTAATTGTTTTATCTTTCTTTCATTAACTTTACTAATGGAATCTGTGTAGAAGCTTTGCATCATGGATCGATGTTTATTTATGGTAAAATTAGTTAGAAGTCAAGTGAAAATGATTTCAGGGGTTAAATTCATTTCTCGTATTTTTGATTTGCAGATGGGTTAATGTTGGAACAAGTCAATTTTTTTTCTCTATTCAAAATTGTTCATAATCGAACTCAGTTCAAGCTTTGAGTTTGGTTTTGGTTAATTTCCTTAATGGCTATTACTTTTATAAAATAAAAGATATAGAGATTAAAGCTACTGCATGACTTTTTACCCAAAACTTTGTTTTATTAAATTAATTTCTTTTGGATATATATACGAATATTAGTTATGCTCTGATTTTTATTATTAGCCTTTGAACTATTGATTGTTCACAGTATTTGAGAAATTAATTTTTGCTTACTCACCACCGATGCATTAATAATTATCTTTGGGCTAGAGTTAAAAGTCCAAAGGTTACAGTATATTGAATTTAATTTACTACTTGATCCCATAAAATATACACATGTATATTGATATATGATTATGCTAAAGGTGTATTATATATACATATAATTGGGGAGATAGTATAAATTCAAAGATATATATTATTTATTTAGAGGCAGAAAGTATCAAGAATAGGAATTAATATTCCTTTACTAGAACTCTTACAGAAAGCAACTAGTTAGATAGTCATCTATCTTCTATTTCCTTCTCGTTTATATTTACTTATACAAATCTTCGTACCAACGAACCAATGAAGGTACGAGCGGGAAGTGATCGAGAAGGGCGACTTGAAGAGAGCTAATAAACTAACCAAACAGAGACAGGTGGGCTTTCTATCAAATAAAATGTTTGATGAAAATGATATATGAGATATATCTTATTCTATGATTATGAAGAATTGACTTGCCTTTGTTTTATGAGTTTTGTATGATACCAACTGCATAGTTATGACAAATTCGGTTCTGCGCAAGGCAGAATTATGTGTACACCCGTGGTTGTGAGTCGTTTAGCGTGTCGACCGATCACTGTGTTTGAGAGGGAGGCCTCCTTCTCGACACCAGTTACTATGTGAAGTGTAGCTCTGGTTCATACTTATGATATCTATTGTCGACATTTATACTGAAATTATAAAATGTTTTAGCATGCTCGAGTTGATTTCAAAGTAATACTCGGGATATGTTTCTTCATGGCAAGTTCAATATATAGCTCTATCGAGCACTTTAAAATCATTTTGGCATGTGTCACACTGAGTAGTTGTACTCAGCCCTGTATATTATTTCTAAAATGTGCAGGTTAAGCTTGGTGATGAGATGGAGGTGTGCTAAGTGGCTTGTTGTTAATAAATAATGTACAGCTTGGTTCAAGTTAAGTTTATATGTCTGCATACATGTAAACTAATCCTGTGTTTGTCCGCTGCAACACCTCTTTGATATACTTTTGAATTCAACCTTTAGTATGTGGTTTGTTTCCACTGAATACTATATAATCCACCTGTACTCTTGAATAAATTGGTTCTTAAGTTATCTTTTATATCGAGCTTATGATTTAACTAAGTAACTTGTATTCTTGATTCTAAAGTTACTAGCATGCTTAACATACTTTGATCATTGATTCTATTATTCTACTTGATTATGGGATTATTGAATAATCAAGTTATATAAGCTTAAGATCCAATCATGTTTCTCTTTATCACTGATATGATTTGCCAGCGTAACCACCCCGGCTTAGGATATTATTGTGTTCCCTAATGACGGGGCGTTACAATATATATACTATAGTTTGAAATATTTGATTTAATTTTTTTAAGGGATATTCACCTCTTGGTTCCTCTGGCAATCATGGAAGTAATGTGCTTAAAAATCCAATCTTGAATTTGGTTGCTGAGAAATTGGGGAAGACTCCTGCACAAGTTGCTCTGCGCTGGGGTTTGCAAATGGGACACAGTGTTCTACCAAAGAGCACTAATGGAAAGAGGATTGTAGAGAATTTTGATGTGTTTGATTGGTGCATTCCTCAAGATTTGTGTGCCAAATTTTCTGAAATAGAGCAGGTAAAGTAGCCATAAAGTATTTCATAAAATTTTAATTAATTTTTCTATTGTAAGATTAGGTGGGGCAGCATTTTGAAAAGCTAGTGTATTTTTTATTTATTTATATGATGTGTGACCTGCTACCATATGATTCCCATAGGTAGAAAACAAGAAATTGAGTATAAGCAAAATTTGGAAGTAGTGATATAATGACATGAGAGATTTGTTTGCAGGTTAAGCTGATCACGGGGAATACATTCGTGCATGAAACTTTGGGTTACTATAAAACAGTACAAGAGCTTTGGGATGGTGAAATCTGAGAGGAAATGCCATTTAATTTCACTGATTTATTGTGTTTTTTTTTTTGAGACGATTTTTGTTGGGTTTGTCGCTAGAGCAACCAAGAATTATTTATTTCTATTTTTCGTCATAAGAATTAGTATTAATTTTTATTCGTTTGTTGGGGGAATTTTTATGTCCCATTGAAACCTTTTATGCAAATTGAGCAGTTTAGGGAAGTATATTAACAATTTTCTCTTTCATAATCCGCATAAGATATTCGGTCAATTATGATAATATGATATGATAATAAATACAGTAGCATTAATTAATTAATTAATTATTCTAATGTCTATAAATGAATATCTAAATATCTACAGAAGCTACCCCACACAATCATTTGATTTTATTTTCCTCATGTCTCTGTTAAACGAATCTTCGACCTGCCGTTTCCAGTGATCCAGTCCACACAAGTAGCCCAGTGTGCTACTCCAAACGACGCCGTTCCACAGGGTTTCTATTTGGCTTCTCAATCTCATACTTAACGTAGGAAACCCCCTCATTTTCCTCATTCCAGTTTTTCATTTGTTCTGCATTTTCTCCAAAGGCGAGAAATGGCGAAGGAGATTTTGTACTTCGAGCTGAACACGGGGGCCAAAATTCCTTCCGTCGGCCTTGGCACGTGGCAGTCGGAGCCCGGCGTCGTCGGTCAAGCCGTTGAGGCTGCCATCAAGGTATGAGAGAGAGAGAATTTCGATGGCAGTTGGTTGCTTTAATTGAATATTTGAATTAGTTCGTGGTTTCGTATTTCATTGCTCTAAGCTTTTCAATTTTGATTTTGTGAATCAATTTACAGTGATCGGAATAATGAGTTAGGGATTCGATTTCTTAGTCTAACATTACTATTTAGTTTACATATGTGGATTTTTGAGTACTTATAGAACTAGTAGTGGCCATGAATTTGAAGTACACTCTTATTATTGCAGATTGGTTACCGCCACATCGACTGTGCTCGAGCTTATTTCAATGAGAAGGAGGTATTTATGTTATTTAGATTATAGTTTGTTGCAGTTAGTTAGACATATACATATACTGTACGAATATGTAATGTTTATTATGTGAGAAACTGAGAATGGCATGGAATTAAGTGATGTTGTTTATTAACTTAAAAAAAAAAGAACCATGGCATAGAGAATGATGAATATATACAAAAACCAAATGAAGAGGCAATGATTATGTACGTATTTTCCAGATTGGTGAAGTTCTGAAGAAGTTGTTTGATGAGGGAGTCGTAAAGCGGGAGGACTTGTTTATCACCTCAAAGCTCTGGTAATTATTTTATTCATTTGCACTAAGGCAGAGTTAAGTTTGTGTGTAGTTGCTGAGTGATTTGTGTTATTTTTGTGCATTGATATGGCCACATATGTGGAGATGAATATAACTAATTGTTTTTCAGTTGAGATTTGTACTCTGACCTTTTGCAACTTCTATTGGGTGGTAGTTGAAAATATAAGTTTTGTGCATCAATCTCTTACTTTTGTGCTATAGATATGTTGGATTAACGACTTAACCTTCCAATTTCTGTAGGTGTAATGACCACGCACCCGAAGATGTACCTGTTGCATTAGGCAAAACACTTGAAGAATTGCAACTTGACTATCTTGATTTATACCTGGTAGGTTCTGTTCCGAATCAAACTAATCATATATGCCGACTTAGTGGGAACGGTAAAACAACAATACATGTAATCTGTCATTTTGAAGTCTTATGTACTACAAGTCCCTAAGATTCATGTAAAAATATATGATTTTGTAGATTCATTGGCCTGTTCGGATGAAAAAAGGGTCTGTGAGCTTTGCTCCCGAAAACCTTGCTCCTTCAGATATTCCTAGCACATGGAAGGCTATGGAAGCCCTCCATGATTCTGGAAAGACCCGAGCTATTGGTGTTAGCAATTTCTCTGTCAAAAAACTCGGTGATCTATTGAGTGTAGCTCGCATTCCTCCAGCTGTTGATCAAGTTGAATGCCATCCCTCATGGCAGCAGTCAAAATTGCAGGAATTCTGTAAATCAAAGGGTGTTCACCTATCTGTAAGTTTACATAATCTCTATGGACTAGTTCATTCCATAGTGAAAGAGTAGCAAATTTTTTGATCTAGATTTTATGTTCTCCATTTGTCATGTTTCACTTTTAACTATATAGTCTTCTTCCCCTGTAGGGCTATTCACCATTGGGTTCTCCGGGCTCGACATGGCTCAAAAGTGAAGTCCTCAAGCATCCCGTTTTAGCTGCAACTGCAGAGAAGTTGGGCAAGACTCCTGCACAGGTTGCTCTTCGTTGGGGGTTGCAAATGGGCCACAGTGTACTTCCAAAAAGCACCAACGAGTCAAGGATTAAGGAGAATTTCGATGTTTTGAATTGGTCCATACCGGATGATCTACTCGTCAAGTTCTCTGAGATTCAACAGGCGAGGTTGCTTAGGGGTTCCGGGTTCGTGCACGAGACACTAAGTGAGTACAAGACATTTGAAGAGCTTTGGGATGGAGAGATCTGAGCATAAATTTGGATATGGAATCTCGTTTAAACTTTAAAGCTTCATTAGTCTTGTATGTTCTAATAAATACTCCCTCTGGCTCAACGAACTAGAGCCGTTTTTTTGAATATATAGTATAAGGTATAAAATAATGAAACAACTTAAGTTCGTTGGGACAAAGGGAGTATATTGTTATGCTAAGACATTGGGATGGGTTGGTATGAATTGACAGAAAGAAAGTAAAGGATTTGAAGTCGAGCTTTTATTGATTGTAAAGGTAAATATGATCTGAATCATCTGATGCCAGGGAAAAACCTTATTTAAAGTGGAAAACTAAGGATTTAAAGTTGCATGCATATAACCTACCATGTTCCCATCAGTCCAGTTACCTCAATCGAATGCAAAATTGTGAAAATAAAAAAGTAAACATAAAAAAGAAAACAAAAACAAATTTAAATATTTAAAAGCAAACTGGAAAACAAAAAAATTGGCCTTATAGAATTAATTTATTACGTACATTTGTGATTATACAGTAAAACCTCTAAAAAAGAATACTCTATTAAGGAATAAACTCTCTTTAGGAATAAAAATTCATGGTCTCAACTTGGGACCAGTTATAATTTGGAATAAACTCCATATTGTCATAATTTATATTTTTTCAAGTCTCAACATAAAAAAATACACCTCCATTTAGGAATAAATCATAATAATATATATAATTTTACAATAGATTTAAGTTGATTTAAAATACTTGTTCAAGGTTGATTGTGACAATGATTTAATCTTTTGTGTTGTAACCTTATCCTTCAACTTGCGTGTGCGCATTAGCTCGTCCACATGACCACCTTCTTGTTGAACCCAAAACATTTACAACTTGTCGAGTAAGCTTAAAGCTTCTTCACATGAAACTTTTTGTACTTCTATGCTATCATCCTCTGGATTATTTTCCTCATTTTCTTGCCTAATTCCTTCAATAATTTCTTCATCCGTTAAAGCATAAACAATTTGTTGCTCATTTGGATGATTAAGGAAAATATCCATCTCCATCTCGTTGGTGTAGTGAAGATCTTTTACCTGACTTTTCAACTCTTTAAGTAGTTTTTGATTCTCCTCATCCATTTCTTTTGCAACTTGCAACTCGTCAACTTCAACGGTCCGAATTTTGTAGTGCTTAAAGCAATTCTCGATCGTCCTTGGTTTCACATCTATCGACCATGCAGCAACTGCATTTATCATTCCATCGAGGAGAGAGATCTTTGACGGTTCCAAAACACGATCCTCGATTCGTTTCAAAAGTAGACGATTAAATCGCTGACGATAATAACCTTTAAAATTTCTAATGATACCTGCATCACATGGTTGAATCTTGGAAGTGCTATTTGGTGGAATTAAGTTCAACACATTACATGTACATGTATCTACTAATTATACCATTATATAATATACATGCATTAAAAAAAAAAAACCTTATAACTCTATTTAGGAATAACCCCCACTTAGAAATATTTTTTTGTGGTCCCAAGAATATGACTATAGAGAGGTTTTACTGTATATTTTTAGGAAAAAAAAAATAATATGGGCCCGCATAGGAAAGAAGTCACTGCGGTCCAGGCCACTCTAGAGCAAACATAATTGGGCCGGGCCGATCTCGGGCCGATATTTTATAATCATGATTAGTTAGGACGGCTGAAAACCAACGGCCTGGATTGATCCAGTTAAGAAGTTTAAACGGCTTAGTTTTCTCCCGCTTACTAAAATAACGGAACGGAAGACAGAGCCGTCGCCGGCCTTCCTTCCTTTCTGTAATTAGTGTAGATGCCAACACTTTTTCTTTTTCTTTTTTGAAGAAACACTTTACAATTCAGCATTCGCCTTCTCTCTCTAAAAAAAAAAAAAAAGCGACTGAAAGAAGAGTCCTCGAGAATGGCGGACGAGATTCGATTTTTCGAATTGAACACCGGAGCGAAAATCCCCGCCGTCGGTCTCGGCACGTGGCAGTCCGAACCTGGCCTCGTCGGCCAAGCCGTTGAAGCAGCAATCAAGGTGTGTTTTTTTTTTTTTTTTTTGTTCCAAAATTTCTGAATCGTCTATGATGTAGGGTTGAGTGATGGTATTTCTGCATTAAATTGTAGAAAATGTTATTTATTGATGTGTAGAAATTTCTGTTTGCAGATTGGCTACCGTCACATTGATTGTGCTCGAGCTTATAATAATGAGAAGGAGGTTAGCATTTTTTTTTTCTTTTCTCCAGCATTTATGATTTTTTGTAAATCTTTAATTTGCCAAAAAATTCTACTGTAGCTAATCTGCTTATGTGTAGAGAACAGTGTACCATTTAATAGTGATAGGCAAAGGGATGGAAAATAATTATGGGGACACAGATTTTGTTGGTTTTTCTCTTTTACTTGTAATTATTCAAGAGTTAATTTGAGTGTTTTTGCAAGCTATACTCAAGTCTATAATAACAGTAACTGGTATTCTTTAATATATGGTGAAATTTCATCTATGTTTCATTTCTCAGATTGGGATAGTTCTGAAGAAGCTGTTTCATGATGGAGTTGTGAAGAGGGAAGATTTGTTTATTACCTCTAAACTCTGGTAAACATTCTCCGATAAATAGTATCTTTTGGGATTTGTTTTATTTTTCTGTTAATGTGAGATGAGGTGGTCAAAGATTTGTACACTTTCCCAATACAAATTAATGAACCAATCTATTGTTGATCCATCTCTCTTACAATTGCAGGTCTAGAGACCATGCTCCTGAAGATGTACCTATGTCATTGGACAAAACACTCGAAGATTTGCAGCTCGACTATGTTGATTTGTATCTTGTACGTTGTTCTCGATAGTAATCTTCGTTTTAAGTCCCTTCCATTATGAACTGAAGCAAGTGTGGTATCTGGACCAATCATTATTTAGATATAGAACAACAAAATTATCATATTTATGCTACTTTCATGTGATTTCATGTCTTTGTATAAAGTGCTCAACATATCTGCCTCTATGCTTCGTAGAGTTCATAATGGAATTGGTTGATTTTGCAGATTCATTGGCCAGTGCGGATGAAGAAGGACTCTGTTGGCTTTGCACCGGAAAACCTTTTACCTACTGATATACCTGCCACATGGAAAGCTATGGAAGCACTCTACGATTCTGGTAAGGCTCGAGCAATTGGAGTTAGCAATTTCTCAACGAAAAAGCTGGGCGATCTATTGGATGTTGCTCGTGTTCCTCCTTCCGTCAACCAGGTGGAATGCCATCCTTCATGGCAGCAGCCCAAACTGAAGGAATTCTGTAAATCCAAGGGAATTCACCTATCTGTGAGTTAATTTTCCCTTCATAAATTTTGATGTTTTCTTCATTACTAAACTATTGACTTTGGTTAATTGTTGTGGTCCTCAATCATTCACTTTGATGTGCTGTATGTTTTAGGGATATTCGCCTTTGGGTTCTCCCGGCACATCATGGCTCAAGAGTGAAGTGCTCCAGCACCCTGTGTTGGTTTCTACTGCTGAAAAACTAGGCAAAACTCCTGCTCAGATTGCCTTGAGGTGGGGTTTGCAAAAGGGCCACAGCGTACTTCCTAAAAGCACTAACGAATCGAGGATCAAAGAGAATTTCGACATTTTTAGCTGGTCTATACCGGATGATTTACTTTCCAACTTCTCTGAAATCGAGCAAGTAAGTTCTGAAATCGATTCCTCCAATGGACCTTCTTTTTCGTATCCCACCTCTTAAATGTGAAATTATCGTTGTTTCTTGATTGGCAGGCGAGATTGGTTAGAGGTGCTTTCATTGTTCATGAGACGCTCAGCCAGTACAAAACAGTTGAAGAATTGTGGGATGGAGAGATCTGATCGAGCTATTGGAGTTTTTTTATTGCTTATAGAAGCTGAAATCTGTTCTTTGAACTGCTCTTTTGAATATACGGAGTATTTTATTTTCTAAATTGGTTTTATGTGTGCAATTGAAATTAAGACCAATACCATATTATAGCTAATTATTATCTCGTTAAATTGGAGATACGATAATGAAATAGCAGCAGATCGTACATTAGTTTGGATTCAACTGTCAATACACAAGTCCGAGACATTAATTAAACTAGTAGGAAACAGATTACACTATAGAATAGAATCTCAGCTGAATCTGGCTACGTACTCTGCCTTGAAACTGTTGTTTGATGTTGTCCCAATCAGCTTCTTCCTGAACTCGACTGCCGATAACTATTTCTCTAAGTGCAATGCAATTATCTGAAATGTACGTCGCCAATTCCATGAGATGATCAGTTGGCTCAGGATAGGTTTTGATTTTAAAGACTCTGAGATGCTGGTGCGGAGATCTCTCAACGTCGGTTAGATCTTCCGTTAATGCACTTGTATCATTGAAGGCAATAGAGAACTGCACTTGCAAGAAAAATGGTTGATATAATGAAATGACAGAAAAATAGGATAAGTAGAATACAAACAACCTTAAATGTGAATTCTTCAAGACGAGGAGATGCCCATATTAGATCAGTCAATCGCAGGGGACTATGATTTTTGAGCCAAACGAAGCAAATGGACAACTTCTTCAAGTTGGGCATGTGAGAACATGCCTAAAGAAAGCTTCTGCAGAAACAACAACGGAACGTTAGAATGTCTGTCATGACAAAACTGAAATAAGCAGATGTAGTAGCTACGTTTTGTGATGTCCGAAGCAGTCTAACCTTGGAATGAGAGAAGGTTAACTTGAGAATCTGCAGTTGGGAAATGAGAGCAATATGTTGCACAACAAATTCAGAACTCACATATCTTAAGTCGGCCTCAACAAGTTTCGGGACGCACTCTAGCACCAGCTTCCCTACTTTTATCATGTCAAAGAACCTAAACGAACTAAGATTTGGAGCATAAACTATTATGGCTTTTGCACCTCTGCAGAGGCGTATATCCAAGTGCTTTAACAAGAGTTTTGCGCCACAAACATTAATATCAGACGTCAAAGCTGCATTCATGATCATCAATTCCTCCAACAAGGGGCAATTACGTAGGAACAACTCTACATCTTGACCACCTACTTTCAAACTTCTCAATGACAATCTTTTGAGGGATTGGCAGAAGGGTAGAGTTTGAGGAGCCCCACATATTATGCCCGTCTCTCTTAACGACTCTTCAAGGACAACCATAACCGAATCACCAATGAGTGTGAAGTCCAATACCAAACTCTCAACCTGTCTCGAGAAAACAAATTCAAGCCACTTGGCGACCGCGGACTTGGCTGAGTTCTTGATAGGAAAATATATTCGGAATAGTTTCAAAGAAAGGGCTTTATGCGATTGGATAACCGAGTTTACTATTTCGATAAACTCCTCATCACTTAATCCGTCATGATCACCCATGTCCCATTCATAAGGATCGAAGTCGAGACAAGGGCTGTGTTTCCACAACTCTGACCATCGAGAAGAAAGAACACTAGTGGCCACCACTTGTTGAACAGTTAGTAAAAGAAAGTATGGCGATGATAATTTGATCAGGTAACTGGCTTATTCTTATCCGAGAATCTCCACCGATTCAACTCGATTAGTGATTCGTTTTCACTAATGCACTAGTCCTGGATCAAATCTTGTCGTAATGGACTTCACGTTTCACTAATTATCTAAGCATTTCCATTGATATAACTCGATTAGTAATTAATCAAGTTCACCAATGCACGTTAGATTTTCTAGTGCCCTCAAAAGTTTATACTCCCTCCGTTTTTTTTAAGTGTCCTGGTCAACAAATCGCAAATAACAAGAAAATGTATAAATTTACATTTTAACCTCATTTATTATTCTTTTTTTTTCTGCACACCACCTAATATATAACATTAACTATAGGGGTAAAGTTGGAAAAATATAACTATTATGTTATCAAATTCCGAAATGGGACACTTAAAAACAAACGATAAAAATAGTAACTAGGACACTCAAAAAAACGGAGGGAGTAATTTTAAAGTTAAATAGTCATTTTGAAATAAAATTAAAAATTGCAGGTATTTAAAAATCATAATATTTATTCTTCAATATTTGAGGGTAACTAATTTTTTGGTCGATTTATTTCTTTGACGATAATTGGTAGAATCCAATTAACAATACAGCCAGTTTGCCATTATAATTTGTGCCGATAATTTATGCCTGTATATGCAAGTTTCCAATGTTAAGGGTCCCACATCCAAAAAGTTGTTTTAACGGAGGAAGTAACGTCGTGCAAACTAAAGAATGAAACATTAAAATTATATTATTACTGTTCACTTTACACGTGGCCTCCATCCAAGCTGCTTGTGCAGTGCACTTAGGTGTTCTGTAGAATTAGCCAATCGTAATATAAATATTAACGAACAAACTAGCACAGTTTACGAATATCAAGGTGTAACTAATAACTTCCTACAATACTTGTATCGAACAAAACTTTCTATTTTTCATTTTATTAAATCATACGTAGACATAGTAAAAGAAAATTGAGTTATTATTGGTAATCAAATATGCGGACTTTGGACCTTTATTTATTTATTTTTCGTTTTTTTCTACAAGAGAATTTCGACACTTTTAGCTGGTCTATATTAGATGATATACTTTCCAACTTCTCTGAAATCATGCAAGTACTCAAATTTATGTTTGTTATACCAGTTTTTGCAAAAGACTGTCGTCGAAATAAATAATTTTCCTCAATTCCTCTGCCGAATATTCTGCATTTCATCTGATTTCATATCTGAGGTCCAAATCTGAAAATCATCGCATTTTTTTATTTTCTAAATTCGTCGCATGATATGCGTTCGAAGAAATAGTATGTAATAAATCACCAGGTTTCGATTAGCTTCGACCTCAACAGTTATTCCTTCTGCAGCTCGTGCAATTGCCTCTCAGAAAAATGAATTTGAAGATCAGACAATCATCAAGAAAAATGTCCACTTCTATCTTATGCCCGAGACATTAAACTATTGGGGAATAGATTATATCCGTTGACAGAACCTCAGCTGCATCTGGCTGCGTACCTTGCCTTGAAGCTGTTGTTTGAGGTAGTCCTGAACACGTTCATCCTGAACTCGATGATGGATTACTATTTCCCTAAGTGCAACGCAATTTTCTGAGATGTACGTCGCCAATTCCACAAGATGATCACTTAGGTTAGAATACATATCAAACTCGACAACTTTGAGATGTTGATGCGGAGATCTCTCGACATTAGTTATATCTTCCATCAATGCACTTAGATCAGTGACGACGACAATTGACTGCACTTGCAAGAAAAAATGGTTGATATAATGATGTAATAGAAAAAACAGCACAAAGGAGTGGCCATAGTAGGATAAGTAGAATATAACCAACCCTGAGTGTGAATTCTTCGAGACGAGGAGATGCCCATATTAGTTCAGTTAGTCGTAGGAGACTGCGATTGATGACGCTATCAAAGCAAATGGACAACTTCTTCAAGTTGGGCATGTGAGGAAACATGCCTGTCAAAAGCTTCTGCATAAATAGCAACGAATCATAATAATGTCTGTAATAACAAATCTGAAAGAAGCAGATGTAGTAGCTACATTTTGTGATGTCTGAAGCAGTCTAACCTTGGAATGAGTGAAGCTTAACTCGAGAACCTGCAGTCGGGAAATGACAGCAATATGTTGCACAACAAATTCAGAACTAACAGATATCAAATCGGCCTCAACAAGTTCCGGGACGTACTCTAACACCAGCTTCCCTACTGCATCAGAGAACGTAAATGAACTAAGATTTGGAGCAAAAACTCTTACGGAGTTTGCATCTCCATAGCCATATATGCACAAGTACTTTAACATGAGTTTTGCCCCACAAACATTAATATCAGACGTCACAGCTGCATTAAGGATCAAACCTCCAACAAGGGGCAATTATGTAAGAACAACTCTACATCTTGACCTCCCACTTTCATACCAATCAGGGATAAACTTTTGAGGGATTGGCAGAAGAACAAAGTTTGAGGAGCTCCAAATATTATGCTCATCTCTCTTAACGACTCTTCAAGGACAACCATATTTGAATAATGAACAAATGAGAAGTTCAATTCCAAACTCTCGACCTGTCTCAAGAAAACAAATTCAAGCCACTTGGTGAGTGTGGACTTGGCTGATTTTTCTACATCAAAACCTATTCTGAATTTTTTCAAGGAGAGGGCTCTATGCGATTGGATAACCGAGTTCACAACCTCAAAACCCTTCGCATCACATATTTGATGATCAGCATCAACATCATAAGGATCGAAGTCGAGATTGGGGGTATGTTTCCACAAATCGGTCCATCGTGATGAAAGAACACTGGTAGCTGCAGCTTCCCTCAACCTTAGGAAGGACACTATGACAAGAAGAATTTCATCAGGCAATCGACTAATCCTATCAACTCCGCCATCGACTCCCGAAGCACACTATCACACAACAACAACGCAGCAACAATCAAAACAAAAAGAGTGAGAGCAATGCGAGAAATAAAGCTCTACCATAACTTTTTATAGAAGAACACCGCTTTCACATGATTTCTATAATTTCATATGATTTTTATCGTTGTCTTCGCCGTTCTTCATGAGCTTACATGTTAACATGAATATTAAGACGATCTTAAAATAAAAATACAACTGCTAATCATTATAATAATAAAATTACAATCAAATGCTCATTCTACTCTGGTAAGTAAAATAGAAATGTCCCCTAAATCAGAATAAACTGAAAAAAAAAAAATTGAAAATCCGAATCCATCCCAAACGCCGCCCCTTCAGATCCCAAATTAAGAATCAAGTGAAGACGAGAAGAGAAAAGAAAAGGCAGAAAATACTTTGAGAATACCTTTTTAACTTTGGGCGGAAAATCAGAGTCTCCATCCATCGCAGCAGCTTCAATCAATTTTGAACCTGAGAAGAAGTTAGTATCACAAAATGCAGGATTAATTGCCAGATTTCAAAAACAATTTCCACTTTCCCAGTGCAGAATGGAACAACCGCAATCGTTCAGCTCTTCCAAATGAGGGAAGTAGTAATGGCAACTTTTTAGGGGCTCAAGATTGCTTATTTAACTTGTTTTAATTGGCTATTTGGTATTTAAGTTTGATAACTCATGGGCCCAAGAAAATAACAAGGCCCGCTCATCTTTTACTGCGATATTTTTTAACTAAAATGAACAGTACCTACCCAAATTGGTTGAAGATGTCATCGCCGCCTCACGCTTTTAAACTTGCGTTATCTGTACATCAATGGCAACCCCATTCCAATCCTCTTCTTCCATAACAGCCCCACATTCTTTCACTTATTTTTGGTGGCGCTCAACTTCGGCTTCACCGCCTCCGTCGTGACCATGTCTCTACGCGCCACTAGCCCCGCGTCGGCACGATTTTGTCGGAGATTGGCCGTCGACTGCGTTGCTGTTGCAGCCGGAATACTGTCTTACTCAGCTTTGCCGCTTCTGCTCCCTCTTGTTGACCGCCGGCGGCGCAGTTGAGCTTCGCTCAAAAGTAAAACAGATTGAAATTAATTAATTATACTTCTTTATGCGATATTTTTGTAATTTATTCATGTTGATTAAGGACAAAATTGTAATTTGGGATTTTAATCTAGTGAATAAGCTTGGTTATCAAACAATTGATTATTTTATCTTGATTTTGAATTAAATCTACCAAACAATCATCTTCCATAACTATCTTATCAATTATCTTACTTTTTAATTATCTTGGTTTATGTTGAAAATATTGAACAACTATTAGTAATTGCAGAGAAGAATTCTAGAGAGAAAGTCACGGGAGGAAGAAGAAGAGAAATTGGGGAAAAGTACTTCATTAGACTACATTGTTAAAGTTTCACTAAGAAATTACAATAGAAAACCTATTTATACTAAAGGGGAAAATGTGAATAGTAAAAATACTGGTAACTAGCAACTCTAGAAATATAAAAAGAATTTTATATCTTCTTTATCTTCAATAGTTTATTCTAACTAAGCTACCAAAGGAGCCCTTAGTTTTAAAAAGTTGGATCTACTAATACTCCTTCCGTTGCTTCCCATTTGACTCGTTTGTTGAATATATGAGTGTTATAAAATAATGAAACGAGTCAAATGAGACGAAACATAGAGAGTACTATGAAATGCGAGCCAGGCCTGGGCCGATCCTGGGCCAGTTGACACCTCTAATTAGAGTAGGCAATGGGTAATAGTAACGAACATATTAACACAGTTTATGAATATCAAGGATGTAATTAATATCTACAAAACTTTCTATTTTATATGATGTGATTAAGGTCATATTTGTCTACAAAGAATTGAAGAAGACCAAGTTTGTAATTAATATCATCTTTTTTTTTTTTTTCTTTTTTTTTTTTTCTTTATTTAGAAAAGTAGCAAAAACACCCTTAACGTTGCTACTTCGAAGCAAACATACCCCTCACGGAATATTTTTCGGGACATGGTTCTAGAGATGACCAAAATAATCATACACATCGACCCGTACATGCATTCGTACACGTACCCGGATGGTTTGTATTCGTACCCGTACTCGCCAGTTCGGGTTCGGAATCGTACGTGCCGAAGGCGGCGGTACGGCCATATGAGTACGGATACTGAAAGTTGGACCCCCGACCCGTTGATTCCTATACCAGCTGACCCTCCATTTTGATATATATTTCATATAAATATATATTTTTTAGAGGGACCCCAAAAAAATAGCCATTTTGATAAAACAAAAGTAAATTTAAAACACCAATAAAGAAATATGTAAATTTTAGCCACTTTCACAATTTTACCCCCGCACAGCGAATACACGACCGCCAAATACACGACCACCCGGTCGTGTAATTGTCGGCCGTGCAGCATAATCATGGGGCCTCCAGAATACACGACCACTATTGCACGACCGATTGGTCGTGTAATTCTCGGTCGTGCAACACAAGCATGGCACCGCCAGAATACACGACCACTGTTGCACGACCAGTAGTCATGTAATCGTCGTGGTCGTGTATTTAAGAACAAAAAAATCTAAGTTCGATTTTTTGCAATCTCAAACATAATCTGGAGCAATATTAACCAATAAATTGATCTTATAATCATCTAAGCATACATATAAGAGCATATAACCATTCAATTTATGGATTAAACAAACATACAAAAAAAAAACCCAAAAGAATCTTCAAAACCCATTACATATATATAAAGGGTAAGTATGTCATTGCATAATAAAAGTAGTTAAAATTTACATGTTCTTTTATTGATGGCTAAAATTTACTTTTACATTATCAAAATGGTTATTTTGGGGTATTTCCTCTATTTTTTATTAATTAGTTTTAATTAGAATGCATTATTTAGCCTACTTTAGCATTTTTTCCATTAAATTTTAACCAAATTTGTTTTAACGGTGCTCAGTCCTTCAAGATTAAATTTTTAAATAATTTGACATCCTTTAATTCATGTCAAATGGTCAATTTAAAGAATAAAAATATCTACTATTATTTTACTTTTATGAGAAATACCAAAATAATTTCGCATAATTATATTATCTAAATTATCTTTTTATATGCAACTATATGTATGTGCTTATCTTTGAGATTTCGATGTGGGACGGGATATTTTAAATAAATAGAAATATAATATAAAATGATATTTTCTATCCTTCATGTTTATTTATCTAAAATACATCTATATTTACTCATAAACACAATTAAATCAATAGTTTAAAATTCTATTCATTGTTATCTTAACAATTATGAATTGATTTGTGCGTACTAACACTACGAATTCATAAATAGCTTAATGATTATCTTATAAACTTATAAATATTCTTATTGTAATTATATATATTTAAAATTCTATTAATATATAAAATATAAAATTAAATATAAGATAAACATGGAAATAAAATAATAATTTATAAAAATTAATTTGTATAAATATATAGATTTTAGATAAATAATTAATAGAGAATGTAGGAGACACCACGTAGGCATGTGGTTGTGGTGCTCCGAATTTGGAACGGAACATATAATATATTGTATGTCTTAAATAACATTAATTAATGATATGGTGGAGTGGTATAAGATATAGGCTATTGTGTTGGAGATTATGAGTTAGAATCCCTCCCATCCTCATAATTAAATTTTTAGGTGATGCCACGTAAGCATATGAACTAATGTGGTGTTCTGAATCCGCTGCGAAATTATATATATATATATATACTCCCTCCGGTCTTTTGAAGTTGTCACACTTTCCTTTTCGTCCGGTCTTTTCAAGTTGCCACGTTTCCTTTTTTTGGCAAAAATTAAGAAATAAAGCACACTATTACTTGATTATTAGTGGAATACTAATTGCACACTTAAGCTAAATAATTAGACATGCAAAAAAAAAATAAAATTATTCTGTTATTTTAAAAAAATTAATTAATAAATTAATTCGAAAAAAAAATTCTATTATTTAAAAAACAAAAATTAATTAATTAATTAAAAAACAAAAAAAAAAATTCTGTTATTTAAAAGAAATTAATAATTAATTAAATAAAAATTAATTCGAAAAAAAAAATTATTCTGTTATTTAAAAAAATTAATTAATTAAAACAATTAATTCGAAAAAAAAATTCTGTTATTTAAAAAAATAAATAAATAAATTAATTGAAAAATTAATTCGAAAAAAAATAAATTCTGGTATTTAAAATAATTAATTAATTAATTAATTAAAAAACAAAAAAAATTATTCTGTTATATAAAAAAAATTAATTAATTAATTAAAAAATTAATTCGAAAAAAAAATTATTCTGTTATTTAAAAAATTAATTAATTAATTAATTAATTAATTAAAAAAATTAATTCGAAAAAAAATTAACATCCAGATTATTTTTATTAATTAACTAACAAAATAATTACAAACCAAATTCACTATTCACTTTAATTACCAAACCAACTTAAAATACTAAACACTCTCGTCTTAAATCCCGTGCCGAAAAGAAGTGTGACAACTTCAAAAGATCGGAGGGAGTATATATATATTGAAGATAATTATAATTTCAAGATACGTGTTTATGGAATTTTTCATATATGGATGGTAATAAGAGATTGATGAAATCTTAATTATGTGAATTTATTATATTAAATAATGATTTAATATGTATAAAAATTCAGAATTTAGATAAATAGGGAACGAAGGCCGTAGGAGGCGCCACGTAGGCGCTTGGATCGCTCTTGTGCTCCGAATCCGCATCGGAACGTATAATATATATATATATATATATATATATATATATATATATATATTGATTTTAGCTTGGTCTATATCAAATGATTTACTTTCCAACTTCTCTAAAATCAAGCAAGTTCTCAAATTTATGTTTGATATTACTAGTTTTTCCCAATTCATTGCAATAGAATAAGATTTAAATGTTATACGTATAAGAGTAAGCTCAATTCCTCCGACGAGTATTCTGCATTTCAAAATTTCATCTAATTTCATATCTAAGTCTGCATGCGATTCATAATATGCGTTCGAAGATACAGCATGTATAATCACCAAGTTTCGATTACCTTCGACCTCTACAGTTATTCCTTCTGCAGCTCGTGCAATTGCCTCTCAGAGAAATGAATTTCAAGAAGAGACAACCATCAATAAAAATGTCCACTTCTATCTTCGGATACCCAATAAAAACGAAGCATCTATCAAATCTTTCGAAATGAAAAATCAACAGTCACTACATACGTCCGAGACAGAACCTCAGCTGAATCTGTCCGCGTATCTTGCCTTGAAGCTGTTGTCTGAGGTAATCCCGAACAGGTTCATCCTCAACTCGATGACGGATAACTATTTCCCGAAGTGCAACGCAATTATCCCGAAATGCAACGGTATGCATATCAAACTTGACAACTTTGAGATGCTGGTGCGGAGATCTCTCGACGTTTGTTGTATCTTCCATCAATACATTTGGATCAGGGATGATGAGGCCAATTGACTGCACTTGCAAGAAAAATGGTTGATATAATGAAATAGTAATAGAAAAAACAGCACAAATGTGTGGCCATTGTAGGATAAGTAGAATATAACCAACCCTAAGTTCGAATTCTTCAAGATGAGGAGATGCCCATATTAGATCAGTTAGTCGCAAGAAGCTCTGATTGATGACGCTTTCAAAGCTAATGGACAACTTCTTCAAGTTGGGCATGTGAGGAAACGTGTCCATAACAAGATCCTGCAGCAATAACAACGAATCATAAGAATGTAATAACAAATCTGAAAGAAGCAGATGTAGTTACTACATTTTGTGATATCTGAAGCAGTCTTAACCTCGTCATCAATGAAGGTTAACTTGAGAATCTGCAGTTGGCCTCAACAAGTTCTCTGGTGTACTCTAACACCAGCTTCCCTACTGCAGCACAGAACATAAACGAACTCAGATTTGGAGCAGAAACTCTTAGGTGGTGCTTGGTATGATGGAATGGAATGAGGTGGAATGGAATGGAGGTAGAAATGATGTACAATTTGTACATCAACGAATAGAGTTTGAGAATGATACAAGCATATCTCGTATCTTGGGAAATTATCTTTTAGATTTTATTATTTAGATTAGAATTAATATTTAGCATATCTTTTCTATATTTTGTTAGATTTTTAGTCCTATAAATATAGTCATTGTAATCATAAAGCATATGAAGAAGAATGAATTGAGATTATTCACGGCTCAAAGCCTTTTCTTCATCACAAACCTTAAACTCCGCTGCCGACGGGAGAACGCCCGCGTTCAGCTCCTCTTCGTCCGACGACCTTCCTCGTTGAAGGCGCCGAACCTCTGTTTATCCTCCATCTACGACATCTCTCCGCTGCAAGTTAGGGTTTCACTCCTAACAATTGGTGCTTTCATTGAGAGAATGCTGACGGGAACATCATCCCGCGCTCAGTCATCCTCAAGCCGCCGACTCTACTGTCAAGGGCGCCGGCCAATCGAAGCGCCGGCCATTCGTTGGTTTAATTTCAGCGTTTCTCGCGTGCGTTAGGAGAGTTGTCATGGCGATTTTTTATACGACGCAACCACCGCCTGGCCTGTTCACCTTGAGGACAAGGTGGATTTCAACCGTGGGGGAGTTGATACAAGCATATCTCGTATCTTGGGAAATTATCTTTTAGATTTTATTATTTAGATTAGAATTAATATTTAGCATATCTTTTCTATATTTTGTTAGATTTTTAGTCCTATAAATATAGTCATTGTAATCATAAAGCATATGAAGAAGAATGAATTGAGATTATTCACGGCTCAAAGCTTTTTCTTCATCACAAACCTTAAACTCCGCTGCCGACGGGAGAACGCCCGCGTTCAGCTCCTCTTCGTCCGACGACCTTCCTCGTCGAAGGCGCCGAACCTCTGTTTATCCTCCATCTACGACATCTCTCCGCTGCAAGTTAGGGTTTCACTCCTAACAGAGAAGCCCCGAATTCTATGCTCATCTCTCTCAACGACTCTTCAAGGACAACCATATTTGACTCATCAACGAATGAGAAGTCCAATTCCAAACTCTCAACCTATCTCGAGAAAACAAATTCAAGCCACTTGGTGACTGAGGACTTGGCTGATTTGTATACATTGAAATCTATTCTGAATTTTTTCAAGGAAAGGGATTTATGCGATTGGATAACCGAGTTTACAGCCACAAGCCAATTCACATTCCATATTTGATGATCAACATCCACATCAACATTATAAAGATCGAAGTCGAGATAAGGGTTGTGTTTCCACACATCTGACCATCGTGATGAAAGTACACTGGTAGTTGCAGCTCTTTTCAATTAAAGGAAGGAGAGTATAACAATAAGAATATGATCAGGCAACTGACTTATTCTATCAGATTTGAGATTGAATTTGAGATTAGGAATTTCTTTCCATAAATTTAACCATCGAGAAGAAAGAACAGTAGTTGATGCCGCTTTTCTCACTGGTAGGAGAGAGAGTATCAGAAACAGAATTTCATTAGGCAATTGACTAATCCTATCAACTCCGCGGTCGACTCCAGAAGCACACTATCACACAACAACAACGCAGCAACAATTAAAATAAAAAGAGTGAGAGCAATGCCAGAAATAAAAGTCTACCATAACTTTTAATTAAAAAAAAACACTGCTTTCACATGATTTCTATAATACATTAGAAAAAATTTCATATGATTTTTTTATTGTTGTCTTCGTCACTCGTCATGAACTTACAAGTTAACATGAATATCAAGATTATTATAAATTGAAATGCTCATTCCCTAAATAAGAATGAATTATAAAAGAAAATTAAAATACTAATCTATCCCTGTTGGAAAATGGGAAGTATTTATGGGTATTTTGGATGTAGTGAGTGCTTGTAGTAGAATTGTGTAGAGAGGGGCTTGGTATTTTAGTGTGGGTTGTGTGTAGAGTGTTAGGAGGAATTTAGAGAGAGTTGAAGAACTTTACAATTGATTTCTTTTGAATTTTGGGTTCATTTACAAATGGATCCTCACACCTCTATTTATAGGTGTGGATGGTCTTTCTAGATCATCATTATTAATCTAAGAATCTAGAATTATCTACCAAAATATCTAAGAGTATTATCTAGATTCTACATTTAATAATCTATTCTAGAATACTTATGGAATTGTTTAGAATATTCTAGAGAAATGCATCATTCTTCAATACTCCTCCTTGATGCATTTGTCGGTAACTCCGAGTATTCCTTGTAGAAAGTGGAATTTGTCCCTTGGTAGCATTTTTGTGAAGATGACTGCCCGTTGGGGACTTTGGTAATGCCAGTCATATCACATAGTTGCTTGAATAAATAGTATCCTTGCGTGTATAACCTTTTTGTGTAGATATGATTTTCCGGTTTGTGGTGTAGCTTCTTTGTCTTCCGGTAGTCTTTTTGCTCCACCGTGTTGATGTTCTTGATCTTTTCCACGTCATACCTTGAAACTTTCCTTTCATCAATTTTTGTGTTGTCATCTTGCTCCACGATCGATAGATTGCATGTATTGTGTACTTTTGATACTGTCTTGGTATTCTTACTTGTTGCCTCTGCACTTGATCTTATAATGGTTGATCTTTTTGGCTTCTCCTCAACATTGACTTTCGTGAAGTCGATAGTTTCTTCCCGAGGCAGCTTAGTCATTTCCTTCACAAGACTGTCCTTCTTTGACTCCTTGCTCTTGGCTTCTGTCTTCTTAGCATATTTTAAATATAGAGGAAAACTTTGATTTTCCTTCATTTTGATCCTTGCAATTTTGAGAGATTTATCTTGCTTATCGTGTATGATACACGAGTCTCCCTCAAAACGCAACGAATAACCTTTTCTCATCATTTGCCCAACACTCAGTAGATTCTGATCAATTGTTGGGACAAGGAGCACATCCGTAATGAATTTTACTCCTCTTCTTGTATGGACTGCAATAGTTCCTTTACCTATTGCCTCCATATAATCTCCATTTCCAATTTTTACCTTCTCTTTTATTTTTTCAAGCTTGCAGAAGATGCTTTCATCATAAGTCATATGACTGCTGCAAGCACTATCTAGATACCAAATATTTCTTTTTTCTTGTGAAGTAGCTCGGCAGACATAAAATAGATAGTTTTCCTTACTTGAATTCCTTTCTTCAGTGTAGTTAACTTCATGATCTTGTTTAGTACGGCAAAATTTTTCTATGTGCCCAAATCTTCGACATTTTCTGCACCGTGGTTTATCCTTAAACCAACAATCTTTCTCCATGTGATTATTTTTCTTGCATATACCACATGGAGGAAGTCTAGTTTACTTCCTTTCTTAAATTTCTGAGACTGCAAATTTACTTTTGTCTGAAATGCGGTTTCAGACTCTTCAGAATTTTCAAATCGCCTACTTAATCTTTTTTCAAATGCTTCTAGAGAGCCCATTAGTTCTGAAACTGACATTCTATCTATGTCCTTAGATTCTTCAATAGCCATAACTATTGTGTCATACTTTTCTGTGCAACTAATTAATATTTTCTCGACAATTTTCTTGTCCGAAATATTTTCACCATAGGCTCTCATTTGAGTTACTATTTCTTTTACTCTAGAATAATATTTTTGAGCAGTCTCAGATTCTTTCATTCTTATATTTTCAAATTCTCTTCGTAGAGATTGAAGTTTCACGGTGCGTACCTTTTCATTCCCTTGGAACTCCTCCTGTAATGTATCCCACGCTTCCTTAGCTATTGTCGCCCCCATGATTCTTGGAAATATTTCGTCTGCCAAGCTCATTTGTAGAGCAAGCAATGCTTGAGAATCCTTTTGTTGATTCTCCTTGAGCTCCTTCCTTTGGGTGGCGTTTAATATTGCGCCATCTTCCGGAGTCTTGTATCCATTGTAGACAATGTCCCATAAGTCTTGGGATCGAAAGTATGTCTTCATTTTGATGGCCCAATAATCGTAGTTTTCACCACGAAAGTTTGGTACCAAAATAGTTGAGCGGAAGTTGTCGGCCATTTGTTCGCCCAATTTTATCGAACTAGGCTCTGATGCCACTGTTGGAAAATGGGAAGTATTTATGGGTATTTTGGATGTAGTGAGTGCTTGTAGTAGAATTGTATAGAGAGGGGCTTGGTATTTTAGTGTGGGTTGTGTGTAGAGTGTTAGGAGGAATTTAGAGAGAGTTGAAGAACTTTACAATTGATTTCTTTTGAATTTTGGGTTCATTTACAAATGGATCCTCACACCTCTATTTATAGGTGTGGATGGTCTTTCTAGATCATCATTATTAATCTAAGAATCTAGAATTATCTACCAAAATATCTAAGAGTATTATCTAGATTCTACATTTAATAATCTATTCTAGAATACTTATGGAATTGTTTAGAATATTCTAGAGAAATGCATCATTCTTCAATACTCCTCCTTGATGCATTTGTCGGTAACTCCGAGTATTCCTTGTAGAAAGTGGAATTTGTCCCTTGGTAGCATTTTTGTGAAGATGACTGCCCGTTGGGGACTTTGGTAATGCCAGTCATATCACATAGTTGCTTGAATAAATAGTATCCTTGCGTGTATAACCTTTTTGTGTAGATATGATTTTCCGGTTTGTGGTGTAGCTTCTTTGTCTTCCGGTAGTCTTTTTGCTCCACCGTGTTGATGTTCTTGATCTTTTCCACGTCATACCTTGAAACTTTCCTTTCATCAATTTTTGTGTTGTCATCTTGCTCCACGATCGATAGATTGCATGTATTGTGTACTTTTGATACTGTCTTGGTATTCTTACTTGTTGCCTCTGCACTTGATCTTATAATGGTTGATCTTTTTGGCTTCTCCTCAACATTGACTTTCGTGAAGTCGATAGTTTCTTCCCGAGGCAGCTTAGTCATTTCCTTCACAAGACTGTCCTTCTTTGACTCCTTGCTCTTGGCTTCTGTCTTCTTAGCATATTTTAAATATAGAGGAAAACTTTGATTTTCCTTCATTTTGATCCTTGCAATTTTGAGAGATTTATCTTGCTTATCGTGTATGATACACGAGTCTCCCTCAAAACGCAACGAATAACCTTTTCTCATCATTTGCCCAACACTCAGTAGATTCTGATCAATTGTTGGGACAAGGAGCACATCCGTAATGAATTTTACTCCTCTTCTTGTATGGACTGCAATAGTTCCTTTACCTATTGCCTCCATATAATCTCCATTTCCAATTTTTACCTTCTCTTTTATTTTTTCAAGCTTGCAGAAGATGCTTTCATCATAAGTCATATGACTGCTGCAAGCACTATCTAGATACCAAATATTTCTTTTTTCTTGTGAAGTAGCTCGGCAGACATAAAATAGATAGTTTTCCTTACTTGAATTCCTTTCTTCAGTGTAGTTAACTTCATGATCTTGTTTAGTACGGCAAAATTTTTCTATGTGCCCAAATCTTCGACATTTTCTGCACCGTGGTTTATCCTTAAACCAACAATCTTTCTCCATGTGATTATTTTTCTTGCATATACCACATGGAGGAAGTCTAGTTTACTTCCTTTCTTAAATTTCTGAGACTGCAAATTTACTTTTGTCTGAAATGCGGTTTCAGACTCTTCAGAATTTTCAAATCGCCTACTTAATCTTTTTTCAAATGCTTCTAGAGAGCCCATTAGTTCTGAAACTGACATTCTATCTATGTCCTTAGATTCTTCAATAGCCATAACTATTGTGTCATACTTTTCTGTGCAACTAATTAATATTTTCTCGACAATTTTCTTGTCCGAAATATTTTCACCATAGGCTCTCATTTGAGTTACTATTTCTTTTACTCTAGAATAATATTTTTGAGCAGTCTCAGATTCTTTCATTCTTATATTTTCAAATTCTCTTCGTAGAGATTGAAGTTTCACGGTGCGTACCTTTTCATTCCCTTGGAACTCCTCCTGTAATGTATCCCACGCTTCCTTAGCTATTGTCGCCCCCATGATTCTTGGAAATATTTCGTCTGCCAAGCTCATTTGTAGAGCAAGCAATGCTTGAGAATCCTTTTGTTGATTCTCCTTGAGCTCCTTCCTTTGGGTGGCGTTTAATATTGCGCCATCTTCCGGAGTCTTGTATCCATTGTAGACAATGTCCCATAAGTCTTGGGATCGAAAGTATGTCTTCATTTTGATGGCCCAATAATCGTAGTTTTCACCACGAAAGTTTGGTACCAAAATAGTTGAGCGGAAGTTGTCGGCCATTTGTTCGCCCAATTTTATCGAACTAGGCTCTGATGCCACTGTTGGAAAATGGGAAGTATTTATGGGTATTTTGGATGTAGTGAGTGCTTGTAGTAGAATTGTATAGAGAGGGGCTTGGTATTTTAGTGTGGGTTGTGTGTAGAGTGTTAGGAGGAATTTAGAGAGAGTTGAAGAACTTTACAATTGATTTCTTTTGAATTTTGGGTTCATTTACAAATGGATCCTCACACCTCTATTTATAGGTGTGGATGGTCTTTCTAGATCATCATTATTAATCTAAGAATCTAGAATTATCTACCAAAATATCTAAGAGTATTATCTAGATTCTACATTTAATAATCTATTCTAGAATACTTATGGAATTGTTTAGAATATTCTAGAGAAATGCATCATTCTTCAATAATCCCAAACGCCTCCCACCACCATCACGCCCTACAGATCCTAAAATAAAATGAACCGTCGAAGAGAAAAGAAAAGGCAGAAAATACTTTGAGATTACCTCAGGGAGCGGAAAATCAGAGTCGGGATTCAAACCCTCTCCATCCATCGCAGCAGCTTCAATCAATTTTGAAACTGAGAAGAAGTTAGTATCACAAAATGCAGGATTAATAGCCTCATTTCAAAAACAATTTCCGGTGCAGAATGGAACAACCACAATCGGAAAGTATGAAAACGAGCGTTTCATCAGGTAACTGACTTATCCTATCAACTCAGCACACTATCAAAGAAAGAAACAATCATATGAATAAAAAAAGGGGGTACGGACAATGCGAGAAGTAAAAAATCTAGGATAAAATCTTTGTTAAAAGGAAAAGAAATACACCGCTTCACATGATTTACATCTGCAAAGTAATCAAATACAAATGAAATTCACCCGTCGTTGTTTTCGAGATCTTGGATTAAAAGTACGAGGATTTTGAACTTTAAGGGGAAAAAAAAAAAAAAACTCCGCAGGCCACCGCCACCCCTCCCCCTTCAAACACGGCAGAGGCCTCTCCTCTCCTCTCGTCATGAAATTTACAGCAATTATACATACGTATTTCATATCATTGTCAATTACACACAACACAACGCTAGCTTGAATGAGGCAAAACAAGAGTAAACTCTGAAAGAGAAAATACAACAAACACTTTGAGAGCTCGAGATTACCTCATTTGGCAGAAAACCAGAGTCGGGTTCCGGTTCCCAACCCTCTCCGAATGTTGGTGAGAGAAGAGAGAGAGAGAGAGTGGTTGGTTCACTGGTCGCAGCATGCAATACTTGTGAAACTAAACTACAGCACTTACAACAATATGTTTGACTGCTACTCAGAATCTTAAAATGTGCTGTTAAAAGACAAATATCAAAGGCCCATCGAACGAGAATTAAAATATCAATTTTTTTTTTTTTTTTTTTTTTTTAAAATTTTATAAATGCCTTTTTTTTTCATTGAGGTGTAAATGTTATATAGGGGAGACTTAAAACTTATTGAAAAATTATTCTCAAACAGACAAACCAAATGAATTGGAATTGAATAAAACTTAGTGCACCCAGTCCGACAGAAAAGGAATAAAATCCAATCTCAGTTGAATCTGGCCGCGTACTTTGCCTTGAAGCTGTTGCTCGAGGTACTCAAAATCAGCTTCAAACTCCTCATATCTATCCAGATCCCCACGACGGATAATTATTTCCCGAAGAGCAACGCAATTATCCGAAAGGTATGCCACCAACTCCACCAGATTATCAGTTTCCTCCTGGGAATACATTTGGAGTTCCACCACTTTGAGATGTTGGTGCAGAGATCTCTCGACGCTGGTTATATCTTCCATTGATGCACTTGAATGATTATCGTAAGAGACCTGCATATATATATATATGCAATAAAAATAGTTGAGACAATGAACTGATAGGAAGACAAAGGTGGCCATAGTAGGTAAGTTGAATGTAACCAACCCTGAATGTGAATTCTTCAAGACGAGGAGATGCCCATATTAGATCAGTTACTGGCAGGAGACCGTGACTAATTTTCATGTGACGGTAAAGGAACAACTTCTTCAAGTTTGGCATGTGAGAAAACATGTTCCCATAATGCACCTGCGGAAATAACAATGAATGATAAGGATGTGTGGAATAATAAAGCTGAAAGAAGAAGAAGATGTAACTAACCTTGGGACAAAGGAGGCATAACTTGAGAATCTGCACTTGGGAAATTTGAGTAATCTGTTGTGCAAAAAATTCTGAACGTGAAGATCTCAAATCGGCCTTAATAAGTTTCGGAACGCACTCAAACACCAGCTTCCATGTTGTGCCACGAATTGCAAGCGAACTTAGATTTGGAGAAGAAACTCTAAGCGATTTTTCACCGCTACATCCGATTATAACCAAGTGCTTTAACATGAGTGTTGCGCCACAAACATTAATATCAGACGTCAAATGTACGCATTGGAATTTCAATTTCTCCAACAAGGGGCAATTACGTAGGAACAACTCTACATCTTCACCGCCCACTATCAAACTTTTCAAAAACAAGCTTTTGAGGGATTGGCAGAAGAATAGAGTTTGAGGAGCCCCACATATTATGCTCATCTCTCTTAACGACTCTTCAAAGACGAGCTTTTTTAAATTACTCAAGATTAAGAAGTCCAATTCCAAACTCTCAACTTGTCTCAAGAAAACAAATTCAAGCCATTTGGCGACCACGGACTTGGCTGAGTTCTTGATAGGGAAACTTATTCTGAATTGTTTCAAGGAAAGGGCTTTATGCGATCGGATAACAGAGTTTACTATTTCAATGTACTCCTCGTCCCTTAACCCGTTACTATCAGGCTTGTTCCAATCACGATAATCGAAGTCGAGACAAGGGCTGTGTTTCCACAAATCTGACCATCGAGAAGAAAGAACACTAGTGGCCACCACTTGTTTAACTGTTAGTAAAGAAAGTATGGCAACCATAACTTGATCAGGCAACTGACTAATTCTATCGGATTCGAGATTGAATTTGAGATTAGGGATCTGTTTCCATAAGCCTAACCATCGAGATGAAAGAACAGTAGTGGATGCGGCTTTCCTCACAGGCAGGAAAGACAGTATCACACACAGAATTTCATCAGGCAATTCACTAATCCTATCAACTCCGTTAGCACGCTGTCAAACAACCAACAATCCCAGTACAAAGAGTAAGAACAGTGCGAGAAATAATTAAAATTCTCACAATAAAAAATTTCTCACATGATTTATATCGCCAATACATTTAGATGATTTTAAAAATAAAAATGCAAGTTCTGATTATTATAGCAATGAAAGCACCTTTAAGTTGATAATGAAAATTACTCATGGTCGTCGTCGCGTGAGATTATAGCAAATACAAATTTTATAGGAATTACAACATCGATTTATTCATGGTTAATTATAAAAAATATAGAATCAACTCTCAAAGGAAAAATAGGGCAAAGACTTTGAGAGTTCGGATTACCTCATTGAGCTGAATTTTTTTGAAACAATCTCCATCCATCACAGCTTCAATCAATTCTGAACCAGAGTTACAAATCTTCTTCGGACAATGGAAACGAAAATTAGTATCACAAAAATAAAAAAGAACCAATTTTAGTATTTTATTTATTTATTATTAGTATTACACCCGCCCAAAGCGCGGTGCGATCATTGGTTTCTTCTGTCTTCCAATTCATTTTGTAAAAAATAAATCTCCACCAGTGTTTTTTTTTATTTTTATACTGACCTCCATCGATCGGTAGTCTCCTTTCTTAGATATATGTAAGGTCTAAAATAATAAACGAGAATGAGGGAGTAATATAATATTTCAAACAAAAGAAAAGGTGAAGATTCTAATGTGTGAATAAGTAAAATTTTGATCAATATTTTTATTTGTAACCAGAATGTTCACCCAAGCGATGTATGGAAATATTTATGTTTTTAAATATCGTGAAGATAATGTCTGCAAACATAAAGGAGTAAGCAGCAATCTAACATTTTAACAAAAACTGTAATTTGTTGTAAATTTTGTGGGTGGAAATATAATGTATCATATCAACTCCATAATCATGATTTTGATTGAATTAACCACAACAAAACTATTACGTAGTATATATGATCTTATCAATGAGAAGTATACGTGAATCATTTATTAATTTGTACTTCCTTTCTTGTATTTAAAATTTAATAAACCAATGTTAAAATATTTTACTTGTTGTATTTTATACAAATTGTCACTGGATTCTCATGTTGAAAGCCACAATAAAATTTAGGTAGTTATTTCTTTCACAATTTGAAATTAAATGAATAATGTATTTTTATTAAAGCAAATAATGTATTTAAAACTTTTATACGAGATGACAAACTCAACTTATCATTATCAAATTTATTTCCTCCTCTTTTGCAATATATTATATGATGATGACTATTTCATTAGATCCCGACTAAATAATCTATATCTATGCTTTTACAAAAAGTGTCTTGTTTACAAAATTTAATTTGCCTATTGTACCCTTAATATTATCATACAATTAATTATTAGAATATTAAAATTATCAACTGAATAAATAATTAGAATAAAAAATAAAATTGTATACAAGTGGATATGCATGCAATATCTAATATCCTACACCTAATCGACTACAACTGAAAAAAGTAAAAAATAAAACTAATCCACAAGCTTATCAATAAATCAACATTCCATTTTCGATTGCAATGAATTAATAATAAATCATTAAGATTAGACGTACTTTATATACAAAATGCAATACAGAATAAATTGTACTACAAATTTTTTATATATATATTTTTAAGTCTTAATGGGTAAATATACCCAAAACAAATAAAAGTATAAGTTTTATATCCACAAGTTTAAAACTATAAGTTATATACTCAAAAAGCTATGAAAAGATAAGAATAACCTTACTATTTGGGTCCACTTATCTTTAAAATGAATAAAGACAAAAAAAATAAAAATAAAACTCAACCCTACCCACTACCCCACTTCTCTCACACGATTCACCCTCTCTCTCACCGTGTAACTCCCAATTTGAACCTACCGTGCAACTGAATTTTGCCGCCGCCGATCTACAAATGGAGCCTGGTAACTCGGATTCCGGCAACGACGCAGGACCTTCGAATCGGCATGAAGGGCATCGAGTGCCGACGGTGGAAGAACGGGCCAATCTTCCTATGCCGCAGCCGCCGGTGAGTTTGATTTTTTTTTTTTAATTTTGAAGTGTCGATTTGTTATTGATTAAACATTTTATTGAATGAGATCTTGTTGGGATATGATAATTTAGTGTTTAGAATCCTAATTAACGTCATAATTGTGTCTGCTAAGGTCGTATTTGATAGATTTGAATTTAGTTTTTTGACCAGTTTATACTTACACAGTTCTGTATATAATTCAACCGTGTACACGGTTGAAATATATACAGAACCGTGTAAGATGTTGACTTTTTTGGTTTTGACCACTTACACGGTTATGTATATGTTTTAACCGTGTACACGGTTATAATATATAAATAACCGTGTAAGTGGTCAAAACCCAAAAAGTCAACAACTTACACGGTTACTTTTAGATTTTTACCGTGTACACGGTATAAACATAAAAATAACTATGTAAAGACAAAGCAAGTGTTTTTTTCCTTTTTTTCTCTCTTTTTTTTGTCGGAGTCTAACGAATAATTTTGACGTACCTTTTGCAGCCTAGATACGCATGGTACCGGCATCGTATGCAAGGCTTCCCGGCTCGAGTGAACCTATACACTCGATATATTGTAATTAGGCAAATATCTATTGTCTTGAAGCGTATAGGTGGGGAAGAACTTTTGTAACAATTCACGGACGGGCCTTTCAGATACTTGCTAGAAATTAAGAGGAACGATACCGCCAACATTGCCTTGCACGAGTTATTGGCCCGAGAGCTCACTGATAGCTCATTCTCGGAGTTTGAGAGGTGGTTTCACGTGGGTGGGCAAGATATTCGGTTCGGGGCACAAGAGTTTTGTCTCGTCACCGGCTTAATGTTCGGGCCTTTCCTTTCCAATTTTGACCCCCACCGAGGTCCACATGTCATTCCTCAGAATAGCCTCTTCTATACTTGGTATAATGGCGAGAAGGTGAAGGATAAAAGGCTATTAAATGATTTCAAGAATACTGATATATGCATGAGGACCCCGGATCAGTACTTGAGCGCCGCGAATCTGCTCATGTACTACTACGTTTTGCTATGCCGTGATGATCAGACTATCGAAAATTGGGCATGAGCATTAGTAGAGGATCGACTTGGCTGGTATAGATTCCCATGGGGATCGTGGCTGTTCCAAGTGTTGTGTCACCAGCTAGGAGTGATGAATGAAGAAAGACCCATCAGAGATTATTGGGGCGACGTTGGGCTACCATTTATATGGACCGGTGTGGGCGTGAACTTGTGGGCCTACGAGACAATTCCGGCATTAGGACGAGCATGCGGCTATCGATTGAATGATTTATTGACGCCCCGACTTAGGAGATGGCACACTCGACAGTCCCATTTGGATTTTACTATATTTTTCGACAGACATGAGGTAATTGCTATTCATTAATTATAATTAATTAATAAAGTATATTTAGTTTTTAATTTATTTATTATTAATTAATATCCATGTTCTTATTGTTTATAATTAATTAAGTATTATTGATTAATATTACTTGAATACATTTGTATACTCTAATTTATTATTATGCCTTAATTAATTATTCTTAATTACTAAGAAAGCATGTTTATTGTAGAATTTGTATTTTTTTAATTAATATTTGGATTATTCTTATAATTAATTATGATATATTTTGTTAATCGCATTATTAATTAATTAATATTCTGATTATTAATTAATTAATTACATTCTTACTGTAAAATTTATGATATTTTATGTTTTTTATTAATTTTTCTTCATTATTAATAAAGCATGTTTATTATTTTAATCTTAATTACTTATGGTGTAATATTTTTTTTGTAGCTCGAAACCTTTCGAACGCTCGAACCCGAGGCGGATATAGAGGAGGCTGAGCCGTGGACACAGTCCTTAGAGTACCCGGATCCCTTGATTGTGAAGTTTGAACCGAATCAACGGCACGCACACAAGAAAGTGCCGCCACAGCAGAGACAATCAAGGGCGGCAAGGGAGATGGCGAAGGTTGTGCATAAACTAAAATGCCGCGATGCGAGAAGGACGTACTGCAGCCTGGTCGTCGCAAACAGCCTCGAGCAGCCCGGGCCTCTTCAGAGACTAGAGACCACATTCCGGAGCGATTCCAGTTCAAAATGCCAGAATCCTCTCGGTCGAAGCATCCTAGGAAAGAGCTGTCCCGTCCTCAGCCTTCTGAGCTGCTTGTATGTTGCGTGCACGGAGATCCGTGCCGTCGTGGATGCGAGAATGATGATTGGATCGACAAGATCCTTGACAGAGCCTGCCACCGGCTAGCAGAAGATACATCTGAGAAGGGAGTACTTGCCCGGATGGCTAAGTCTCTCGTCGGGCACCTCAAGGGCATGGTAGGATCAAAGCGTTCTTCGAGCGGCAGCAGACGATCTAGGCATCGATCACCTACTCCTGTGAGCCAGCGACACTCAGAGGCTCCTTTGATTGATGATAGGTACCGATCTCCTACTCCCGTGCATGCGCTTGGATTTGAGCCTCGTACTGTGAGATCGAGGACGCCCCTACACGCATATGACCAGTTCGAGGAAGAAAGAAGGGCGTCCTCGTCTCACAGTTCATATCTTAGGGATCTAGATGTGATCCCTTGTGTGCCTCAGCACATCCGATCGAGGACGATGCTGATAGTGTGGTCTCAGATGAACCTAAGACGTGAGCGGAGGCTAGTAGGGCAGGGGGACGGGAGGTACGGGATGTCGAGATATCATACTCGGTACCTGGATTCTTCTCCCTCAATAAGTACAAATAAGACGGGAGTCTCTCGTAAGACTCCTCGAAACCTCCATACGTCATCTCTATAGCGATGTTCCTCGCTCGTAGGGCGAAACTGTAATCAATCTCAATACCGTACTCAGCTCGCATCTCATTAGCCATCTCCTTTGGCTTCAACATGACACCATCAGTGATCAATCTCCGTGCAAAGTACGCTCCTAAAATATTTGCGGGTTATTGGCGTGGTGTATTCCCGTCTAAATCGACAGAGCATGTATATCGTTCGGTATATTTTCCAATGCACCATATACCCCCTTTCTGCTTTGCACGCAATAGGTACTCGCACCCTTTTTCTTGCATATGTACCCCACACGGTAAGTTTTCGACTTTTCAATTTTATACTCATGTCGGTTCTCCACCTGATGAAGTCCGACTACTATCGCCAAATCATCTTTTTTCTTGAACAGGCCACCCACACGCAATGCACCAACTGAGAGCGCATAATAATCTCCATCGATAAACCCCAACGGCAGTGCGGTGTCTAGATGAACATGAGGAATTAGCCAAGCTCGGATAAGATCCGGATCGACCCTAGCATTGTCGCTGCGGCGAGTAGGTTGAGACTCAGAATTAATGTTGCGATGCCCAATGATCCTATCAATCTGTCTCGGATCTCGGATCCATGCACCGAACTCCATGGTCAATGACTCAAATAAATTGGACAAATCCATTGCATCCCTTTCTTCGTCAGCCCTTTCTTGCCTTTCTTCCGCGGCCGTTTCATCCTCGACCCTCTCTTCGTCTTCCTCGACCCTCTCTTCGTCTTCCTCGACCCTTTCTTCTTCCGAATGTAGTCCCTCCCAACTTGGCTCTTCGATATTCACACTCGTAAAAACCCTAGAACCTTGCGTTGTAGGATTGCTCTGGGCAATATTCTTATCCTTTTTAATGACATAAACAGTTGCCTTTTTTTGTTGCTCCACAATCAATCTCAACAAATCAACGTCGCCACTTAAAGCTACCTTAACCTTTCCATGATCGCCTGTATCAGTCAAATAGTAGAGCATATATTCGGCTTCAACATCACCTGTTTGATCACGGATCTGTTGTAATAGATTGTCACGGGTAATTTCTGTCATGACCAAATGTACTAGAACACCATCGCCCCCTACATAAGTGCTTCTCTGGCAATGCCCACCATGACGAATAAATATTTTTACTTGAGACATCACTGCAAAGTGAACCAAAAAAATTAAGTCAAATTACAAGCAAAAACACTAAAATTGTAATAAGTCTGCAGCTACACGGTTTACATCTATTTACACAGTTTAACATAACATTACACGGTTTAAATTCACATAAAACCGTGTAATAACTTACTCTACACGGTAAAAATGAAATAATTAACGTGTAAATGCAGATTAACCGTGTAAAGTAATTAAACCGTGTTTATTTAAATGATTTACACGGTTACTATGGTTTAAACCGTGTAAATATTATTAGCATCAATTCATATCTTCAAAACCTAATTATTCATGGTTTAATATTGATTATCAATATAATTTTCAAAGGGTAACATAACTACTTAATATATGTTAAACAAGACCAAAATATCATATAGTAGGGAAAATAATTTAAACCGTGTAATATATTATAGCGTGTAAAGAAGAACATGAATATTTTTTTTCACTTTTTAACATATAATACCACAAAAATATGCAAAATTGAAATGTACATTTTTAGTTTCAGCTAAATATCGTCCAAATTGCACCAAATTACACCCAAAATTGCATAAAACTAGAGAAACTTCGATTATTTCTCTCTCTACAATTTGAATGTTTATAAAATTGTGTTACACATTTGTTGTTGTTTCATTTTATTGTATTTTCTGATTCGTCAATAAATGTAAGAATACTGTAACTGAATTTTTTCTGATTTGGTTGTTGTCAATAAATGACTTTCTCGATTTTTTATTTAATTTTTTTTGGAAAAAAAATTATGTTTACACGGTCTCTGAGATGAATTGGAAGAAATAGATTGAAGAAATTGAAAAAAATACGCGGGACCGAGTAAAGAGATAGAGACAAAATATTTCTTTACCTTTACTTATAAGTGGACCCAAAAGTTAAGTTATTTTTGTCTTTTTATAGCTTTTTGGGTATACAATTTATAGTTTTAAACTTGTGGGTATAAAACTTATACTTCTATTTGTTTTGAGTATTTTTAAAGTTCACCCTATTTTAAACTAAGTATATAAGACTTGTTATGAAACAAACAATATATAACTTGGAAAGAGCAATTCCTTAATTTGACATTTTTGAATATTATGGACATGTAAAATTTATTGTCCAACAATATTAATTAAGAATCCAAATAGAAAACATGAAGATTAATTACTGTCCTACAAAAAATCTCTAATTGCCTTTTTTTTTCTTTGAATATTTTGAAGAGATTTAGCCAGAGACAGTCAGTTTTTACATCATCAAAATTTAGATAGTTTTTCCTTCCAACATAAAAGTTACTAGAATATGAAATATCTTTGTTGTTTCATGTATAGAACTAGAATCCTAGCTAGCAAGATATCCGAATGTATTAACATTGATATTATAATCCTTCCATGTTTTCTACATGCAAAACTCCTTATTTTTCTTTTCTATAAATCTGAATTGGACTTGCTAAGAAATTATAAACTTTTCAATGGAAGACGGAAGAAATAATATTTTGGGCATGATTAGGACAGATGATCCTATTCGAGATTCATAAAGATTGAGATATAAATAAATGTAATTAATTATAATAAAAATACTATATATATGATTTTTTTTCTTTATAAGTTCTCAATTTTTAATAATAAATTGATTATATCAAATTATATATACGAGTATCCAATTGATTTTTAAGTTGAGTCATGATAATTCAAATTCACTAAGCTTGACATAGTCATTGTAAAATTCTTCCTCATTTTTAAAGCTAAATGAAATTTATATGTCTCCTTTGATAATAGTATAACATTATTGATATGTCATCTGTGATTTTTTTTTTTTAATTTTTTTTTATCAGACAATACAACACACTCATACATACACGCACCCGAGGTGACTCGAACCCCCGACCTCTTTGTGGAGGAGAAACGTCTTACCAATTGAGCTGCGCTTCGTCATCATGTCATTTGAGATTTGAATCTAACATGGATGATGGATGCATTAATGTATTTATTTACTATAATATAGCGTATAATAAAAAAGTAATAATTGGATAAGAGAATTTATTAAATATATTAAAAAAATATTATATGTTTAGTTATACTCTCCGTGTTATAAGCAATAAATTTAGAAAAAAAGAGTCACTTTTCAAATGGATTTTTGTCAAATTAGATGTATAAAAGAGAAATTGTAAATATAATTCTAAAAATTGGCTTAAATGCTAGACGTCACCCAACTGACCCGATTATAGCTTAATTTGTAGTCTCTAGATGTTGGTGTTAAGTCCACCGATTTGTTTGATTGAAAAAGAGTGTGCACTGTTTTTTTTAATCGACACAATCTCACCATTGAAACAATAAATAATTTTGTCAAATAGCTACATACCATTTTTATTTTTGAATTATTTTCAAGGATATATATTACAATATTTTGTTGAAATTAGAGATTAATATAAAAAATTGCATTGTTAGAGATTTTGTTAGTATTCAAAAAATATTACTATTTTTTTCTTAAAAGAATTAGGTAATACGTGCAAACGCATCGCTGCTAGTTGAATAAAAAAGAACAATATTCCAATTCTACGATTCATAGGGAATTCATTGTGTACCAATTCATTCCAACATCGGGATGTAATGGCAAATACAAATATTAAGTAAACCAAATTCCTAATATACTAAAATCAACAGACGACCCATGAGAGAAATCACTATAATCATCCGAAAATTAACTCCCAGAAAGCAAGCAAAGGAAACAATAAGAAAACTCAATATTTTTTCAATAACAAAGTTCTATTAAAATTTCTATGACAACAAAGAAAACAAAATTCTATAGCAACAACATGACAAATTTTAAATAACGAAATCACCATAACAACATTGAAAATTGAAAATAGTGACTCAATTACTTGGAACATGAAAAGAGAGTAAGAACGCGGCCAGATAATTACTATGTCAACTTCAAATTTTATTGGATTAGAAATTTAGGTTCATATCTGATGCATCATAAAGTGTTGCCATCAAGAATATTAAAAATGGATTTTTGAATACAGAAATTTGCTAAGAGGAAATATATCATCCTACCCCAAAAACTTAATCCATACCAATATTTGACCAAAACATAAGAAAACTTAAATTTTGCCCTCTTTTTACCTCATGAGACTAAAACACCCTTGTCTTTTTGTCTTCTTCTCATTCTCATATCTCATCTCTCCCATCTCTCTCTGTACGCTCCCCATCTCTCTAGAATCATTTCCCATTCTCTCTGCAAACCCTAACCTCTTTCCGTCCATCGCGATTTCTCCGACAAACCGGCAACTCGGAGAGAGAGGGACGGGCTAGGGTTTCAACACAGACACGACAGCTGTTCTTGCTGGAGAAGACATTGGTGCTTGTTTCTATTTCTCTCACCTCCTCTCTTTCTCCATTTCTCTCTTCCGCTTCTTCCCCCCTCTGCTTTTCCCACGCTGAAGTCCGCCTTCCACGAGGATGAGGACGCTGCTGTTTGTGTTCTCCGCCACCTCCCACACTATCGCCTCTCTCTCTCTCTCTCTTTAGACCTATATTTTTTTTTTTCTAAATCTAGGGTCTTTTTTCCTCTTTGGGTGAAGTTGAATTGTTTTGGATTCATTTTTCTTTGATTGGAATTAGATCTTTGTTTTAATTTTTATTAGAAAGTTTGATTTGGTGTTTCTTATTTTATCTCTCTTCCAAAATCAGCACATTTATGATGTATGTTTTGATCTATGTTATTCTATCCAAACGATTTAGAGATGAAAAAATTTGACAAATTCTTACTGAGGAAAATTGACAAATTCTTACTGAGTCAAATGTAAGAAATCGACTTGATAAGAATTTGTAAATTTCTTATTCTATGTAAAGCGTTTGGTAAGAAATCGTAAATTGCTTACCATTATGATAAGAATCTATCAAATTTTTATGGTCTATGAAACGTTCGGCAAAAAATTGTACTTGATAAGACTTGATAAGAATATGTACAATTCTTACAGTCGGGAAAGCGTTTCGTAAGAAATTTTAAATTTCTAACCATTATGATAAATGGTTGATGTTATTTCTTTCCTCTGCTAGGTCCACGGGGAACTTCTAGATGCTACCATGGTGAGGGAGGGTTGAAAAATGGCGTTGTATGCTGTCACGTCGATGAATTTATTTAATTTTTTTCCCTTATTATTTTGGTTTTTGTTGATGAGATTCTAACTATTGTAGATGAATGTAATTTGAAATGTTTTTTAAGAAATTATGGTTAGTTGAATGTAATCTGACACTATTTTTTGATGGGCTAGTTAGGAACTCGTACTGAAGGCATTTTGGCTTTTAGTATTTTTTTTCACTAATTATAATAATATTGTATCAATTCTTACATATAAAAGAATAATTGCATCAATTCTTACTTATCACACAGAGAAGATGGTAAGATTTTAATAATTTCTTACAAGATCAAAAGAACTTACAAATGAACATTATATACTGCAGATGATGGTAGTTAGTCATAATTGTATCAATTCTTACATACACGAGTTGGTAAGAATTACATAAATTCTTACCTACGACACAGTAAAATAACGTATAAATATACAAAATACTATTCATATACCCCACGATTTCCACCAAAAAAATAGCAAATTGTATGTTTGGCTACCCAGATACCATTAACAAATATACAAAACATTATGGCATCGGGTGCTATGCGAGTATATGGTCCGTTCCACATGCTTACGGTATTCTACTATCTTTTCCGGGTTATCCAAAACCCCTTGGTCCGGGCCTTCGCGATTTTACTTGAAGGCAAACGGTTGTACTTGAAGTATCAGTCTTGAGTGATTTTCATAAAGTTTGTTGTTTCTCTTTCTTGTGAGGCTTAAGCTTCGGCACAAGGCGCTACAATAGAAGGAAATAAGGTAAGAATTTAATTTTTGTATATAAGAATTTGTCAAATTCCTACAAACTTTCATACCAAATATATCAAAGCATTGCATTTTTTTCAACATATTGACATGTTTTCGTGAATTATGCTCATGGTAAGAATTATAAAATTCTTATCAAATAAAAGCATTGAACCTTAAAACCGCAAACTCTACGGCGTAACACATTAATGTATCAATTTAAAGTTATTGTTATTTCTTACATTAAAATAATTATACATTCGACAGATAAACTTCAGTTTATGTACCAAAATCTTCAGTTAATGTAAGAATTTGACAAAACTTACACATTCGACAGATAAACTTTAGTTTTTGTACCAAAGATAGCCCGTGATAAGATTTGCAATTATTTACTAGTTTTTAAACATGGCATGTAAGAATTTATCCCAACATGTAATCATAATATTAAGAAAGTAACAGTTTATAACCAAAATCTTCATTTAAGGTAAGAATTTGAGATATTCTGATCAACTAGGTCATAAGATTTTGACAAATTCTTACACATTCGACAAATAAACTTCAGGCTACTGACCAATGCATATTCAATCCATGTAATGGAGCATTTTTGTCACTCCTTGTGCTGAAGTCAGCGAGCCGTGTGTACTCACCCTTGACTGATTTCTTTACTATTTCTGCTTTGTCAATAGGGAGATCTTTGAGAACAGTATTCACCTCTCCTGCCACTTTCTCGTATCCCCCCGGAATCACTTTATTTGGCTTATCGAGCAAATGGATTCTTTCGTACTTCTAAACAATCTTGCACACAATATACAAACATGATATGTGAGAAGTTGTTCCAAGTTGTAAGCACAATAATAAGAACTTCACAGTTTCTAACCAAAACCACTCGATTAAGTAAGAAATTGATAAAATTTGACCAAACCACACAATTAGAAAATTTTAAATTCTTACAAAATTTCCAAGTTGTAAGCACAATAATAAGAACTTCACAGTTTCTAACCAAAATCACTCGATTAAGTAAGAAATTGACATAAACTAACCAAACCACACCATAAGAAATTTCCAAATTCCTACAAAATGACAGATAAACATCATTTTTTTAAACCACATTCAGCTCCAAGCAAGAATTAGACTAATATCTTACCAACTATTAACATAAGATTTTTTTTCAAATTCTTACTAATCTGCACAGATAATTACCAAGTTTCTAACACCAATTGCTTTAAGAACAATTGTGTCTTCTAATCACCCCTTTTTTCAAATCATTTTGTATGTATTGTATAATCTTTTCTCTACCAAATCCCCAATTTTAGTAAGATTTTTGCAAATTTCATCTATTCTAACAATATTCTCACCCAAAACCAACCATACGAAACCCTAAAAGAAGCATATGAACAATAAAAAACAAGTATGTAGTAAGAATAATCAAATTCTTACGAAGAAGAAGCTGTTAACCTAAATAGAGTATGAAGCAATAAAATCCTTAAACCCTAAAATTTTTGAATCACTGTAAGACATAAAGAATCTATAAGAAATCGAAGATTTCCTAGCATTTAATCAACCATACAACACAGTAAATCTAGAAAATAAACCCTAAAATATGTGAAAAAAATTGGCACCTAAATTCTGAAAATCTGGAAAAAAAATCCCTAAATTCTTATCTCTTTGTCTGTAAATGGTTGGCCATTTGTTTCTTGCTGCTCCGGTTGCTCCAACGGCTGCGAGGCCGCAACTGCTTGTGGCTCGTCGGATGGCTCGCCATACGTAGAATCTCGGCTTAGCCATTTAAAACGATGCGACGCCATGGGAGAAGATAGGTGAATCAGTCGGAGAGCTTGACGAGTGAGACGGTCCGGGAGCGGTGGTGGAGGTTGTAGTCGCCGGAGAAGAAAGGATAGAGAAAAGAGAGAGAGAGAGAGAGAGAGAGAGAGAGAGAGAACACAGAACAGAAGGGAGAGAGAGGCGTGAGTGCGTGAGAATGGGAGGGGAGAGGGTGGGCATTTTGTTTTTCAAATTATAACAGGGGTACTTTAGATCCATTTTGCAAAAGTAGGGCAAAATTTATGTTTTTTTATGTTTTGGTCAAGATTTGATTTCTTTATCTCTAAGAGGGCAATTTAGTTTTTGCCTCATTTGCTAAAGGATGGAAAAATAATAATATAATACTATAAAATGTACTCCCTCCGTTTATTCCGAAATGACACCTTTCTATATTTAATACCTCACATATTAAATATAAAGGGGCCACTTCAGAGTAAACGGATGGAGTATAAGTAGTAAATTGTAAGAAAGACATACATTAAAGAGACATTAGTGAGAATTTTGGAACGGAAGTTAGTTATCCAATATGTCGAATTATTTGGGAAAATATATCGCCAAGTAATTTATGGGTGCGTTTACTTTCCAGTATAAGGCCGTAAAAGGAAGTATAAAGGAGTCTAGAGGGCAAAATGTAAACTAACCATTTAAGATAGTGGAAGAAAAAAATAGCCATCAACTTAAAAATATATAAAAATAGCCACTTTTTATATTATTGACAAAAATGCCCTTGATTTTTCATTTCCGTTTTTATTTATATTTATTAAAAAAATTGTAAAGTACAAAAAATAAAAATTCACAAAATCAGAACACAGAATTCACGGGTCACCGCCCACTGTTCATCGGCATTCACCCCCAGCTGGAAAAGAGCCCCCAATCGAACCCTGAAGCGCCACCACTAAAAACCGCGCCGGAAAACCAGCAGCCTGATTGAGCTCGCCGTCTGTTGCGTCGTGCCGGCAGTCAGACTGAACCGCAATTGCATTGTCGTGCTCGATCGAGTCATACCCCAATTGGTCAAGCTCGTTGTCAATCCCGTCATCGGCGTTCTGCCACCAATCGAGACTGCATAGCGCCGCCACCAAAGCCGGCGACGGCGAGCAGATACGGGCACAAAACTCGAATATGGCTCGAATAGATCAAACAGGTTGATTGAGATCTATTCGATCCCTATCTCAGTCCACCACTGGGCTCGATCGATCCATTAGCATCAGGTCATGCTCGTACTAGTTGTGGCTCTGATGGGATCGATCAATCCCTCGTGCTTGCAGACCGTATATCGAGCACGCAGGCAGAAGACTCGATAGATACCGATGGAAATCCCAAAACCTCCTAGATCGAATCCAAGAAGTAATATAGACGAGACGAAGCTCCCTATACCCCAGCTGGTATTGTCTAAGCAACTCGGGAACGATGAATGACACACAAACGAGGGTGACGAACTCGATTGATTCGCCGGATAAAGAATTCAACTTGAACACAAGAAGAACTCGAAGTATTCTCTTAAGAGAATAAACGATTTCATATATCAATAATTAGCCAAGAATTTTCGTCCAACATAAATAAAAGTATGCTAAACTGCTAACTAAATAAGCCCATAAAATCCTAAAAGAATAAAAATAACATAATAAAGTCTTGGGCTTATGATAAAAAATGAAAATAACACATCTTCCATCTTCAGCCCATGTCATCTTCAATCCTTGGCCCACGAGCTGAAATTCTTGATCCACGGGCTGCATCAGTGCTCGATCGATCCCCTCATGCTCGATCGACCCGTGTCCTAATCGATCTTGCCGGCTTGATTGATCCTTGCTCTTTCGCGTGAAAACTGCCAAGGCTCCTAGATTCTCTCAAATGGGTTCGATCGAGCTTGTCTCCTTCATCAAGCCATGATCTGTTGTTGGTTGGGATTGAATGGCTAATTAAGGCTAGATCGAGCTACTTTAGAATGCAGGAGATCCGGCGAGCTAGCGGCGGTTCGTGGGGAGGGGCAGTGCGGCGGCAGCGCTTGTATACGGTGGCGGCAACGAGAGTTATCAAAATTGTTAAACTGAATTAATGAGTAGGAGAGAGAGAGAGAGAGAGAGAGAGAGGAGGCATGGCAGTGGCAGCGGCTTCTGGTGCTTGTCGAAGAAAATAATGAGAAAGGTGTAGGAGAAACATATTATGAGAGTTGGGTAGGGGAAAAAAGTGGTGGCCTGGTGGGGGTAGTGGTGGGCGGCGGTAGTGTTTAAGGTTTTTTTTTTTTTAAAAAAAATTAATTTTCCATTAAGGGTATTTTGTCAAAGTGACTAGTTTTTATATATTCTTATCTTGGTGCCTATTTTTTTCTTATCTGCCATTTTTTCGGTGTTGCTATCAAACGGGCCCTAAGTGGCTAGTTTCTATTATTACGACAAAAGTTTTTATACACCTTTATCCATCGTTTACTTTGACGTATAAAAATTATAGTCACGTGGTATAAAATCTCGGTCAGCCCGATATCCCTCGATATCCTTTACGATGGTATAATATAATTTTATAACACGGTTATATTATTATTATTATTATTATTATTATTATTATTATTGCACCCATTTCTTAAGTGGTAAAATGAGGTATAATTATCACACATATTTCTTAGGTACAATATTATCCCATGGATAAATACAATGAGCTGCCCGAATTTTTATACCGTCTGACTGAATTTTTTATACATCAAAGTAAACGCATTATAAAGTGGTAATAACTTTTATACTTCCTTATACTCCCTTTGACATCATTATTAGTAAAGTAAACACATTTTTATAATATACCACATTATACACACTTATTATCCTTATATTTTCTACAAAGTAAATACCATATAAAAAATATGGGTCTCACCACTTTATATCATATTATATTATCTCTCTTTATCCATCTACAAAGCGGTTAAAAAGTAGACGCACCGATATAGACTTTGGCGATTCAATAGACACGTCGGTTGGAAAAAGTTTCCATAACTGATTAAGATAATTACAAAGTAGACGCACCAATATAGACTTTGGCGATTCAATAGACACGTCGGTTGGAAAAAGTTTCCATAAATGATTAAGATAATTACAAAAATACCCCACCCTTTACTGTGATTTTATATGGTATAGTATACATGGATAACCGGATAAAATATATTTGGCCAATCAAATAAGGACACGTCTCCTATCGACGAGAAAAGGAATACACGATCTATTAGGGAAAGTTTAAAGAACCCTTGTTTCCTTGTTTAGAAATGTAATGGAAGTTGTTTTTTTAGTTGGCTTGAATTAGCTCTCGTAAAACATACTGTAATATATTTAGTTGGAGTATGAAATTACGATTATCAATTATGACCTGAAAATTGCATTGAAGTTTTCAAAAGTCATTTTCTAAAGTAACATAAGTGTTTTTTGAAAATATAGACAAAAGTCATTTTTGTTGCATTTTAATTTTCAAACTTATTCATACCGATAGATATGATAATCTTGAGAGTTGCAACTGATACCGTTACTTTTGCCTTGGACCCCAAAATTTTGGGGGCACACATTTTTTTCCCCCCTGAACAGTATTATATGTAATTTTTTAAATTCTTATTTCAATTAATTTTTACAATAGGTTATAGGAGTATCAATTTTCTTTGAAGTAAGAAATTGTTTTACTACTTCAACTAATTTTTGTTATATGTTTGATAAGGGGTGAGCATAAAAATCCGAAAAACCGAACCACCTGCCGAACCAAACCAAAAATGCGGTTAATCGGACCAGTAGTTACAATTTAATTTTTTAATTTGAAAAAAACCGTGTTAGCGGTTCGGCTTTTGATTTTTATGTCAAAAAATCAATGGTTAACCAGACCGAATCGGTATGTATGAAAAAGTAAAATTATATTTATTAGATATTTATCATATAAGTTTTATTTATTTTTTCTATTTTACTATTTTTAAACTTTTTTCCAATCCAAACATATTTTTTTTCTTCTAAATTATACATTAGACTCATTTTCACACATGTCACTTTGTATGTAGTATGTGTTATTTGAACTATAATTTTATTTTTTTAACCACGTGATTTATACTTTTGAAAATTGTATATTATATACATATTCATCTTTTATAATTTGAAATTTTCATAACATAAATTTTAAATATATATTTTAATTATGGTTAACCTTTGAATAATTGGTTAACCGAATTTGTTTTTAGGTTAACTGCATGAACGGTTTTTTATTTTTATCTACATTTTTTCACGGTTAATCGAACCGCCTAAAAACCGTACGATCAGTTTTTTATATGCTAAACGGGCGATTAACCGACCTGTGCTCACCCCTATGTTTGATCACCTTTTGAAGTATTATTTAAGAAAACTGCCCACTTCTATCTTATGGCCTTGGATACATGAAACTTCTTCAAAATTGAAACATTTATCAAATCTTTCAAAAATAAAATTCAACTTTCAAATACACAAGTCCGAGACACTCATTAACTAGTAGGAAACAGATTACACAAGTGAGAATCTCAGCTGAATCTGGCTGCGTACCTTGCTTTGAAGCTGTTGTTTGATGTAGTCCCCAGCAGGTTGATCGTGAACTCTGATAACTATTTCCCGAAGTGCAACGCAATTATCTGAAATGTACGTCGCCAGTTTCACGAGATGATCACTTAGGTTAGAATACATATCAAACTGGACAACTTTGAGATGCTGGTGCGGAGATCTCTCGACTTTGCTTGTATCTTCCATGAATGCACTTGGATCATTGACTAGGCCAATCGACTGCACTTGCAAGAAAAATGGTTGATATAATGAAATAGTAATAGAAAAAACAGCACAAAGGTGTAGCCGGCCAGAGTAGGATAAATAGAATATAACCAACCCTAAGTGAGAATTCTTCGAGACGAGGAGATGCCCATATTAGATCAAGGAGAGTGCGATTGATGACGCTTAGAAAGCTAATGGACAACTTCTTCAAATTGGGCATGTGAGGAAACGTGCCTGTTAAAAGATTCTGTAGAAATACCAATGGATCAGAAGAATGTAGGTAATAGCAAAACTGAAAGAAGCAGATGTAGTAGCTACATTTTGTGATATCTGAAGCAGTCCAACCTCGTAATGAGTGAAGCGTAACTTGAGAATTTGAAGCTTGGGAATGAGAGCAATATGTTGCACAACAAATTCTAAACTTGAAGATCTCAAATCGACCTCAACAAGTTCGGGGACGTACTCTAGCACCAGCTTCCTTATTTCATCAGAGAATGCAAAAGAACTAAGATTTGGAGCAGCAACTCTTATGGATTTTGCTTTTTTGCAGTGGCATATACACAATATACACAAATCCTTTAACAAGAGTTTTGCGCCACAAACATTAATATCAGACATTAAACGTGCGTTAAGGATCTCCAATATCTCCAACAAGGGGCAATTACGTAGGAACAACTCTACATCTTCACCACCCACTTTCATTCTACTTAAGGACAAAATTTTGAGGGATTGGCAGAAGGGTAGAGTTTGAGGTGCCCCGCATACTATGCTCGTCTTTCTCAACGACTCTTCAAGGACAACCAAATCCGAACCATAAACAAATGAGAAGTTCAATGCCAAAATCTCAACCCGTCTCAAGAAAACGAACTCAAGCCACTTGGTGACTGCGGACTTGGCTGATTTGTCTACATTGAAACCTATTCGGAATTTTTTCAAGGAAAGAGCTTTATGCGATTGGATAACCGAGTTTACAGCCTCAAGCCAATTCACATTCCATATTTGATGATCGTAAGGATTGGAGTCGAGATTAGGGCTGTGTTTCCACAAATCGGACCATCGTGATGAAAGAACACTGGTGGCTGCAGCTCTTTTCAATGATAGGAAGGAGAGTATAACCATAAGAATTTCATCAGGCAATTGACTAATCCTATCAACTCTGCCATGGACTATTGAAGCACGCTAACACAACAACAACAACACAGCAACAATCAAAACGAAAATAGTGAGAGCAATGCGAGAGATAAAAGTCTACCATAACTTTTTTTTATAGAAAAACGCTGTTTTCACATGATTTTTTATAATCCAGGAGAGAAAATTTAATATGATTTTTATCCTTTGCCTACAAGTTAACATGAATATTAAGATTAATTTATATTAAAAACACAACTGCAAATGCAGTAGTAGTATAAGAAAAAAACACAATCAAATACTCATTCTACTATGGTAAATAATATAGAAAATCCTAATCCATTGCAAACCCAAAATAAGAATGAAGTGTCGAAGAGAAAAGAGAAGGCAGAAAATACTGTTGATAGTTCGAGATTACCTTAGGGGGCGGAAATTCAGAGTCGGTTTCCAAACCCTCTCCATCCATCGCAGCAGCTTTCAATCAATTTTGAACCCGAGAAGTTTGGTATCACAAAATGCAGAATTAATTGCCTGATTTAAAAAAATAAAAATGGAACAAAAGTTGGAATAGGTGTGGGCCCGTGTGGCAACGGCGGTGAGCCAGTGGTCAGTGGATATATACGGAGTATTATTTATGTTATTTTCCTGAGAACAATGGCCCTATGTTTTATTTTTCTTTATTTATTACTCCCTTCATTTCATATAAAATGATATATTTTTTTGACTTTTTAAGAATTTTTTTTTAAAAATTTATTTTAAAACCCATCATCAAGAAGTGTGAAAAAGCGTGCCAGAAAAGCTACTATTGAAATGTGTCGAGGGAGTATTTTTTTTATGGTATGAACCAATGTTTTAAAACCCGGCCCGGCCCAGCCGGTCGGACTGGTCCGACCGCGACCCGACCTGGGACCAAGCCGGGTGACACCAAAACTCACCATATGCCTAAACCCGCTTTTGACCTGCTCGACCCGGGTTGACCCGGAGGCGGGTTTCAAGACCCGTCGAGTCAACAAAAATGTTGAAAATGGTTTTGGGAGGAATTGAACCTTAGACCTCTAGAAAAAAAGGATTATAACCAATACACCATCTCCTTAATTATTATAATAATAATTTTCGATATAATTATACTCGTTCTCAATACTATGAATTTATATCAAAATTCTAAATTGTCTTTTTTTCTTTTCTTTTTTACTTTATCAATTACATGTATAAATATATAAAATAACGCGTATATAAATGTTTGTTATTATTTATTGTTTAGTTTTATGAAATTTTATTTGGTAAGTGATGAAGTTTTGAATATTTTTATATTTATTTTATATTTTATTAGTATATCTATTTGTTAAATTAATGCTTGTTATTGAATTTAATATTTTTATCATGCATCTCAACATGTATTTGGTATTTGATTGTAATGTTGATTTGTTATAAATTATGTGGACTTTTATTTTATAAGTTGTAAAGTTGTGAAATGATGAATATTTATATATTTGACATGTATTTTAAAATTATTAATTATTTAATTAATTAAACGGTTCGACCACCGGTTTGACCGGTTCAACCAATTGAACCGTGACCCAGAGGCCACGCCGGGTCGACCTCCGGGCCGGGTTTTAAAACATTGGTATGAACATATATTATGGATACGGTTCTCAAATAAAAGAAAAATGTGTGAGAATTATAGTGTATATTTTCCATGAAACAAGCAGCAGACCTTATGCATGTTCAAATTTATAATGATATTTTCTTCACATAATCCACACTGAAGTTGATGGAAAAACTTCTCCGATTTTTCAAAATTAAAACTCAACAGTCAAATACGCGAGATCCTACACATTACATCAATACTAGAACAGTGATTACATTACTACATCACATCCAAAGAATTGCAGTTGAATGTGGTTAGGCACTACTTTGCTTTGGAGCCTTTGTAGGATGTAATTTGCATCAGCTCTCATCTCAGCTGTGATTTCACTTCCAGGTAACCAAAGCCATCTGCCTATAACTATTTTCTGAAGCCCGACGCAGTTATCCAAAACGTACATCACCAATTCCACGATATCATCATTCACAGCAAGGTAATCAGGCATTTGGAGCTCGAACAATTTGAGACTCCAATCCACGCACTCGGAACTATAATGGAGCCAATGCCCTGCATATGCAAGAGAACAATGAAATAACACCAAGGGTACCTGCATTGGATATACATAGGTAGATTCACCAACCTTAAATGTGAATTCTTCGAAACGAGGAGATGCCCTTATTAGAGTAATTACTTGTAAGAGGCTGTGATTGTGCCCTCCGCAACAATCAATGACCAATTTCTTCAAGTTAGGCATTTCAGGAAAGTCTTTCGCCCAAAACTCCTATGCAACGAGCATTAGTAATATGCAAAAACAAAACTAGAAAAATTGGTGAAGAGTTTATTTCTGATTCTAACCATGGGGTAGTAGGACCTTAAAATGAGGATTTGCAGTTGGGAAATGCAAGCAAATTGTAGTCCAACAAAATTTGGATCCTTAGTTGTAAAAGCAGCCCCAACAAGCTTCGGGGCACTCTCAATCGACAGCTTTGCCCCTGACCCTAATCCTTTACGGAAGGTAATCTAAGTAAGATTTGGAGCCGAAACTGTTATTGAGCTTTCACCCTTGCAGTAATATATTTCCAAGCGCTTCAACATTAGATCAGTCGTCCCACGAACCTCAACATCAGATGTCAAAGTTGCAGAATGGATCATCAATTCCTCCAACAAGGGGCAATTACGTAGGAGCATCTCGATATCTTCACCACTCACTTTCAAACATTCTAGATGCAAGCTTACGAGGGATTTAAGGAAGATCAGAGTTTGAGGATCCCCGCATATACTGCTCTCTCTCAATGACTCTTGAAGAACAAATTTATCCGAATCATCCCAACATTGGAAGTCTAGCTCCAAACTTTCGACTTTTCTAGAAAACGCAAAGTCAAGACATTTGGTGACTGCACTCTTGTCTGATTTCTTTACAGGATAAGAGATTCTAAATTTTTTCAAGGAAAGGGCTTTATGCAATTGGATAACCGAGTTCACAACCTCAAACCATGTCGCATCCCATATTTGATGACCAGAATCAACATCATAAGGATCAAAGTCGAGACAAGGGCTGTGTTTCCACAAATCTGACCATCGTGATGAAAGAACACTGGTAGCTGCAGCTTCCTGCAATCTTAGGAAGGACAGTATAGCAAAGATAGTATCACAAACAAAATTTCATTAGGCAACTCACTTATCCTATCAACTCCCCCATGGACTCTCGAAGCACGCTATTATCGCACAAAGCAACAATCAAAACAAAAAGAGTGAGAGCAATGCTAGAAATCAAAATCTATGATAACTTTTGATAGAAAACACCGAGTTCACATGATTCATAGGATAAGGCAAATACTTTGAGAGCTCAGATTACCTCATTGAGCTGAAAATTTGAGTCGGCTTCTTCGAAACACTCTCCATCCTTTACAGCTTCAATCATTTCTGGCCCAGATTCTGAAGTAATACTTCAACCATAATGGAAACAAATATTCGTGAAATTGAAACAAAATAAACTAAAACATATAAATAAATGTAAAGAATGAACTACCAACACACTGTAACCTACTGGTTTAAAAATAAAAAAAAGTCGAAACCTGGTAGTAGTAGAAATGGCAACCGATTAGTTTAGAAAAAGTTCTCCCTCTTTTTTCTTTATGAAAGCTCGGTTTTTTTTTTTTTTTTTTTTTTGAACATACATGATTTATTTTTTAGGAACGAAAGTATTTTGAGACCGAATGACAGAATAAGGGAAGTAGTAATGGCAACTTTTTTAGTTTTGTAAAAAGTTGGTAGCGGTTATTGGAATTGGGGGTACACTCCAAATATACTCTGAATGCTGATGTGATTACGCAAAATAGAATAAAGTAGAAATCAAATTCATGCTATTAAGAGAATAAGGAGAGAAATTCTGAGATGGGCTTTTGTAGTACTACTCATTAAACCCATTGTTTAGTTAGTCCATATTAAGAACAGCAATTATGAAATGGGCTTTTCTAAACTCTGGACGAAGCAGACCCAATACAATTAATACTATTAAGAGGGAGAGGGAGTGAGAGAGAGAGAGAGATCATTGTTATGACAAACTAAACCTCTAATCTTTAGGCCATGGATAGATGGATTCTCCAATAATTGGAGACTGCCCAATTTTAAGAATTCAAATCTTTCAAAATAAAACAGTCAATCAATATTATAATAGAGATTACAAAACTATATCACATTCAAAGAAACGCAGTTGAATGTGGTTAGCTACTACTTTGCCTTGAAGCCTTCGCTTGAGATCGTCTGCATCAGCTCTCATTTCATCTGTGATCGGATCTCCACGGTGCCAACCTTGTTTGCAAATTTTTACTTCTCGAAGCGCGACACAATTATCCAAAATGTAAATTACCAATTCCACAATCTCATCACTCGCACTTGGGACATACATTCGGAACACTTGGAGGTTTTGGTGCTTAGATCTCTCACCATTCATTAAAACATTTGGGACTTGAGGGTTGCCATAAACCTACATATGCAATAGAAATGGTTCAAAGCACTGATATAATAGAGTACCAACCAAGGTACCTGCGAATAATGTAAAGAACATTCACCAACCACAATGGAGAGTTGGTCAAGAGAAGGAGATGCCCATAGTAGATCAACTATTTGCAAGAAACTGTAATAACATATGAGGATCAACTTCCTCAAGTTAGGCATATGAGGAAAGCCATTCTTCCAAAATGCCTACGGAAATCACAACGGATATTAATTATATGTAACACATAACTAAAAATAGTAGTAGGAACTGCATTTCTATTAAATCAAATTTTGTAAAACAAGACACTTTTATAATAAGGTATAGTAGTCTAACCATGGTGATGGGGTTGTGTAGCGTTAAACTGAGATATTTCAGTTGGGAAATGTGAGCAACTTGTTGTACAAAATCCGGATCTTGAATCTGAAATTCAGCGTTCACAAGTATTGGGACATCATTCTCAAACAAGAGCTTCGCAGAATTTCTCAAGAAGGAAATCCGAGTAAGATTTGGAGCCGAAACCTTTATGGATTTTTCACCCCTGCAATCAAATACGTACAAGTGCTTCAACTTGAGATTAGATGGGCCACAAACCTCAACATCAGATGTTAAAACTGCACTATCGATCATCAATTCCTTCAACAAGGGGCAATTACGTAGGAACAACTCTACATCTTCACCACCCACTTTCAAACTTTTCAATAACAATCTTTTGAGGGATTGGAAGAAGGGTAAAGTTTGAGGAGCCCCACGTATTATGCCCATCTCTCTTAACGACTCTTCAAGGACAACCATAACTGAATCACCAACGAGTTTGAAGACCAATGCCAAAGTCTCAACCTGTCGAGAGAAAACAAATACTTGTGCAGCCATTGCAATGACGAATGGTGAGATCCTTCAAGCAGGGAAATCTCGAGGCGAAGCCGGTGAAAAACATGTTATCAACATTCACCTTGGACAGAAACAGACGCCTGAGCTTATGTAGCTCGTACATATTCGTCCGCTTCAACTCGAAGCGAAAGCAGTTAGAGAGTGACAATTCCTCAATAGAAACGCAGCGAGAAGTTAGATCCTTAAACACATCATCACTTCTAATGTGGACACTCTCTAAGGTAAGGGATTTAAGCATTGAACAATTAATAACGTAGCTATCATCAATTCTGAAGCCATCTAAGAATAATTTGACTAGGGTTTGGGATCCAAGAACCTCTTGCGGCAAAGTAAAGGATGAAAGAGGAAAGTAAAGTTTGAGATGGGTAGCTCCCATGTTAATGGCGCCGACAATCAAGTTATGATGGTTACTACCACTAATGCTATCATTATTGCGGCAACATAGATTGAAACTCGAGATTTTTAGATTCGAATCTCGGTACCTTTGCATTGTCTTCGTCGCGAATTCCTCAAACGCCTCGTAATTGTGATAACCGAAGTCTCCGTCGTGTAAAACGATGGTGGGGCGAGTTAACCAGGCGTTGTGCCATGATTTGGAAAGAATAGCCGATCGAGCGGCTTCTTTTGCTCTCATGAAAGATTGTATGTGTTGAATCAATTCTTCTGGCAAAATTAGGGTTTCCCGTTTCACGTTTTTGATTCTTTTGCCCTTTGTCTTCTTCTTCTTCATCTCAAGAGACTGCTGGAAGCAATGATTCCACCATACGCACCAGTCATATGTTAATTCAAGAAAATTAAATGAAAAATAATATTACAGCACAGAAATAATTAATTAATAGAAGAAGAAGAATTCTCACGTGGCAATGTTTGATATATCTTTCTCTGCTATTAAATTGGGCTAGCTCTTCTCATCTCTAATCTCTATTGAGTGTTTCCTTGACAAACATATCTTTCTTCCACCAACCTAAAGAAGAGATTAATACTGATAAATAATTCTATATAAAAAAAAAAAGTTGAAAAAAAGGAAAGTCATCCGCAAAAACAGAAAATTTTTGAAACATGTAAATAGTTCAGAAAACGTAAAAATAAAATGGAGAACGCACGCCCCAAAAAAAAAAAAAAAGAAAAAGAAAAAAAATAACATTTACAAAAGGAAAACACTTGCATCAGCCCGGACTCATATTGAGGTCCATTGAATATTTTTATGAGGCCCTTTTTTTATTTTATTGTGGGCCAAGTGGATTAATTGGGCCAAGTAAATTATTTTGCTTTCAAAAGGCCGGGACTCATATTGAAGTTCATTGAATATTTTTATGAGGCTTTTTTTTTTAATTGTGGACCAAGTGGATTAATTGGGCTAAGTAATTTATTTTGCTTTCAAAAGGCTTGACCGTACTGTGTAGCCGAGCTGATACAAATCTTTGTCTTTACTAAGTTTAAGAATCCGAGGTCTCCAAATGATATTAAAGAATGAATTACCAACATTTTCACATATATAGAGTTCAGTGGTTGCAGCATGCAATACTTGTGAAACTAACTACGTTTGACTGTTTCCCAAAAAATAAAAGAACTATATTCGACTGTTAATTTCGAAAAAAAAAAAAAAAAAAAAAAAAAAAAGAATGAGTGACTGCATCCTGAACTGGGCTGCAAGCAGTGACGGAGGGACACTGGGCCCAGCGGGGTCACTGGGCCCGGGTCCGTTTTCAAAAAAAATTAGTAGTATTATATATATACATATATATATATATATATTAATTTATAAATAATACTAGTAGTTTTTAAAACTAAGATATTATATTTTTGTAATTTTTGTTGTTGTTGTTGTGGTATTCATGGTAATTGAAGAATTATAGATAAGAAAAATAATGTTCAATTTTCAAAGACTTTCTAATTTTTTCTCAGCAAGTTACAATTTTGCGAAATTATTCTCCATTTCATATTTGTGTTCCAATCTATATACATAACGATATTTAATATTTGCTAGTTTGGACATTTAATTGCTACTACTATTTCGTATCGATCGACACACGCAACACAATTGTTAAAAGTTGAATAGTTTGACAAATAAATTGTAAATTACCCTTATTAGAATTTTGAAATATTCCATTTTAAATATTTTGTTTTATGTTGGCCTTGTTTTAATTTATATATTTTTATTATTTTATTATTTTTTAATATTTACTTATAATTATTTAAATTGGACCCCCTTGTCAATATTCTAGCTCCGTCACTGGCTGCAAGTCAGAGTCCAAGAATGGGCTTAAATAAGACAAATATCAAAGGCCAATCAAATGAGACGACGCCCTGCTAATTAATTTTAATAAAGACATCCATCAAATCTCTCAAAATAAAACAGTCGATTGATATTAGAATAGAGATTACAAAACTATATCACATCCAAAGAATTGCAGTTGAATGTGGTTAGCTATTAATTTGCCTTGAAGCTTTTGTTGGAGGTTGTTTGCAGCAGCTCGCATCTCATCTGTGATCCTATCTCTAGGGTGCCATCTGCCAATTGTTACGTCCCGAAGCGCGACACAATTATCCAAAATGTAAATCACCAATTCCACAATCTCATCACTCGCACTTGGGACACCATACATTCGGAACACTTGTAGGTTTTGGTGCTTAAATCTCTCACCATTCATTAAAACACTTGGAACTTGAGGGTTGCCATAAGCCTGCATATGCAATCGAATTGGTTGAAAGCACCGATATGATATAATAGGAGTAACAACGAAAGTGCCTGCGAAGAATGTAGATGTTAATTCACCAACCGTAATGGAGAATTCGTCAAGACAAGGAGATGCGCATATTAGAGCAATTATTTGCAAGAAACTGTAATTGTGGCTGTCATAATATTCGAGGAATAACTTCCTCAAGTTAGGCATCTGAGGAAAGCCATTTGTTGAAAATGCCGGCTATGGAAATCACAACGGATATATATTAGTTATACGTAAAATAGAACTAGAAATAGTAGTGGGAGCTGCATTTCTGATGTATGAAGTAGTCTAACCATGGGGCAATAAAGCGCTAAAATGAGAAATTGCAGTTGGGAAATGTGAGCAACTTGTTGTACAAAATCCGGATCTCGAATCTGAAATTCAGCGTTCACAAGTCTTGGGACATCATTCTCAAACAACAGCTTCGCAACATTTCTAGAGAAGGAAATCCGAGTAAGATTTGGAGCCGATACTTTTATAGATTTTTCACCCCTGCAATCACATATATTCAAGTGCTTCAACATGAGATCAGTTGTGCCACAAACCTCAACATCGGACGTCAAAACTGCACTATCGATCACCAATTCCTCCAACAAGGGGCAATTACATAGGAACAACTCTACATCTTCACCACCCACTTTCAAACTACTCAATAACAAGCTTTTGAGGGATTGACAGAATAATAAAGTTTGAGGAGCCCCACAAGTTATGCTCATCCCTCTTAACGACTCTTCAAGGACAAGCTTATCAGAATCATCCAAGATTGAGAAGTCCAAGTCCAAAGTCTCAACCTGTCTCGAGAAAACAAATTCAAGCCACTTGGCAACCGCGGACTTGGCTGATTTCCTGTAGGATAATATATTCTGAATAGTTTCAAAGGAACGGATTTATACGATTGGATAACCGAGTTTACTATTTCAATATACTCCTCATCACTTAACACGCCACGATCACCCATGTCCAAATCATCGCCATCAAAATTGAGATAACTGTGTTTCCACAGATCTGACCATCGTGATGAAAGAACACAAGTGGCTGCAGTTCTTCTTAATGATAGGAAGGACAGTATAACAAGAAGAATTTCATCAGGCAACTGACTTATCCTATCAATTCCGTTATCAACTCTCGAAGCACACTGCCACAAAACAATGCAACAATCAAACCAAACGAAAAATTAAAGTCTACCATATATATTTTTTTTTCAGAGAAATACTGTGTTTGCATGATTTATATAATCCAGACACTGTCTTTGTCACTTGTTATGAACTTGAATCTTAAAACTGCTGATTATTATAGCAAAATAAAATCTTCATTAGATTAATGATGAAAAGTACTCAGTTAAATCTATATATCTATATCCTATAATATCCTTATTATTTATATAATTTAAAGGTATTAATATAATTTATATTATCATATATAAATGACATAGTAATTCATTGTAAATTAAACATTGAAAATCCTTCAGATCCCAAAATAATTAAGAATGAACTCAGAAAGAGAAAAGAAAATAGTTTGAGCTGTCGACATTACCTTTTTTTACTTTTGGAGGAAAATCAGATTCGAGATCCAAACCCTCTCCATCCATAGCAGCAGCTTCACTCAATTTTGAAGCAGAGACAAAATGCAGAATTTCAAAAGCAATTTGTGGTGCAGAATGGAACAACCTACAACATAATGTATAAAAGTAAAGAATCAAACAAACCTGCCAAATAAGGGAAGTAGTAATGGCAACTTTTGTTGTTTTAAAAAGTTATGACTACTAATACTATGAAACCAAATGAGACCTCGTGCTATCTATTATATGCAGTACAAGTCACAAAACTTTTTCATTTCAAAGAGTTGGAAAAAGCTTTTGTATTAGAATAGGCAGTGGCCAGTGGGCATAATAATAAACAGATTAACACATAGTTTATGAATATCAAAGATGTGATAACTTCCTGTTCCTAATTATATCGAAAAAAACATTGTTTCTACTGCATCAACTCTTTGTAGTTGGTTGGTTAATCAACATATAGTAGTTGATGCATCAACTGGAGAGTATGATGACAAAATAAACTATCCAATAAAGGCAAGACATCAACCAAATCTTCAAAAATTAAAAATCAACTGTCAAATTACATTAAATTAGTAGAATAGAGATGACATTAATCAATTTGACGAAACTCCAGGGGAATGTGCTTGGGTATTCTGGCTCGAAGCTCTTGCTGTATGAGGATCTGCCTCCGAGTTCGCACATCCGTTGCGTTTTCAATACCACACTTACGCCAAACTAAACTGCCAAGAATTACCTTCTGAAGCGCAACACAATTCTCCCAAATGTAAGTCACCAATTCCACGACTTGATCATTGCAATCCCCATCAAGCCAAACCGTCATTTGGAACGTGAACACTTTGAGATTTTGGTGCCGAGATCTCTCAACATCCTTCATCACGCCCATCCTTTGTCGACTGGAGTGACGAACCTGCACGTGCATGACAAGATGTTGATATAATAAAATTAACAAAAAATGGTACCGGTTGGAAAATGTAGGCTGATTCACCAACCTTTAATGTGAACTCTTCAAGAAGAGGACATGCCGATATTAGATCAGTTACTGGAAGGAGACTGACAAAACATAGTTCACGACATTCGATGACCAAAGTCGTCAAGAGTGGCATATGAGGAAAGCCTTTCTTGAAGAGCGCCTATACAAAAACAAAACAATGAATATTAAGAACAAAACTAAAAAAAGAAAAATAATGGAGCAACATTGTTGAATGATGATGTATGAAGTAGTCAGACCTCGGGTAGACAGAGATTTAATTTGAGCATCGTCAGTTGGGGAATGTAAGCAAATACAGTTCTAAATTCTGCCCCCCAAAGTTGAGGGGCATTAATCATATTCAACGCCTTCCATGAAAATGTATCCAAGGTAATCCAACGGAGGTTCGGAACAGAAACTTTTATGGACCTTTCACCTCCGCATAAGAGTATATCCAAGTGCTGTAACATGAGATCAGTTGAGCCACAAATCTCGACATCAGATGTAAAAGTTGCAAAACGGATCTTCAATATCCTCAACAAGGGACAATTTCGTAGGAACAACTTGATATCTTCACCACTCACTTTCAAACTATCTAGATGCAAGCTCTTGAGGGATTGAAAGAAGATTAGGGATGAAGGAGCCCCACATATTCTGATCATCTCTCTCAATGGCTCTTCTAGGACAACCTTATTCCAACCTTCGTCGCAATCTGAACATCGGAAGTTCAATACCAGACTCTGAACTTTTCTAAAAGACATAAATTCAAGCCATTTGGCGACAGAGCAATTGGCTGACTCCCTTACACAAAAACCTACTTTGAATTCTTCTAAGGAAGGGGCTTTATGCGACCGGATAACAGAGTTCACCACTTCTATATTTTCCATATCACAGAATATGTTGCGATGAAGATTATCATTAAAATGATGGTAACGAATCTTAAAAGGCTTGAAGGAGAGAGAAGGAGTGAGTTTCCACAAATCTGACCATCGAGAAGAGAGAACACTAGTGGCTACAACGTCCTTCAACCTTAGGAAAGAAAGTATAACAAGGAGAATATGATCAGGCAACTGACTTATTCTATCAGATTTGAAGTTGAACTTGAGGTTAGGGATTTGTTTCCATAAATCTAGCCATCGAGAAGAAAGAACAGTAGTGGATGCAGCTTTCCTCACAGGTAGGTAAGATAGTATCACAAACAAAAATTCATCTGGCAATCGACTTATCCTATCTACGCCGCCATTAACCCTCATAGCACACTGTCAAATAACGAAACAATTCCAGTAAAAATAGCAAGAACAATGAGAGAAATAAATGTCAACGATAAAATCTTAAGAAAAAAGAATTATCTGCGTTTACATGATTTATTTATAGAAAACTAGAAAAAAAAGCATACGATTCACATATAACTTCTACCAGTATGGCATTAAAACATCAATAGGCTATGATTATTTTCAGCTAAAGAAACATACATAAAATAGAAATGCATTTAAATCAAAACAGAATAAAAATATTACTAAAAGAAATGAAAATCCTAAATTCATCCCCAATACTGACCCACCGCCGCCCACCTCTGCAATTCACGACACCCCTCTCCTTCCACCGCCACCACTCCCTCCCCCTTCAGAGATCTCTCGTCGCGCAACGAAATTTGTAACAATTGTATTTTTATTTTTATTTTATTTACAACATCGCAATTGAACAGGCCAAGACTAGCATTAATGGGAAAAGACAACAAATACCTTGAGAGATTGAGATTACCTGATTGAGCAGAATATCAGAGTCGGGTTTCATAAACTCTTCATCCATCGAAGCTTCAATCAATTTCAACCTTAGAAATTATAGAAAAATTAGTTGAAATCACAAGCGATAGAACTAGCCTAAAACATGTAGAGAATGAACCACCAACTAATTGAAACCTCATGAGTTCAGCTCTGCTATATAAGGTTAGTATCAATGCCAACTTTTTAGTTTTAAAAAGTTGGAAGCAGCTTTGTACTCAAATTAGAATGGGGTGAGCTGGCGCCAACACTTGTGTAAAAGTTATCGGTCAGATTTAAAATTTTATGAAATAAATTAATTTTACAATTGGAATTAAACTACTTACATACACATAAAATATTACTCTGTATAAATAGATGTAGATAAATGAAATAAGTAGCCCCTTCGACTTATTTATATAGAGTTTTTTTTTTTTTTTTTTTTTTTTTAATTCAGACTGAATCTATTAAAATAATAAAATAGCTCTATATAAATAAGACGAATGAAGTACTTATATATTTATTTATAAAGTATTTGGTTGAACTTCACTGGTTTAACAAATTTCGTTTAAATTTAGAGAAAACTTAATGTTTTGATAATATTGAGAGTTTTTTTAATATTGAGAATTGTGATACATTGAGGAGTTAAGAAAAATTTGGAAATTCGGATAATTTGGATAATTTTTGAGTTTAGATAATTTGGGAGTTATCTTGAGAGTTTGAATAATTTTGAAAGTTTAAAAAACTATTTGAATCATAAAATTGGCTAAAATTTATATATTTCTTTATTGATGGCTAAAATTTAATTTTCTTTTATTAAAATGACTATTTTTGGGTATTTTCTCTTAGTGATACATAAAATGGGCTTTAAATACCTTTGTGAGTTCGAGTCACATCGGGGGTGTGTGTGTTGTGTGTGACTAATAAAAAATAATAATAAAAAATTGCCAAAATCTTGAACTTGTCCAACCTATATAACAAAATACTACTCTTTCTGTCACATTTCATTTGTGGCCTATTTGTTTAATATATGTGAGGAATTAAAAACATAAAATGAGCCAAATAAAATGGCTCGTTTGTATTAGCTCCAATTCCAAAGATTACAATGAGAGCAATAAGTCAACGATGATTGATGAAGTGTTGATCAGTTATGAACTTTGGATATGTTTTATGGGAATCAGTGGCATAAAATTGCACAAATTTATTTCTGTATTTTTATTTTTATTTTATTTTATTTTATTTTATTTTTTTTGAGAAATTTCTCTCTGTTGTTCTCTTCGAATAGAAACATTTCTAGAGTCACAAACACAATCCGGTTGTGGCAAAAGATATATTATATATGATTCAAACTTAAGATATATATGAAATCAAATTTAAGATTCAAATTATATATACGGTTTCATTCAAATGGAAGCACCAGAACAAAGGAACAAATTAAAGTACAGTACAAGTTTGCAAGCTATGGATACTTTTATACTCCAACTCCTGAGCTCAAGACCTCAAATAACTAACTAATTAACTTCTCATTACAACCGTTAGATCAAGAGATCTTATCTACGACTATAAGCTTGCCACGTGATAATAAGTGTGGATCATCAACTACATGACAATCTTTATTTCCTTGGTTTGCTGCAACCTTCTGCTGCGCCATATATCTTTTACTGCTTCTTCTATAACACTGGGCTTGTTTGATAGGCTATATAAAGCCTATTATTGTATAATAGTATGACTTTGACTAATGTTTGGTAGGTTATATTAGTTAAACATGAGGCCCTGTGCTAAGTAAAAGTCATATACTAAAACACTATTTTTTCACTCATATTTAACTCTCTCTACCCCATTTAAGTAATATGGATTTGCATAGTAAAATCATATTGCTCCTTTTAGCCCCCAGAAAATATAGAGGGGTCGATAATTAAAGAAAATAAAAATATATATGTTTAATTTAATAAAAAGTACAAGGTTATTTTAGGAATTATACAAGTTAGTATAGAGCTTAATGTATGCCACCAAACACTTGTTATAATTGTACATAGATTTTAGTAATGCTACCAAACACTTACATATATTAGCTATATAGGTTTCTTATCTACTATTTACGTTAGGGCTGTAAATCGGTCACAAAATTTTCGATTTATTTCGTACCGAACCGATAACCGTCGCTTATCTATTAACTGATAACTGCTTAAACGGTTGTCGGTTCGGTAAATGGTAATGATATTTTTCTATTTGGTAATCCGTAATACCCGATAACCGATCGGTATTACCGAATAACCGAAATTAATAATTAATTTATTAAATATATATTTTATTTTATAAATTCTTATAATGTAAATATGTAATAATTAAAAGAACAATCATAATTAAGAACTATAAATTCTTATAAGTATGCTAATTCATGGCTTGATGTTAATGTGGAGTATTATAGTTGGATGATTGATGTTTATAACAGCATATTATTCCCAATTATTTGGTGATTGTTGCCTTGTTGCTTGGATTCTTGTTCTTTTTGATTTTATATTGACAAAAACTAGGGTGAGGTGGGCAACATAGTGTGGCCGGGTCAAAGTGTCAATCTTTATACAGAAAAATACTAATTTATACGAATAAAAGTGTCAATCTTTAACATAATTATTTTACGAATAAAATGCCAATTTTTAAAAGTTTCAATCTTTATATAGAAAAGTGCTAATCTACACGAATAAAAGTGTCAGTGTTTTAGTCGGCCGCATGGTGCCTCTGACTGACCCGAGTGTGTCCCTTTTATATTCAACACACGTATCTTCATACTAACAATACATAATGGATCAATTCCTTCTAACATAAAAAAAAAAACGGTTAAAACGGTTAACCGATAACCGTACCAAAAATAAAAAAACGGTTATACGATTAACCGAATTACTATTCGGTTGGGTAAACGATAAGGGGTTTTGCGGAAAAATGGTAACGGTTAACCTAAATTTTCGGTACGGTTAACCGTTACCGTACCGATTTCCAACCCTAATTTACCTTGGTACTATTAATATAGACATTACTAAATTAATATGCCAAACGTGCACTAAAAATATATTTAAGGACTGTACTTCATATACCTCTGTGGACTTTTTGCAAATTTAGATAATCAATATTAGCCTAATTCTAATCAAATTTACCAAAATCTTCAAACTTCTCAACAAAGTAAAATATCATATAAATCAACAAAACACAATATAAGATCAAAACCAATTATAGTTGCATTGTCCGACTCCATAATTCATGATTATTCAGTTCATTTCATTTCTAATATCATAAGCAGTGTGTGACATATAATATTCAAGCTGAAACATAACCTTTATGAGCAAAATTTACCTAAATTTAGATTTGATTCTCATGATACTTTATGAAGGCTGAACAAAAAAAAAAAAAAAAACACAATCCGCCAAATAGTTTTTCTAAACTATTTTCTCCCACAAATTACCCAGCAAATAAATAATGTACTACGCCTGCCTGAATAATAGAAGCAAATTAAGCGATAAAAGATGATAATATCTTGCAACAAAAATTAATCCTCCCATATCAATTGCAACCGCACCTTTGCATTAGAATCAGCGATAGGTTTCTTCAATCGAAGAGGCCGCTTCTTCAACCAAAGAGGCCGCCACTCTTTATCGAACTCCTTGTAGATTTCCACATTCACTTTCTTCAGGCCAAATTGTCCAAACATATCTTCCCAATTTGAAATAAATAGTAATTCAATCAGTCTATCGCGAGCATCGATGACCCGAGGATAATAGAATGAACGATGAGGCCTCGATTGAATTATGAACTTGGGGCGAAACGCCCCGAATAAACGAAGAAGAAGGTCACAACAGAATGTAGAAGGTGCAGCTATCGTCAAATTCTCCACCACGAGAGGTTCCGGTACGACTTCAGCATCAACCGCATGGTCGTCAGAGTCAGTTATCCGACGCTGTCCAATGCGAAGATCTATAAAGAGAGAGATTCTCGATAGCCGAAACTCGTTCAGTAGATTTTTCAAGTTCATGAACCATGAGGTCTCGTGAAAATGGGAGCAAATTATAGATATATCGAGCTCCCATTCCCAGCTTGAAGCTCCACTGATAGAGATGTTGGATGGTAAACCGGGAGCCGAGTAAGTAAACTTGCGAATATTTGGTACGTCGAATTTTGCACTATCTGATCCACTTTTGGGCTCGAAGCTTATGGTTTGGAGTGAAGTGGTGGCGATGTGTATACTTGTGCAGCCATTGCAATGACGAATGGTGAGATCCTTCAAGCAGGGAAATCTCGAGGCGAAGCCGGTGAAAAACATGTTATCAACATTCACCTTGGACAGAAACAGACGCCTGAGCTTATGTAGCTCGTACATATTCGTCCGCTTCAACTCGAAGCGAAAGCAGTTAGAGAGTGACAATTCCTCAATAGAAACGCAGCGAGAAGTTAGATCCTTAAACACATCATCACTTCTAATGTGGACACTCTCTAAGGTAAGGGATTTAAGCACTGAACAATTAATAACGTAGCTATCATCAATTCTGAAGCCATCTAAGAATAATTTGACTAGGGTTTGGGATCCAAGAACCTCTTGCGGCAAAGTAAAGGATGAAAGAGGAAAGTAAAGTTTGAGATGGGTAGCTCCCATGTTAATGGCGCCGACAATCAAGTTATGATGGTTACTACCACTAATGCTATCATTATTGCGGCAACATAGATTGAAACTCGAGATTTTTAGATTCGAATCTCGGTACCTTTGCATTGTCTTCGTCGCGAATTCCTCAAACGCCTCGTAATTGTGATAACCGAAGTCTCCGTCGTGTAAAACGATGGTGGGGCGAGTTAACCAGGCGTTGTGCCATGATTTGGAAAGAATAGCCGATCGAGCGGCTTCTTTTGCTCTCATGAAAGATTGTATGTGTTGAATCAATTCTTCTGGCAAAATTAGGGTTTCCCGTTTCACGTTTTTGATTCTTTTGCCCTTTGTCTTCTTCTTCTTCATCTCAAGAGACTGCTGGAAGCAATGATTCCACAACACGCACCAGTCATATGTTAATTAATTCGAGAAAATTAAATGAAAAATAATATTACAGCACAGAAATAGAAGAAGAAGATAGTGAATTCTCACTTGGCAATGTTTGATATATCTTTCTCTGCTATTCAATTGGGCTAGCTCTTCTCCTCTCTAGTCTCTATTGAGTGTTTCCTTGACAAACATCTCTTTCTTCCACCAACCTAAAGAAGAGACTAATACTGATAAATAATTCTATAAAAAAATAAAAAATAAAAATTGAAAAAAAAGGAAAGTCATCCGCAAAAACAGAAAAGTTTTGAAATATGTAAATAGTTCAGAAAACGTAAAAATAAAATGGAGAACGCACAACAAAAAAAAAAAAAAACAAAACAAAACAAAACAAAACGCACGCCAAAAAAAACAAAAGAAAAAAAGAACATTTATTTAACCAACGAGTAAAAGAAAGACATTTTGGAGAAAACGAAACAAATTTCAAAAAATGAAAATAATATTTTACCAAAGGATTACACATGCATCAACCCAGACTCATAATGAGATCTATTGAATATTTTTATGAGGTACTCCCTCCGTCTCACTTCAAACGTCTCATATTTTGAATATATGTGAGATATAAAATAATAAAGTGAGACGGAAAGAGTATTTTTTTTGGATTATGGGCCAAGTGAATTAATTGGGCTAAGTAATTTATTTTGGGTGATTCTATCCACAGCCCCCGTTTTTCTCCCTACAGCCCCCAATTTGATTAATTAAAAATAAATATTAGTGAATTTACGCATTTACCCTTATAGCCCCCATCTTCCATTCTCGCAGCCATGTTGTCATCTCTCTCTCACATTCATCCTCCCATTCCAGCAACATTAGCACTGCGACTACCGTCCACCACCACTGCACCATCATTTACCATGAAGCTGCCAGAAATTTCAAAATATTTCAAACTCCAAATCTAAAGATTGGGCACCTCCAATTCGTTTTCTCAATTTTATTCTTCTTAAATTTTCAGCACAACCTTAGCAATTTTATTCTTCTTAAATTTTCAGCACAACCTTAGTAGCTCGGTTGTACAGCCACCGCCACCGCCACCAAATTCCTTCATATTCTTTCAACATTCAAATTCTTACCAACAAAAAGTTAAATTGCCCCTCCACCACCGCCGCCGACGAGCCCTACTACTCTACAATTTGTCTAGGTAGCGCGTGCAGATGAATGCGCCAAGAGTGAGGACGACGGAGAAGAGCGCCACCAAAGACGAATTTCGCCAGCAGCCACCGGATAGCCTCCATGCCTGCTATGTGCTCGACGGAAACTCCACCGCCAAGAAAAGGGGATAGAAGAAGATGCAGAGAATCTTAATTACTAGAAACGCGAATTATGAAATTGACTGGGAAACTGAGTAAATATATGAAAGTAATTAATTGGAGAATGCAAATAGTGTCTGCTCTTTTTTTTTTTTTTTATGAACTGAAGGAGATTAGATGAAATTCTCCGATGAGTTAATTTGTTAATGGCCCTTCAGTAGATTGAGGTGGTGTCGGTGTAGAGTAATTGCTACGGTGCTTGTAACGAACAGAGTGAAGAAGATGAAAGGGGAAAAAAGTCGGAAAATTTGCAGAGAAAGAGGGGGCTGCACTAGTGGCAGGGGTATAACAGTAAAAATCAATGTTAATTTTATTATTATTATTAATCGGGGGCTTTAAGGAGTAAAATGAGGGTTGTGTATAGAATTACCCATTTATTTTTGCTTTCAAAAGGCCCGGATTCATATTGAGATCCATTAAATATTTTTATGAGGTCTTTTTTTTGGATTGTTGGCCAAGTGGATTAATTGGATCAAATAATTTATATTGCTTTCAAAAGGCTTGACCGCACTGTATGACCGGGCTGATACAAATCTTTGTCTTTACAAAATGAGTAAAATTGAAAAACGAAAAAGAAAAACCAATTTCTTAATAATTTTGTTTTCTTAAGTATCGAGAATTTATATCTGGTTACTTGTCAATTTAAGCTTAAGAATCCGAGGTCTCAAAATGATATTAAAGAATGAATTACCTACATTTTCACATATATAGAGTTCAGTGGTTGCAGCATACAATACTTGTGAAACTAACTACGTTTGACTGTTTCCTAAAAATAAAAGAACTATATTTGACTGTTAATTTCGAAAAAGAAAAAGAAAAAAAAGAATGAGTGACAGCATCCTGAACTGGGCTGCAAATATCAAAGGCCAATCAAATGAGAAGACGCCCTGCTAATTAATTTTAATAAAGACATCCATCAAATCTCTCAAACTAAAACAGTCGATTGATATTAGAATAGAGATTACAAAACTATATTACATCCAAAGAATTGCAGTTGAATGTGGTTAGCTATTAATTTGCCTTGAAGCTTTTGTTGGAGGTTGTTTGCAGCAGCTCGCATCTCATCTCTGATCGTATCTCTAGGGTGCCATTTGCTAATTGTTACTTCCCGAAGCGCGACACAGTTATCCAAAATGTAAATCACCAATTCCACCATATCATCACTTGCACTTGGGACGCCAGACATTCGGAACACTTGTAGGTTTTGGTGCTTAGATCTCTCACCATTCATTAAAACACTTGGAACTTGAGGATTGCCATAAGCCTGCATATGCAATAGAAATGGTTTAAAGCACTGATGTAAATAATAGAGTAACACGAAGGTACCTGCAAAGAATGTAGAGGTTAATTCACCAACCATAATGGAAAGTTCCTCAAGACAAGGAGATGCCCATATTAGAGCAATTATTTGCAAGAAACTGTAATGGTGGCTTTCATGGCACATGATGAACAACTTCCTCAAGTTAGGCATCTGAGGAAAGCCATTTGTCCAAAATGCCGGCTATGGAAATCACAACGGATATTAGTAATGCATAAAACTAACATAACTAGAAATAGTAGTGGGAGTTGCATTTCTATTGTATGAAGTAGTCTAACCATGGGGCAGCGGAGTGTTAAAAGGAGAACTTGCAGTTGGGAAATGTGAGCAAATTCTTGTACAAAATCTGGATCTCGAATCAGAAACTCAGCTTTCTCAAGTCTTGGGACATCCTCTAACAACAGCTTCGCTGAATTTCCCCATAAGGAAATCCAAGTAAGATTTGGAGCCGAAACTTTTATGGATTTTTTACCCCTGCACTTACGTATACCCAAGTACTTCAACATGAGATCAGATGTGCCACAAACCTCAACATCAGACGTTAAAACTGCACTATTTATTATCAATATCTCCAACAAGGGGCAATTACGTAGGAACAACTCTACATCTTGACCACCCACTTTCAAACTTTTCAAAAACAATTTTTTCAGGGATTGACAAAAGAATAGAGTTTGAGGAGCCCCACATGTTATGCTCATCTCTCTTAACGACTCTTCAAGGACAAGCATATCTGAATCATTCAAGATTGAGAGGTCCAATTCCAAACTCTCAACTTGTCTCGAGAAAACAAATTCACGCCACTTGGTGAATGCAGTCTTGGATGATTTGTCTACATTGAAACATATTCTGAATTGTTTCAAGGAAAGGGCTTTATGCGATTGAATAACTGAGTTTACTATTTCAATATGCTCTTGATCACTTAACCTACGATCACCCATGTCCCAGTGATCATGATTGAAGTCAAGAAAAGGGCTGTGTTTCCACAAATCAGACCATCGTGATGAAAGAACACTGGTAGCGGCAACTGCCTTCAACCTTAGGAAGGACAGTATAACAATGAGAGTGTTATCAGGCAGCTGGCTTATTCAATCTGATTTGAGATTGAATTTGAGATTAGGAATCTGTTTCCATAAATCCAACCATCGAGAAGAAAGAATAGTAGTGGCTGCGGCTTTCCTCACGGGTAGAAGAGATAGTATCAGAAACAGAATTTCATTAGGCAATGGACTAATCCTATCAACTCTGCCATCGACTCCCAAAGCACACTATCACACAACAACAACAATCAAAACAAAAAGAGAGAGAGCAATGCGAGAAATAAAAGTCATACCATATCTTTTTATAAAAAAGAACAATGCTTTCACATTATTTCTATAGTCCAGTAGAAGAAAAAAAATGATTTTTATCATTGCCTTCGCCACTCTTCATGAACTTACAAGTTAACATGAATATTAAGATTAATTTAAAATAAAAATACAACTGCTAATCATTATAATAAAATTACAATCAATGCTCATTATACTCTGGTAAGTAAAATAGAAATGTCCCCTAAATCAGAACAAATTATAAAAGAAAATGAAAATCCGAATCCATCCCAAACCCCGCCCCTTCAGATCCCAAAATAAGAATGAAGCGAAGAAGAGAATAGAAAAGGCAGCAAATACTTTGAGATTACCTCAGGGAGCGGAAAATCAGAGTCGGGATTCAAACCCTCTCCATCCATCGCAGCAGCTTCAATCAATTTTGAAACTGAGAAGAAGTTAGTATCACAAAATGCAGGATTAATAGCCTCATTTCAAAAACAATTTCCGGTGCAGAATGGAACAACCGCAATCGGAAAGTATGAAAACGAGCGTTTCATCAGGTAACTGACTTATCCTATTAACTCAGCAAACTATCAAAGACACCTATTAACTCAGCAAACTATCAAAGACAGCAACAATCAAATAAAAAAAAGTGTACGGACAATGCGAGAAGTAAAAATCTAGGATACAATCTTCCTTCAAAAGAGGATTTTGAACTTCAAAGTAATCAAATAGTACAATGAAGTTAACACCATCTTTGTTTTCGTGATCTGGGATCGAAAGTAAGAGGATTTTGAACTAAGAAAAAAAAAAAAAAAAAATCCTAATTCATCCCAAATTCAGCCACCTCTGCCCACCTACGCAGGCCACCGCCACCCCTCCCCCCCCTCCAAACACGGCAGAGGCCTCTCCTCTCGTCATGAAATTTACAACAATTATACATACGTATTTCATAGCCAATTACACACAACACAACGCTAGCTTGAATGAGCCAAAACAAGAGTAAAACTCTGATAGAGAAAATAAAACAAATACTTTGAGAGCTCGAGATTACCTCCTTTTGCAGAAAACTAGAGTAGGGTTGCGAACCCTCTCCAACCATCGCAGCAGAATGTTGGCGTTGGTGAGGGGAGAGATAGAGATGAGAGAGAGGGGGGTTGCTTGCAGCATGCAATACTTTTGAACGTTTGACTGCTCTGCATCTGCAGTCTGAATTGGGCTAAAATGGGCTATTATAAGACAAATATTAAGGGCCCAAAGAACAATAAGACGCCATGCTAATTAGTAAAGTCGTTGTTTTTTTTGTTTTAATACGCCTTTAAATATTTATATATTCAAAGTAATTATGAATAATTTCTTATAAATATTTAATTATTGATTATAATTTTTAATTTGTATTTTTCAAATTATGTTTATTAAGAAAATTGCCACCGTAGGAAGTTGAATATAACCAACCTCTAATAATCGGATCATTGTTATGACAAAACCTCTAATCTATAGGCCTTGGATAAATGGATTCTCCAATAGTTGGAGACTACCCTATATTAATAATTCAAATCTTTCAAAATAAAACAGTTGATTAATATTAGAATAGATATTACAAATCTATATCACATCCAAAGAATTGGAGTTGAATGTGGTTAGCTACTAATTTGCCTTGAAGCCTTCGCTTGAGATCGTTTGCAGCAGCTCGCATCTCATCCGTGATCGGAACTCCAGGGTACCAACCTTGTTTGTCAATTTTTACTTCCCGAAGCGCGACACAATTATCCAAAATGTAAATCACCAATTCCACCATATCATCACTCATACTTGGGACACCAGACATTCGGAACACTTGGAGGTTTTGGTGCTTACATCTCTTACCATTCATTAAAACACTTGGAACTTGAGGGTTGCCAGAAGCCTGCATATGCAATAGAAATGGTTGAAAGCATTGATATGATAAAGTAACACAAAGGTACCTGCGAAGGATGCAGAGGTTAATTCACCAACCGTAATGGAAAGTTCGTCAAGACAAGGAGATGCCAAAAGTAGAGCAATTATTTGCAAGAAATTGTAATTGTGGTTGTCATGACATCTGAGGAACAACTTCCTCAAGTTAGGCATTTGAGGAAAGCCATTCGTCCAGAATGCCGCCTACGGAAATTACAACAGGTATTAGTTATACGTAAAACAGAACTAGAAATAGTAGTGGGAGCTGCATTTCTGATGTATGAAGTAGTCTAACCATGGGGCAGTCAAGCATTAAAGAGAGAAATTGCAGTTGGGAAATGTGAGCAAATTGTTGTACAGAATCTGGATCTGCAGTTTTAAAAATAGCCTGAGTAAGTCTTGGGGCATTCTCAAACAACAGCTTCACTGAATTTCCATAGAAGATAATATAAGTAAGATTTGGAGCCGAAACTTTTATGGAATTTTCACCCTTGCACCCATATATTTCCAAGCCCTTCAACATGAGATCAGACGTGCCACAAATCTCAACATCAGACGTTAAAACTGCACTACTGATTACCAATTCCTCCAACAGGGGGCAATTCCGTAGGAACAACTTGATATCTTCACCATTCACTACTAAAGACCCCAGACACAACCTTTTGAGGGACATGAAGAAGCTTAGATTTTGAGGAGCCCCACATATTCCACTCTCTCTCGACGACTCTTCAAGAACAACCTTATCTGGCTCATCCTCACATTGGAAATCCAAATCCAAAATCTCAACTTTTCTAGAAAACACGAATTCAAGCCATTTGGTGACAGTGCACGTGGCTGATTCCTTTACACAAAAGAATATTGCGAATTGTTTCAAGGAAAGGGCTTTATGTGATTGGATAACCGAGTTTACAACCTCAACCCCCTTCGCATCCCATACTTGATGATGAAAATCAACATCATAAGGATTGAAGTCGAGATTCGGACTGTGTTTCCACAAATCTGACCATCGTGATGAAAGAACACTAGTGGCTGCAGCTCTTCTCATTGATAGGAAGGTCATTATAACAATAAGAATTTTATCAAGCAACTGACTTATTCTATCGGATTCGAGATTGAATTTGAGATTTGGGATTTCTTTCCACAAATCTAGCCATCGAGAAGAAAGAACGGTAGTTGCTGCCGCTTTCCTCACAGGTAGGAGAGACAATATCAGAAACAGAATTTCTTTAGGCAATTGACTTATCCTATCAACTCCGCTAGCACACTGTCAAACAACCAGACATCCCACTAAAACGTGTAAGAACAATGCCAGAAATAAAAGTCTTCAATAAAATTTTCTCACATGATTTGCATCGTCAATAGGAAAAATTCAAATAAATTCAATGCTTCATCAACCTTTAGATAAAATTATATAAGTTCTGATTATTATAAGTTAATAATGGAAAATACTCATTCTACTCTGGAACAGATATTATTATGCCTCAGCAATTCACCTCTCGCGGCACGAAATTATGAAAAATACACATTTTATTGGAATTGCAACATCGATTTATTTCACCGTCAGTTATTAACAAACGTATAATCAACACTCGGAGGAAAAATAGGGCAAATACTTTGAGAGCTCAGATTACCTTTTTGAGCTGAAAATTTGAGTCGACTTCGAAACGCTCTTCATCCATGGCAGCTTCAATCAATTCTGAATCTGAGACTTCACCCAGAATTACTAATCTTTTTCGGAAATGGAACAATTTCGAGATATTTGAAATAAAAATAAAAAGAACCCAGTGATATTGCTTATTGCTTAGCAGTTGCGGCAAGTTGGCAACTTTTTAAAGTTGGCAATTATACTAAAATTAAATTAATTTTATAATCAACGTGTTCATGTTATTTTACGGTTTTACCTCTTTAAAGTTCCAATTTTGTCCTTATCCTATCTATTTTTCGAGTCAATTTTTAACGAGGCAACATGCATTTTGCCATTTTGAAGATAAAAAATTAAATTTTGCTCAAAATATAAGAAAATATAAAATTTGCTCATTTTTTATATGGTGTGACTAAAATACCCCTCAAGCCAAAATCTTTTTTTTTTTTTTTTTCAATTTTCATTCTCTCACTCATATATTTCAGTAGTTTTTTTTTGTTTTTTGTTTTTAAATACTGTAAGGAGTCACAAAATATTTTGATTTTTTCTATCAAATAACATATCGATTTCTTATCTTTTTCTACTCGTTTCGTAAGAAATTTTATCTTTCATTACGTTTTACCAAATGACTTAGTAAGAAATATTATAATTTCTTATAATATTTTAGAAATTTCTTATGAGAAATTTTGGTAACAAATTTGACAAATTCTCAAATTTCTTGAAAAAAAGGAAATATATATATATATATATATATATATATATATATATATTTAATTGTAAAGGGGATGGTAAGAAAATCACACACATTGGTAAGAAATTACATCACATTTCTTACCAATTAATCATTTATTAAGACACTATTATTAGTTTCAGAAATGATAATAAATTACACGTGTTGGTAAGAAAAATTGTTAATTCTCTTACCAAGAAACTGCAAAAAATTATCAAAAAAAAAACTACAGATATAGTAAGAAATTGATATCTTCTCGTCTTTCGCATCTCATAGCCGTCGTAAGCCGAATAATTCCTACAATAAGAAATGATGTAATTCTTATATAACTTGAAAAACAGTAAGAAATTATCAGATTCTCACTAACTATCATTATCAAAAACATGCATTAGAACCTAAACCCCAGCCTTTTAACGGACCAAAGTCAAACTTTTTGCATTTTCTTAGCACGAAATTGCAACTACCGCAACAAAACAGGTCAAGAACAACAATAATCCTCTATTTTAAACCCTAAATACTCAGTCTTTTATTACCAAAATAACGTAAGAAAAATGTGTAATTCTTATCAATTTATCAAACAAAACAAAGTAAGAAAAATGACAGATTCTTATCAATTATCATCAATTACCAAAACAATATAAGAAATTATTGATTCACAATGTTCACATCACTAAAATTATAGTAAGAATCTTCGGTCGATTCTTACAAAAAAAAAGCAGTCAATTCGTAAACCCTAAAATTTCTAGAATTTGTTACAGCAAAATCAGACAAAATAAAATAAGAAAAATGTCAGATTCTTACCAGTTATCATCAATTTTAAACCCTAAACAAAAAAAAATTACCATGAAATTGCAATTTTCTTACCGATAATTTTGCATTTTTCTTACCACGAAAATGCAATTATCATAACAAAAAAGATATGAAAAATTAGGACTTCATTTGGGAATATCATCAAACACCTTACCTTCATCCTCCACCACAAGTTCGAATCCAGATCTGAAAAACTGGAGAGAGAGAGAGAGAGAGAGAGAGGAGAGAAGAGAGAGAGCGAGAGAGAGAGAGAGAGAGAAGAAGAAGAAGAAGAAGAAAGAAGAAGAAGAAGAAGAAGAAGAAGAAGAAGAAGAAGAGAAGAAGAAGAAACCCTAGATCTGTGTACAAAAACCCTAAATCTATGTAAAAACCCATAAATCGTTGTAAAGCAGCCCAACCACGTTCCGTTTCGTGTCGGCCTCACGGTGGTTGATGAACAAGGAGCAAGTTAAACCAAAACAAGTGGAAGAAAATGAAAAGTTAATGAAAAATATTAAGCCAATTCAAGTGTTAAAAAAGAAATTTTCAAATGTGAATTTGAAACTTAGTGAAATGCAAGGGAAAGAGGAAATTAAAAATAATAAAAAAGAAATTAAAAAATTATATTAATATTCTAAGCGCTGATGACGAGACTTTGGACAAACTTGTGTCCAATTGCAAAAAAGAGAGAGAAAAAAAAAGAAAATATACTCCATCCATCAAAATCAAACAAGAAAATATTTTTATGTGAATCTATATCAGTATAAGGATTATTATTTTTATTATTATTAAATTATTTTTTGACCAGAAAAAGAAAGAAAAATTATTATTATTAAATTATAGGATATAAGTTATAGTTCATTATTTTTAATTACATTTATTATGTTTCCTATCATATTTGCAAATTGTTTATCCTGATATAATTTATTATATCCGACAATTAAAATTAATGAAAAAAACAAACGGATATACATGCAACGCACGTAATCTCTGCTAGTAAATTCAAAAATAGGCTTCTTTTTATTATTATTATTATTTTATTTTTATTATACGAGTATTACAGGCCCATCATTTGAGAACACGTTTGCTTCTTTTCAGAAATATATTTTTCATTTTTGTTTTGTATTTTAAGATGCTAAATAGTTGTGTACATTTGCTATATAGAATACATGTATGAATGCATATGTTCATAATTTACGTTTATGTGAATGTAAGGTATTACATAAAGTGATATTAGGGTGAGTAACATACTCTTAGATAAAAAAAACTAGGAATCTACCCACCTATTTAAATTTATAACTCTTTTACCCAATTTTCCAATTTTGGACTAATTTACCCTTTCCATCACCTCTCCCTATATTATATCTTAATTCATTTTGAATTTTCCTCTGCTCTGCGCATCTCCTCTCTTTCTCCCCCTTTTTTCCTCTTCCCATCTTATTCCAATTCTTCCACCAATTTGTATCGTCGCTCAGATCGACGCGTTTCTTGTTCTCATCCGGCGATGAGCTCTTCTCCGACGGACTCTCCTCTCCTTCACCTCGCAGGTTTGTATTCTCTCTCATCCTCTTCGTCTTCTCTCTCCCCTCGCATCTTCTCTCTTCTTATTCTTCTCTATTTTTCTCCACTTCTCCAGAGAATGGGGGATGCGGTTGATGTCGGGGAGGATGTCCTCGTAGGAGATGACGGGCATGGTTTCCTTGAAGGTTTCACGGTCGGTGTTGCCGTTGAGGCGGTGGTTTGCTCTTTGTGGCGGTGGGGACGTCGAGGGAGGCGGTTTGCTCCTTGCGGCGGTTTGCTCCTTGTAGAAGCGACGGCATGGAGGAGGCGGGAGGCGGCGTCGAGGGTGATCTAGAAGTGGGGGCTGTTGTGGAGGTTGTTGATGATGAGCTGGAGGTTGAGGCGGTGGTTTGCTCCTTGTTCCTCTTGTTCCGCATGAAGTAAAAAAATGGAGGTAAAAGTAATTGATGGGTTGAATCTACAACCCATCTTCTCAGCCTATCACCGACCACAACCCTCCCCCCCTCTTCACAAGCTGCCACCATTACCACCATAAATGTTATTCTTGCTTCTTCTTCTTTTGGGGATTTTTTTTTTTTTTGCTTTTTTATTTTTTGATTTTTCCCCTCTATTTTTGTTCTTCTTTCTCTAGAGGAATTAGTGATATTGCTCCATTTTTTAATTAAAGATTAAATTCTTGGAGTTCTAGTTTAATTTGTATTTTAGATTGGATTCCTCAAATTTATTTCTTTTTTTGATGTTTCATTTGTCCTCATTTGATTAACTTGTTAAGATTGTTTAGAAAGTAATGGAAAGTTACAGTACAAATTCATTATTTTTTTCTCTTTGTAATGCAAAATTTACAGTACGAATTCATAATATCGTACCGTAATTTGTCGAGATTGTTTAGAAAGTAATGGAAAGTTACGGTACGAATTCATAATTTTTTTCTCTTTGTAATGGAAAGTTACGGTACGAATTAATAATACCGTACCGTAACGGTACGAATTCATAATATCGTACCGTAACTTGTCGAGATTGTTTAGAAAGTAATGGAAAGTTACGGTACGAATTCATAATTTTTTTCTCTTTGTAATGGAAAGTTACGGTACGAATTCATGATATCGTACCGTAACGGTACGAATTCATAATATCATACCGTAACTTGTCAAGATTGTTTAAAAAGTAGGATAACAAATATTCATTCATTCATATCATTAATGAATGGTACGAATTCGTCTCAGTCTTTCTGAGTACCGAGCAATTTTTTATGAATTTTGTATTGTTGTTTATATTTTCTATTCCCACGTCATGGTACGATTTTGCCAGATTTGTACTTTGAACTCTAAAAATGTATGAAATCTTTTTTACCTTTGTTCGATTTTCAAGAGATCGTACTTCCTACTACTACATTATACACGTCTTTTACCTAAAAATTATGTTATATTTTTTGCCTTGTGTGCAAGTAAAGGATCGATGTAAACATATCGTACTTCTTGTTCGATACTAGTACGAATTTGCATGAATCTTACTTTGCTTTGCGAAAGGTATTTGTTATCTTTTCTATGTAGTTTTAAGAAGTTGATTGGAATTTTTTTCTTCGATAGTGGTACGAATATGTGTTTTGTTATTAGAAGTCGGTACGAACAGTTCAGCCGTACTTCGTACAGTTCCTTAGTTACGGTACGAAATTTAAATATCGTAAGTCGTTCTAAATAAAAATTGAATAAAATAAAAAAATAAAATAAAAAAGAAAGTGGAAAAAGGCTGAAAATGAAGAAAAAAGAGGAAAAAGGAAAAAAAATAAAAAAAATCGAAAATAGCAAAAACGAAAAAAAAAACAAAAAAAGCTGAACAAAGAAATTAAAAAAGGAAAAAAAAGAAGGCTGAAAAAAAAACGAAAAAAAAACGAAAATAAAAAAAAACTGAGAAAAAATAATTGAAAAAACAAAAAAAATAAAATAGAAATAAAAGGAACAAAAATGAATTAATATGAAAATAATGTTGAAGAGAGAGGAGTGAGAAGTGAGTGCCCATGTGCACCCAAGAGAGAAGAGAGAGGAGAGAAGGAGACCCATGTGCATAAAGGAGGGACAATTATGTTCTAAATTGAAAAAGTGGGTAGATGAATGTGTAAATTAAATGGGTGGGTAGATTTTGATTTTCTTATATGATGTTGGGTATTTGAGGGTTTGCCCCTTACATAAATGTATCGATGGTTATTAGATTCAAATCAATATCACTACATCAATTGGAGAGTTTGATTTGAAAAATTGGAAAGTTTGATTTGAAAAATTAAAAATCAACAATCAATACACAAAGATGATAAACTTCTAAGATGTCTTCTAATGGTGTGTTCTTTTTGGTGGAAAATTATCATGCAAAAATAAGGGAAAAAATAACAATCACCCTTTAAATCTCTCCTTATTTTTTACCTTTTTCCACCCCCTTCTCTTTCTTCCCCTTCATTTGCACTCCAATGAAAGAAAAATATTATCCCACTAACATAGAGTACCACTAACATAGAGTAGAGTAATATTAGATAAGTAGGTGGAAAAAGTGGAAAATAAAAAAAAATTTAAAGGGAAATTATTATCTTTTCCCTCCTTTTTCTTGTGATAATTTTCTGTTAAAGAGAACACACATCCTAATAGAAAGAGAGCAAGAACAGTGTTGCGACAAAAAAAACTTCTAAGTAAATGGATTCTCCAATAATTGGATACCGCCCAATAAAAATGAAACATTTCTCAAATCTTTCAAAGATAAGAAATTAAACAGTCAATACACAAGATCCGAGACATTAAATCAGTATTAGAATAGAATTACAAAACTATATCACATCCAAAGAATTGCAGTTGAATATGGTTAGCTACTACTTTGCCTTGAAGCTTTTGTTTGAGGTGGTTTGCATCAGCTTGCATCTCAGCTGTGATTGGATCTTCATCATCCCAAAACATTCTGCAAATTTTTACTTGTTGAAGCGCGACACAATTATCCAAAATGTAAATCACCAATTCCACGATATCATCGCTCATACTTTCGTAACTAGACATTCGGAACTCAAACACTTGAAGATTTTGGTGCTTAGATCTCTCACCATTTGTTAAAACACTAAGAACTTGAGGGTCGCCGACATAATTCTGCATATGCAAAAGAAATATTTGAGAGCACTGATATAATAGTAATAAAGTAACACAGAGGTACATGCTAAGAATGTATAGGTTAATTCGCCAACCCAAAGTGAGAATTTTTTGAGACGAGGAGATGCCCATATTGGAGCAGTTATTTGCATGAGACTGTAATTGTAGCCTTTGTGACAGTCAATGATCAACTCCCTCAAGTTAGGCATTTGAGGAAAGCCATCCATCCAAGAAGCCGTCTACAGAAATAACAGCAAATATTAGCAATTTGGAAAAATAGTAAAAGTAGTACGAGCAGCATTTCTGATGTACGAAATATAGTCTAACCATGGGACAGTCCATTCTTAAATGTAGCAGTTGGGAAATGTGAGCAAATTGTTGTAGAGAATCTGGATCTGCACTTTGAAAAGAAGCCACAGCAAGTCTTGGGACATTCTCAAACAACAGCTTTGCTGAATTTCTGGAGAAGGAAATCCAAGTAAGATTTGGAGCAGAAACTTTTATGGATTTTTCACCCTTGCACCCAGATAATACCAAGTGATTCAACATTAGATCATATGCACCACAGATCTCAACATCAGATGTCAAAGTTGCATATTGTATCTTCAAATACTCCAACAAGGAGCAATTACATATGAACAACTTGATATCTTCACCACTCACTTTTAAAAATCCCAAACACAATCTTTTAAGGGATTTGAAGAAGATTAGATCTTGAGGAGCCCCACATATTCTACTCTCTCTCAGGGACTCTTCAAGGACAATCATATCCTGATCAAACTTACAATGGAAATCCAGAACCAAAAACTCCACTTCTCTAGAAAACACGAATTCAAGCCATTTGGTGACGGAGCACTTGGCTGATTCTTTTACACGGAAAGCTATTCTGAATAGTTTCAGGGAACGGGATTTATAAGATTGGATAACCGAGTTTACCACTTCAATACACTCTTCACCACTTAATAACCTATCTGGTATATCATCTTCCAGATCCATGTCCCATATCCATCTAGAAGGACAGAAATCGAGCCGAGTGTTGTGTTTCCACAAATCTGACCATCGAGACGAAAGAACACTAGTGGCCACCACTTGTTTAAAAGTCAGTAAAGAAAGTATGGCAAGGAGAATTTGATCAGGCAACTGACTTATTCTATCGGATTCGAGATTGAATTTGAGATTCGGAATCTGTTTCCACAAGCCTAACCATCGAGACGAAAGAACAGTAGTTGATGCAGCATTCCTCACAGGCAGGAAAGATAGTATCAGAAACAAAATTTCATTAGGCAATTGGCTTATCCTATCAACTCCGCTAGCACACTGTCAAACAACCAACAATCCCACCACTTAGAAGAGTAAGAACAGTGCCGGAAATAAAAGTCTTAAAATAAAATTATCTCACGTGATTTATATCGTCAGTAGGAAAAATTCATATAAATTCAATGCTTTAACTTTAATTTACCATCAACCTTTAGATGATTTTAAATTAAAAAAAAAAATTATAATTTCTGAATATTATAAGTTAATAATGGAAAATATTCATTCTACTCTGGAAGAGATATTAGCATACATCTGCAATTCACCTCCCATGGCATGAAATTACAACAAATACACATTTTATTGGAATCTCAACATCTATTCATTCCACAGTCAATTAAAAACAAACGTAGAATCAACACTCGAAGGGGGAACAGGGCAGAGACTTTGTGAGCTCAGATTACCTCATTCAGCTGAAAATTTGAGTCGGCTTCGAAACGCTCTCCGTCCATTGCAGCCGTCAATCGATTCTTCAATCACAGACTTCACCCGCAATTCCTAATCTTCTTCGGCAACGGAACAATTTCGAGACATGCCAAATGAGGGGAACAGTAATGGCAACTTTTCAGTTTGGAAAAGTTCTCTTTTTATTTAGGAAAGCTAGGAAATGTTATTATTCATTGAGAAAAAAGAATAACTATTTAGTAATTACTAATATCTTGAAACCTTGTGCTATCAGTCTGCCAAGTAAGGGAAGTAGTAGTGGCAACTTTTTTATTTTATAAAAAGTTGGAAGCAGTTTTTAGAAAAAAAAATTACTACAATGGACCCACTCTTGAGATCACAAAATAAATTAAAAAAAAATTTAAATCAATTTTCTCTCATTCAATTTTCCTACCCTTATTATGTGATTTATGTGGTGTAGATTTCCCACCGATATATGTGTAGCTGTTTCATATATATGAGTAGAATTGTGCTATATTTATAATATATTTGACTTGTAATTAAAATAAAAAAAAATTCTCTTTTGATTGTTCATTCTTCTCCTATTTTATTTTCCGAGTCACATTTTCACGCTTTTTTTTTTCTTTTGGAAGAAATGGTAATTAATTTATAAGATTATACTACTGTTGTGTACTACCTCCATCCCACCTAATTGTCTCATCCACTTTTTGACATTTTCGGCACGCGTTTCCACCGAAACCTGGTACGAGTTTTAAAATATAATTTTGAAATATCGTTTCTTTTTAGTAGTGTAGTATATGCTAATGCCCTTGCGCAAAAGTTGACTATGAATGTGGAGTACTAGCAAGGGTTATACTTGCTTCAATTAGCTGAAGCTGTAGTTTATCAATATCTCTACATCAATTAGAAAGTAAGATGATAAAATAACTTCCATTTTACTTGCTTCAAATTTTGTACTACAATCCAATGAAATATAAAAAATTCACAAAATCTCTAAGTATTACTTCACTACTAAAAATCAACAGACCATACTAAATTATTAGAACAAAGATGAAATTAATCAATAATTTGGCGAAGTCAGTAAGAGTGCAAAACATATATAAGTAACTGTAATCAATTAAGTGCTCGTTTGGTTCAAGTTGGGAAACGGAAAGGGAATGGAATCAAGTCAAATAAGGGAATGAAAACAATAAGGGTTACTTTTATTGAGTGTTTGGTTCATTGATGGAAATGAATCCCTTGTGAGGGGGATTCCCTTACTCTTATTTTCCTTCTTCCTTGAGAGGTAACAATATGGTGGATTGAGTTACTCTCAAGTAAGAGTAATGGATAGCATATTACTTAAACCAAACAACAAGTAATGAAATCTCTTAATTGTTTCCCTTTCCTTACCCAAAAAAGAGTGAACCAAACGAGGGCTAATTATCTTACAGAAATCAAGCAACAGACTCAATATTAAGATTCTTGCAGTGGCTGTTTAATTTGATGTTCCATACTTACTTGGACATCAATACCATCACATATAGTGGCCATGAATATATGAAACTTCTTCCGCATTTGGAGGCAACCCAATAAAATAAATTACTTATCAAACATTTCAAAACTAAAAGCCAAGAGTCAATACATTATTACTACATCACATCCAAAGAATTGCAGTTGTATGTGGTTAGCTACTACTTTTCCTCGAAGCTTTTGTTTGAGGTGGTTTGCATCAGCTTGCATATCTGCTGTGATTGGATCTTCATTATCCCAAGATAGTCTGCCAATTTTTACTTTCCGAAGTGTGACACAATTATCCAAAATGTAAATCACCAATTCCACGATATCATCGCTCACACTTTCGTTACGAGACCTTTGGAACTCAAACACTTGGAGATTTTGGTGCTTAGATCTCTCACCATTCGAAAAAACACTAGGAACTTTAAGGTCGCTGCCATAATTCTGAATGTGCACAAGAAATGTTTGAGAGCATTGATTATAATACAGTAATAAATTAACACGAAGGTACATGCTAAGAATGTATAGGTTAATTCGCCAACCTGGAATGAGAATTTTTTGAGATGAGGAGATGCCCATATTGGAGCAGTTATTTGCATGAGACTGTAATTGTAGCCTTTACGACCGTTGATGATCAACTCCCTCAAGTTAGGCATTTGAGAAAAGCCATTCGTCCAAGAAGCCGTCTACAGAAATAACAACAAATATTAGTAATATATAAAAATAAAACTAGACTAAGTAAAAGTAGTAGGAGCAGCATTTCTGATGTATGAACTACAGTCTAACCAGGGGACAGTCCACAGTTAGATATAGCAGTTGGGAAATGTGAGCAAATTGTTGTACAATATCTGGATCTGCACTTTGAAGAAAAGCCTTAGCAAGTCTCGGGACATTCTCAAACAACAGCTTCGCTGAACTATTCAAGAAGAAAATCTTAGTAAGATTTGGAGCAGAAATTTTTATGGATTTTTCACCCTTGCAACTTGATAATACCAATGTCTCCAACATAAGATCAGATGCGCCACAGATCTCAACATCGGATGTCAAAGTTGCATATTGTATCCTCAAATACTTCAACAAAGGGCAATTACATAAGAACAACTTGATATCTTCACCACTCACTTTTAAAAATCTCAAACGCAATGTTTTGAGTGATTTGAAGAAGATTAGATCTTGAGGAGCCCCACATATTCTACTCTCTCGCAGCAGCTCTTCAAGGACAACTTTTTCCCGATCAATCGGAGAATAGAAGATCAATTCCAATCTCTCAGCCTTTCTTGAAAAAACGAATTCAAGCCATTTGGTCACAGCGCACTTGGCTGATTCCCTTACACGAAAACATATTCTGAATAATTTCAAGGAAATGGCTTTATGCGACTGGATAACCGAATTTACCAATTCAATATATCCTTCATCACTTAACCTGCCAACACCACCCGAGTCCTCAGTAAAATCGAAGTCGAGATAAGGGCTGTGTTTCCACAAATCCAACCATCGGAATGAAAGAACACCAGTTGCTACAGCTTCTGGCAACGTTAGGAAGGAGAATATGACGTGGAGAATATGATCAGGCAACTGGCTTATTCTATCAACGCCGTTATCAAGTCTCGTAGCACACTATCAAAGAAAGCAACAGTCGAATAAAAATAGTAAGGAAACTGCCTTCATGTGATTTACATTAACCAAAATAATCAATACAATGAAAGTCACACTAATCTTTCCTTTTCGTGATCTGGGATTAAAACTAAGATGCTTATCAAATAATTAAAACACAACTTCGAATTATTGTAGTTGATGGTGAAAACACTCGTTTTACTCTAGTAAAGAGAAAATACACAAGTTAAAAAAAAAAAAAAAAAAAAATAGAAATATCACCTAAAGTGAAATAGAATAAAAGAAGAACAAAAATTCCTGATTCATCCCAAGTCATGAAATTTAAAACAAGTATAGATAAAAATATTCGGAATTACAAGATTGCGCTATTACTTGTCAATTATGAACAAGTCACCTCTAGCTTCAAAAGAGAAAATACAGAGATTACCTTATTTGGGAGAAAACCAGAGTCGGGTTTCGAACCCTCTCCATCCATCGCACCTTCAAAAACTGCAGAATGGAAACAATGTTGATTATGTTGGTGTAAAGAATGAATTACCTACATTTTCACTTATATACAGTACAGAGGAGAAGATTAGCATGAAGACAGGAGAGAGAGAGAGAGAGTGGTTGCAACATGCAATACTTGTGAAACTAACAAGTGATAATGTTTGACTGTTTATTTCGAAAAAAAAAAATTACTGTGCTGACTGCATCCTAATTCCTAAATTGAACTGCAAGTCAGAGTCCAAATGGGCTCTTTAAGACAAATAAGAAGACGCCCTGCTAATTAATCTTTGCTAACATGGCCTTTTTCACATTAAATTTTATAGTAGTATTTGATAGAGTTGTGTACATACTGTACATTATTGAGAAATTATTGATGAATTCAAATTGAATAAAACTTGAATACTCAGTAAGATTGCGGAGCAAATATAAGTAATTCTAATCGATCAAGCACCCCAGTAAATATAAGCTCATTGCACTATTTTCATACACCAAGTCCGACATTAAACTATTAGAAAAGATATTAGAATAGTAGTTTATCCACTCTCAACTGAATCTCGCTGCGCACTTTGCCTTGAAGCTGTTGCTTGAGGTGGTCCATATCAGCTTGAAACTCCCCACGTCTAGCCAGATCCCAACGACAGATAATTACTTCCCGACGAGCAACGCAATTATCAGAAAGGTACGACACCAATTCCACGAGATTACAAAACTATATCACTTCCAAAGAATTGCAGTTGTATGTGGTTAGCTACTACTCTGCCTTGAAGCTTTTGTTTGAGGTGGTTTGCATCAGCTTGCATCTCAGCTGTGATTGGATCTTCATCATCCCAAAACATTCTGCTAATTTTTACTTGTTGAAGCGCGACACAATTATCCAAAATGTAAATAACCAATTCCACGATATCATCACTTACACTTTCGTCACTAGACATTCGGAACTCAAACACTTGGAGATTTTGGTGCTTAGATCTCTCACCATTCGTAAAAACACTAGGAACTTGAAGCTTGCTGCTGAAATTTTGCACATGCAAAAGAAATGTTTGAGAGCACTGATATAATATAGTAGTAATAAAGTAACACAAAGGTACATGCCAAGAATGTATAGGTTAATTCGCTTACCTCAAATGAGAATTTTTCGAGACGAGGAGATGCCCATATTGGAGCAGTTATTTGCAAGAGACTGTAATTGTAGCTTAAATAACAACGGACGATCAACTCCCTCAAGTTAGGCATTTGAGGAAAGCCAGTCCAAGAAGCCGTCTGCAGAAATAACAACAGCAAATATTAGTAATATGTAAAACGGAAAAAAACAGAGCAGGTAAAAGTAGTAGGGGATGCATTTCTGATGAATGAACTATAGTCTAACCATGGGATAGTCCATCACTAAGTATGGCAGTTTGGAATTGTGAGCAAATTGTTGCACAAAATCTAGATCTACATAAGCCTGAGCAAGTCTTGGGACATTCTCAAACAACGGCTTCACTGAATTAATGGAGAAGAAAATCTTAGTAAGATTTGGAGCAGAAACTTTTATGAACTTTTCACCCATGCACCCAGATAATACCAATGTCTCCAACATAAGATCAGATGCGCCAGAGATCTCAACATCGGACGTCAAAGTTGCATATTGTATCTTCAAATACTCCAACAAGGAGCAATTACGTATGAACAACTTGATATCTTCACCACTCACTTTTAAAAATCCCAAACACAATCTTTTAAGGGATTTGAAGAAGATTAGATCTTGAGGAGCCCCACATATTCTACTCTCTCGCAGCAACTCTTCAAGGACAACTTTTCCCCGATCAATCCGAGAAGAGAGGAAGTCCAATTCCAATCTCTCAACTTTTCTAGAAAACACGAATTCAAGCCATTTGGTCGCAGCGCACTTGGCTGATTCCCTTACACGAAGACATATTCTGAATAATTTCAAGGAAAAGGCTTTATGCGACTGGATAACTGAATTTACCAATTCAATATAATCTTCATCACGTAACCTGCCAACACCACCCGAGTCCTTAGTAGAATCGAAGTCAAGATAAGGGCTATGTTTCCACAAATCCAACCATCGTGATGAAAGAGCACTAGTTGCTACAGCTTCTGGCAACGTTAGAAAGGAGAATATGAAATGGAGAATACGATCAGGCAACTGGCTTATTCTATCAGATTCAAGATTGAATTTGAGATTAGGAATTTGTTTCCACAAATTTAACCATCGAGAAGAAAGAACAGTAGTGGATGCAGCTTTCCTCACAGGTAAGTTAGACAGTATCAGAAACAGAATTTCATTAGGCAATTCACTAATCCTATCAACTTCGCTAGCACACTGCCAAACAACCAACAATCCCAGTCAAAAGAGTAAGAACAATACCAGAAATAAAATTCTTAAAATAAAATTTTCTTTATATAGTCAATAGGAAAAATTCATATAAAATCAATGCTCAAAAGAAATCATCAACCTTTGGCTGATTTTAAAATAAAAAATTATAAGTTCTGATTATTATAACAATCAAAACACCAGTAAGTTAGTAATGGAAAATACTCATTTTACTCGAACGAAATTACAACTAATACACATTTTTATTGGAATCTCAACATCTATTTATTTCATGTTCAATTATAAACAAACGTAGAATCAAGAGTCGAAGGGAAAATAGGGCAAATACTTTGAGAGCTCAGATTACCTCAGTCAGTTGAAAATTCGAGTCGGCTTCGAAACGCTCTCCATCCATTGCAGCCTCAATCAAGTCCCAATCACTGACTTCACCGGGAATTATTAATCTTCTTCGGAAATGGAACAACTTCGTGATATTAAAACATTTAAAAAAGAAAAATAAAAGAAAAGAAAAAATAGAACGACTAGTGATTTCGTTCAGTCATGCCAAATGAATGAGGGTAGCAGCGATGGCAACCTCCTTATTTTAGAAGAGCTCTCTTTTACTCCCTCCGTCCCAATTCAATAAAATTGGGAGGGAGTATTTAGGAAAGCTTGGAAATGGGGTGAGCTGGCAACGAGTAGATTTAAAATTTTATGAAATAAATTTACAATTATATACATAAAAAATAATGAGACAATGATTGGGCCCAAATAATGAGCTCCACTATTAATCGGGCTCAAATAAAGTCAAAATTGGCATTGAGTTTTACAGGCCCATCATTAGAGGAACACGTCCTGCTAAAGTAAGTTTGAAATTATATTTTTCATATAATAGTTGTGCACATTTGAGTACCACTAATACATAGAATACTTATACGTATAGATAGATATATGTTCATAATTTCCGTACATAAATTGCAGAGTATGATGACAAAATAAACTATCCAATTGGAAAGTAAGATGACAAAATAACTTCCATTTTACTTTCTTCAAATTTTGTACTACAATCCAATGAAATATAAAAAAATTCACCAAATCTCTAAATATTAGTACTAAAAATCAACAGACAATACACTAAATCATTAGAACAAAGATGAAATTAATCAATAATTTGGCGAAATTGCAGAGGAATGTGGTTCTTGTATGAGGATCTGCTGCTCAGTTGGGATCTCAGCTGCGTTTTCAATTTCCATCTTACGCCAAAAACAATTTATGAGAAACAAAATGAGTTCGAACCGAATGTACGAGTATGTGGTTGGGAGGTGAAGTCAGTAAGAATGCAAAGCATATGTATATAACTGTAATCGATAAAGTAGCTTAGAAGAAATCAAGCAATTGCGATTTCTTGCACTCCACTGTTAGATGTTCCAGAAATAGAATAGATGAAGCATATCAAACATTTCAAAACTAAAAACCAAGAGCCAATGCACAAGGTGCGAGACATTAAATCAATATGCGAATAGAGATTACATAACTATATCACATCCAAAGAGTTGCAGTCGAATGTTGTTGGCTACTTTGCCTTGAAGCTTTTGTTGGAGGTCGTTTGCAGCAGCTCGCATCTCAGCTGTGATCGGACCTCCAGGGGACCAACCTTGTCTCCGAATAATTACTTCCCGAAGAGCGACACAATTATCCAAAATGTAAATCACCAATTCCACAATATGATCACTCAAAACTTTGGTCACTAGACATTTGGAACTCAAACACTTGGAGAGTTTGGTGCTTAGATCTCTCACAATTTGTTAAACCACCAGGAACTTGAGAGTCGTCGCCATAATTCTGCATATGCAGAAGAAGTGTGAGAGAGCACTGACATAATATAGCACCACGGAGTATTAAAGTAACGCAACAGAACATGCTAAGAATGTATAGGTCACTTCACCAACCTTAAATGAGAATCTCTCAAGACGAGGAGATGCCCATATTAGAGCAATTATCAACAAGAGATTGTAATTGTAGCCGTCATAACAGACTATGTGCAACGTCCTCAAGTTAAGCATTTGAGGAAAGTCATCCATCCAAGGAGCCATCTACAGAAATAACAACAAATATTAGCAGTATATAAAAGTAAAACTAGGAAATGTATAAGCAGTGAGAGCTGCATTTCTGATGTATGAACTATAGTCTAACCACGGGACTGGAGAATGTTAAGTAGAGATTTTGCAGTTGGGGAATGTTAGCGAATTGGTGTACAAAATCTGGATCTGCACTTTGAAAAGAAGCCCTAGCAACTCTTGGGACATTTTCAAACAACAGCTTTGCTGAATTACTGGAGAATTCAATCCGAGTAAGATTTGGAGCCGAAACTGTTATTGAGCTTTCACCCTTGCAGTAATATATTTCCAAGCGCTTCAACATTAAGTCAGTCGCCCCACGAACCTCAAGATCAGACGTTAAAACTGCATTATTGATTATCAATTCCTCCAACAAGGGGCAATTACGTAGGAACAACTTGATATCTTCACCATTCACTACTAAAGATCCCAGACACAATCTTTCAAGGGATTTGAAGAAGATTAGATCTTGAGGAGCCCCACATATTCTACTCTCTCTCAGCGACTCTTTCAGGACAACCTTGTCCAGATCAACAGGACATCTAAAGTCCAGTATCAAATTCTTAACTTTTCTAGAAAACACGAATTCAAGCCATTTGGTCACTACGCACTTGTCTGATTCCATAACACAAAAAGATATTCTGAATGATTTCAAGGAAAGGGCTTTATGCGACTGGATAACCGAGTTTACCACTTCAATAAATTCCTCATCACTTAACCAGCCAACAGCACCCGAGTACCGTTCAAAATTATCGAAGTTGAGACAAGGCCTGTGTTTCCACAAATCCAACCATCGTGATGAAAGAACACTGGTAGCGGCAGCTGCCCTCAACCTTAGGAAGGACAGTATAACATGGAGAGCGTTATCAGGCAACTGGCTTATTCTATCGGATTTGAGATTGAATTTGAGATTAGGGATTTCTTTCCACAAATTTAACCATCGAGAAGAAAGAACAGTAGTTGATGCCGCTTTTCTCACAGGTAGCAAAGATAGTATCAGAAACAGAATTTCATTAGGCAATTGGCTTATCCTATCAACCACGCTAGCACACTGTCAAGCAACCAACAAAATTCTTAAAAGTAATCATCAACTGATTTTAAAAATAAAACTGCAAGTTCAGATTATTATAGCAATAAAACAATAAAATCACCATTAAGTCAATAATGAAAACTACTCATTTTACCTCCATGGCCGTCGCGTGAAATTTCAACAAATAAAAATTTCATATGAATTACATCGAGTTATACATGGTGAATTATAGAAAAACATAGAATCAACTCTCAAAGGAAAAAAAAAGAAAAAAAAAAGGGCAAACACTTAGAGAGTTCAGATTACGTCATTGAGCTGAATTTTTTTGAAACAATCTCCATCCATCACTGCTTTAATCGATTCTGAACCAGAGTTACAAATCTTCTTCGGGCAATGGAAACGAAAATTATTAGTATCACAAAAACTGATATTTCAAGCATAATGGAGCAAAATATTCGTGATTTTGAAACAAAATAACCTAACCTAAAAGGAAAGCAATTCGAAACCCGGTGGTGGTAATATTTTTATTTCATTTAAATTAATGAGTAATTAGGCTCATTCTAAACTGAGCTTAAACCCGAGGTCCAAAAATTTGAGAAGGATGAATAAATTGGTAACTTGAGAATTTTTTTCTAAGCTTATTAATTAGTGGTTAATGTTGTTTTTTATTTATTTTATTAACGTTAGCTTTTATTTAAATCATTCAAGTTTTAGTCCGGTATTTCCTTTTGACCAACAAAATAAATAAATAAAAATTATATATCACTTGATTTGTATCGTGCCAATTGTTTACATCATTCCTAGTTTATATTGCATAATTGCAATCACCTTGCCTCGCTCAACAATCAACAAGAAAAATGCTTGAACAGACGAAACTAACTCCTTAAATAATTGGGGACTATCCAACAAAATAAAATATTTATCAAATCTTTCAAAGATAAAAAATGAAATAGTTCTCAAATCTTTCAAAGATAAAAAATTAACAGTCAATACACAAGATCCGAGACATTAAAACAATATTAGAATAGAGATTACAGAACTGTATCACATCCAAAGAATTGTAGTTGAATGAGGTTAGCTACTCCTTTGCCTTGAAGCTTTTGTTGGAGGTAATCTGCATCAGCTCGCATCTCAGCTGTGATTCCAGATCCACGTAACCTTCTGCCGATAACTATTTTCTGAAGCGCGACGCAATTATCCAAAATGTACATCACTAGTTCCACGATATGATCGCTCACACATTCGTTATGAGACATTTGGAACTCAAACACTTGGAGATTTTGGTGCTTAGATCTCTCACCATTCATAAAAAAACTAGGAACTTTAAGCTCGCCGCCACAATTCTGCATGTGCAGAAGAAATGTTTGAGAGCACTGATATAATAAAGTAGTTAAGTAACACGAAGGTACATGCTAAGAATGTATAGGTTAATTCGCCAACCTTAAATGAGAATTTTTCGAGACGAGGAGATGCCCATATTGGAGCAGTTATTTGCAAGAGACTGTAATTGTAGCTTAAATTACAATGGATGATCAACTCCCTCAAGTTAGGCATTTGAGGAAAGCTATTCGTCCGAGAAGCCATCTACAGAATTACAGCAAATATTAGTAATATGTTAAAACAAAACAAGAGCAGGTAAAAGTAGTAGGTGCTGCATATCCGATGAATGAACTATAGTCTAACCATGGGATTGTCCATCGCTAAGTATGGCAGTTGGGAATTGTGAGCAAATTGTTGTACAAAATCTGGATCTACATAAGCCTTGGCAAGTTTTGGGACATTCTCAAACAACAGCTTCGCTGAATTATGGGAGAAGTCAATCGTAGTAAGATTTGGAGCAGAAACTTTTATGGATTTATCACCCTTGCACACAAGTAATACCAAGTACTTCAACATTAGATCATAATTGCCACGTATCTCAACATCAGATGTCAAAGTTGCACTTCGTATCTTCAAATACACCAACAAGGAGCAATTATGTATGAACAATTTGATATCTTCACCACTCACTTTTAAAAATGCCAAACACAATCTTTTGAGGGATTTGAAGAAGATTAGATCTTGAGGGAGCCCCACATATTCTATTCTCTCTCAGCAACTCTTCAAGGACAATCATATCCTGAATTCCTGATCAAACTTACAATGGAAATCCAGTGCCAAACACTCCACTTTTCTAGAAAGCACAAAGTCGAGCCATTTGGTGACGGAGCACTTGGCTGATTCTTTTACACGAAAAGATATTCTGAATAGTTTCAGGGAACAGGATTTATGCGATTGGATAACCGAGTTTACCACTTCAATGCACTCTTCACTACTTAATAATGTTAAGTTCAAAGGATATGTTTGTCATGCGTTACCAACATTCTCATATTAGTTTGAACTTGACAAGAATGAATATATTTGAGTAATCTTTCCTTCCTGTGATACTTTGTATTATATTTGTTTTTGTCGCAGGACATAAAAGATTAAGGGGGAGATTGTTAAGTTCAAAGGAGATGTTGGTACATGTGTTACCAACATTATTAGTATCACTTTGAACTTGATAAATAGATTAGTATCAACATTGTTAAGTAGTACATCGCAGGAGTTAAAGATTAAAACAAATCTATTTATCAAGTTCAAAGTGATACTAATAATGTTGGTAACACATGTACCAACATCTCCTTTGAACTTAACAAATAACCTACCTGATATATCATCTTCCAAATCCATGACCCGTATCCATTTAGAAGGATCAAAGTCGAGATTAGGGCTGTGTTTCCACAAATCTGACCATCGAGACGAAAGAACACTAGTGGACACCACTTGTTTCAAAGACAGCAAAGAAAGTATGGCAAGGAGAATTTGATCGGGCAACTGACATATTCTATCGGATTCAAGATTGAATTTGAGATTTGGGATTTCTTTCCACAAATTTAACCATCGAGAAGAAAGAACGGTAGTTGTTGCCGCGGTTCTCACAGGTAGGTAAGACAGTATCATTAACAGAATTTCATTAGGCAATTGGCTTATCCTATCAACTCCGCTAGCACACTGTCAAACAACCAACAATCCCACTAAAAAGTGTAAGAACAATGCCAGAAATAAAAGTCTTCAATAAAATTTTCTAACATTATTTATATCGTCACTAGGAAAAATTCATATAAATTCAATGCTTCAAAGTAATCATCAACCTTTAGACAAAATTATAAGTTCTGATTATTATAAGTTAATAATGGAAAATACTCATTCTACTCTGGAACAAATATTAGTATGCCTCTGCAATTCACCTCTCGCGGCACGAAATTATGACAAATGCACAGTTTATTGGAATTGCAACATCGATTTATTTCACCGTCATTTATTAACAAACGTATAATCAACACTCTAAGGAAAAATAGGGCAGAAACTTTGAGAACTCAGATTACCTTATTGAGCTGAAAATTTGAGTCAACATTTTATTGGAATCTCAACATCGATTTATTTCACGGGCAATTATTAACAAACGTAGGGCAAATGCTTTGAGAGCTCAGATTACCTTATTGAGCTGAAAATTTGAGTCGGCTTCGAAACGCTCTCCATCCATTGCAGATTCTCAATCACAGACTTCACCCGGAATTCCTAATCTTCTTCGGAAATGGAACAATTTCCTGATATTAAAACAAATATTAAAACAAAAAAAGAGATTTAAAAAAGAAAAAGAAAAAGGAGAACTAGTGATATCGTTTAGAGACATGCGAAATGTGCTGGTAGCAGTTTATTCGTCAGATTTAAAATTTTATGAAATAAATCAAATTTACAATCGGAAATAAAGTATATTCACATAAAATGAGACCATGCCTGGGCCCAAATAAAGTGAAAAATGGGCATTGAGTAGTACTACAGGCCCATCATTAGAGGAACACGTCCTGCTAAAGTAAGCTCTATTTAGAAATATATTTTTTCATTTTCATTTTTTACTTTTATTATTTATTTATTTTTTATTTTTTTTTTAAAAGGAAGAAGAATTATATGATTCTATCGAGAAATCCAACGATACAATGGTTAGGAGCCACTCTGGTTTCTCGATACAATGGTTAGGAGTCACTCTGGAAAACCAGAGCTCCATCTACAAGAGTTCGAGGACGAAGTTGCATACTGAGCTAGTGCATGAGCTAGTAACATTAGCACTCAGGTACATATGTGACACACTATTTGTGGTTTTGTCATGCATCTTCGGATCTGTAAGAAGGAGCAGAGCCAATAGTGAGTCCGAGAACAGCCTAACTGGCTTGAGGTTCTCCTCCACGCAGTGTTTCACACCATAGATGATAGCAAGAATTTCAGCCTCCAATGCTGTAACCGTAGGAAATATTTTCATTTTTTATTTTAAGATGCTTAATAGTTGTGTACACTAATATATAAATACTCATAGTTTCCGTACACCCATTGGAGAGTATGATGAGAAAATAAAGCAATCCAAATCCAAAAAAAAAAATCAAGAGAACAGTGAGCTTGACAAAATTGAAGGGGAATGTGGTTGGGTACTCTCGCTCGAAGCTCTTGTATGAGGATCTGCTTCCGAGTTTTTTGCATATCAGCTGCGTTTCCAAAATCAATCCTTGGCCAAGCTATACAGCCAAGAATCACCTTCCGAAGCGCAACACAATTATCCCAAATGTAAGTCACCAATTCCACGACTTCATCAATACAATCCCGATGTAGCCGCCAAAACCAAATATGGAACGTGAACACTTTGAGGTTTTGGTGCCGAGATCTCTCAACATCCTTCATCACACCCAGCCAAGAACTTCTATCTCCATCGGCTCGACGAAACTGCACATACACGATGAGAAGCAGTTTAAAATCAACATAAAAGGCTTGGTTGGAAAATGTAGGAGGTTGATTCACCGACCTTTAATGTGAAATCTTCAAGAAGAGGACATGCCCATATTAGATCAGTTACTGGAAGTAGACTGTGATAACACATTCTAACACATTCGATGACCAACGTAGTCAAGTAACACATTTGAGGAAAGCCTTTCTTGAAGAACACCTACAAAAAAAAAAAAAAAAAAAAAAAAAACAGTGAATATTAAGATCAAAACCAAAAACAGAAATATAGTGCTGAATGCATGAAGTAGTCTGGCTCTGACCTCGGGTTGATAGATAGTTAACTTAAGCGTCGTCAGTTGGGAAATGTAAGCAAAATCTTGTACCACAAAGTCAGAATTTCCAGTAGTAAAATCTGCCCCCAAAAGTTGCGGAGCATTAATCTCACACAACAGCTTCCATGAACTTTCGTCTAAGGTAATCCAACAAAGATTCGGAGCAGAAACTTTAACGGACTTTCCACCGTTGCAGGAGAGTATATCCAAGCGCTTTAACATGAGGTCAGTTGCGCCACAAACCTCAACATCGGATGTCAAAGTTGCAGAATGTATCTTCATTATCCTTAACAAGGGGCAACTTCGTAGGAACAACTTGATATCTTCACCACTCACTTTCAAACTATCTAGATGCAAGCTCTCGAGGGATTGAAGCAATCATCATCACACTTGAAGTTCAATACCAGACTCCGAACGTTTCTAGAAGATACAAACTCAAGCCATTTGCCGACAGCGCAATTGGCTGATTCCCTTACACAATAAACCATTTTGAATTCTTCCAAGGAGGGGACTTTATGCGACCGGATAAGAGAGTTCACCACTTCTATATATTTTGTATTACAGAATAGGTCTCGAATATAATATTCTTTATAATGACGAAACTTATAAGGCTCGACAGTGAGAGAAGGAGTGAGTTTCCACAAATCTGACCATCGAGAAGAAAGAACACTAGTGGCAACCACTTCCTTCATCGCTAGAGAAGAAAGTATGACAAGGAGAATATTATCAGGTAACTGGCTTATTCTATCAGATTTGAGATTGAACTTGAGATTAGGGATTTGTTTCCACAAATCTAACCATCGAGAAGAAAGAACAGTAGTGGCGGCGGCTTTCCTCACGGGAAGGAAAGAGAGTATCACAAACAGAATTTCACTAGGCAATTGACTAATCCTATCAACACCGCCATCGACTCTCGAAGCACGCTATCACACAACGCAACAATCAAATAGAAGAAGAGTAAGTTCACATGATTTACATGATCCAAATTATCAATAGAAAAAAGATTCACATACAACTTCTCAAAATACCAATAAGTTAATAATACTCTGGTAAAGAGAAAGTTTTCAGATTTTTGAGAAAGGAAAAGATAAAAATATGCCACAAGTAAAGAACACAGTATAAAATTAGAAATGTCACCTAAATTAAAATAGAATACACAAATATAAATCCCTAACCCCAGTCACCGCCGCCGACCTCTCCCGCCCACCACCACCTCCCCTTCAGAGACCTCTCGTCTCTCCACGAAATTTACAACAATTATGTAATTTTGATTTTAATTACAACAGAATCAAAACAGAATCAGTTCTCAAAGAGAAAAGGCAGCAATTATTTTGAGAGCTTGAGAATACCTCATTGTGCAGAAAATCAGAGTCGACTTTCAAACACTTTTGATCCATCGCAGCTTGAAACAATTTTAACCTGAGAAATTAGCATGCATTTCAAACACATTTTCGAGCAGAATGGTAACAACATAGAACCTCAAAGAGTAAAGAAGAATCAACAACCAACAATTGAAACCTCGTGGTATCCTTCAGCTCTGCCAAATAAGGAACAATGGCCAACTCTTTTTTCTTTTTGGGAGGAAGTAGTAATGGCAACTTTCAACTGTTAAAAGTTGAACTGCCCACATTGAGAAACCTCGTGCTTCGGTTCTGACTGTAGCACTATATGAGAATGAGACTATGTTGGGCCCAATTAATGAGCTCCAGTACTAATTGGGCTAAAAGATATAGTCAAAATGGGCCCTTTTCTAAAGCACGAGTATTACAGCCTATCCTTTTTTTTTAGGTAATTCTATCCACAATCCCCATTTTACTCCTCACAGCCCCCACTTTTAAAATAAATTAAAAATAATATTAATTTTACTAATTTAGCCTTTAACCTTTAAATTAAGTTAATGAATAGTAACAACATAACCCCCAATAAGCAGCCACGTCGGTTTTCACAGCCCCCACTATTTCTGCTCTTGAATATTTTGGCTTCTTCCTTTTGAATCCTTATTTTCTGCGTTTCTTTGGCTGCCAAACTAAGAAATAAATTAAGAAATATCAGTCATTGTTGGGCTGAGAGAGCAAGAACTATATTCAAGTACTAGTAAGTTTGTTGATCAAAAGTCATCTGTTCGTACATATGATTAAATTGTAGAATCAGATTAAGCTTATTTCATGTTTATGTTATCTAATAGAGTGTGTAGCCCAAGTTAATTAATACATTTAGCCTTTCATAATTGTTATATTTGCACATAGGAATTTTCAGTTAGTACTTATGACAAACACATAACATACATAATCAATGGGCAAAGAGACTAATCGCACATCGGAACATGGGATCATAATTTCTCTGGTTGCTCAAAATTCGACATCGATTTTGTGTTTTCACGTGGAGACGTTTGTGGCATGACATTTTTGTAAAGAAAACGATCACGGCTTCAAGAACACACAACACCATCATTTCTATCAAACATTTTATCGAACAAGTTCAGGGCCTCAATATTAGCTCAGCAATGGCCGCTTCTCTCCTCCTCATTCTGATTTGGAACTTGGTTCTGGTTATTTTAAAGGATAAAGGTATGAACAGAGAGTAAAAATGGCAACCACAATAACCACCGGAATTCACTGCGTCATCCTCAAGCCATGTCTCCGCTGGCACCGGCGCCGGTGTCTGTGCTGTTTGCAATATCGCATCTTGGTTTGGGGGCTGTACGGGTTTGAGTTTTTTGGTGGCTGTGGGGTAAATTAGTAAAATCAATATTATTTTAAATTTATTTTTTTAAATGGGGGCTGTGGGGAGTAAAATGGGGGTTGTGGATAGAATTACCCTTTTTTTTGTTTGGGCATATATGGCTATGGGTGATTTTATATAGCCCTCATTTTACTGTTTGTAGCCCATAATTTAAAATTAATAATTTCCTTTAAAAAAATTTAATAATTAATGATTAATAATTTTACCAATTAATCCTTATACCCCCAATTTTTAAAACAATAAATAACCTCTAATTGTTGGATTGTTCTGCACATCGACCTATTTTTCACCATTCTTCAACTTCAAACTCACCGACAAAGAGATCTAACTCATTTGATCTAAATATGCATCCAATTTTTAGGTTTATGAGAAAATCATCCATAAACTATGGGGTTTGGTTAGACCAATTTTCATTATTTAAAAAAAAAGAGAAAATATTTATTCCATTGTTGTATATTTTCATCGAATTTCTTCCAACAATGCAGCAACATGTATAATGATACGGCTACACAATAAGTTTTTCAACTACAATTTTGACAATTTGTTTGCTTTCTCTTCGTCGATTGACCTCATCTTGTTTTTTCACTTTCTAGAACTAGAACTGATCGAAAGAGAAATTTTGTACATATTGTATTTAAATCGAATGAAACTCAATGCTGTAATAGTTTGATAAATTGAAAGTGGCTGAATCTGGATCAGTTGGCTAAACTTTTTGACCTCGGCTCCGGCTTAAAATATGCAAATTCAAGAGTGGTGGCTAAAGATGATGATTTAATTTGGGGACTAATAGGGGTAAAATAGTATACAGATCATTATTTAATTATTTTAATTTTTAATTAAGGGGGCTATATTGAGAAAAAAAAACGAGGCTATGTTTAAAATACCCCTATGGCTATTATTAATTTATAAAATTATGCTAAAAGTTGACTATGAATGTGGAGTATAAATTTAGCGAGGGTTATTAGATCCAATTAGCTGAGGCTGTAGTGTGTAGATTATCACCATCACTTCATCAATTGGAATTTAAGATGACAAAATAATTTCCATCTTGCTTGCTTAAAAAGTTGTACAATTCGATGAAATATAAGAAACCACTCATATAAAAACCACAAATACTAGCCACTCATATAAATAACACAAATACTAGTCACTCATGTATTCAAGGTTAATTTTCACGAATACATGAGTCGTGTATTCATGTATTCGTGTATTCGTGTATTCAATGTTAATTTTCACGTATACATGAGTCGTGTATTTGTGTATTCAAGGTTAATTCATGAAGATATGAGTCATGTATTCGTGTATTCAAGATTAATTTTCACGAATACATAAGTCATGTATTCATGCAATCATGTATTCAAGGTTAATTTTTACGAATACATGAGTCGCGTAACATGTATTCGTGTATTTGGTAAGAATGACTTACGAATACATGAGTCGTGATCGAACTTATTTTCGTAAGGTAATTAATGCAGGTAGACAAGGAATTAACGAACACGAAAGTAAACAGAACGCAAAGGGATTTACGTGGTTCAAACTATTGGAATAGATCTACGTCCACGGGCGGAAAGAGTATAGATCTTTATTGCTTGTATGAGTAGTGATTACAAGATTGTTCTCCCCCTTCCAATCTATTCTAAACCCCTATTTATAAGTATCTACACATGGAATTCGACTGGGTTTATAAGTCTTTTCCTATTAGGACTTTTTGGCTTGATCTCCTCCTTTACTGGATAAACACCGAGCTTCTATATCTCTCGGAGCTTGAATTGTAGTCGATGTAGGAGTTGTCTTGGTGTAGAAGTCTCTTTGAAGTAGGTTGTAGCTGACTGGGCCGAGCTGCATAGGGCATTAGTTGGGCCGAGCTTAACTGTCGGGGCCCAATTATATTGGGCTTGATGCTTGGGCCTAGTAGCTAGGCCATATCCTATCACATCCCCCCCCCCCAAAGATATAGAAGTGAGGGTTGTGACACGGGGTAGAAAGTTGAAGTAGGAGTATTGTAAGTGCATTGCCCCGTCGAAATTAGAATTTTGACGAAGACAAAATGCTTGCCACCTCGTTAAGACGAGGCGGGTAAGAATTTTGCATTGTCCCCTCGGAAATTGAATTTTCGACGAAGTCGAAATGCTTGCCACCTCATTAAGACGAGGCGGGTAAGAATTTTGCATTGTCCCCTCGGAAATTGAATTTCGACGAAGTCGAAATGCTTGCCACCTCATTAAGACGAGGTGGGTATAAAATTTGCATTGCCCCTTCAGAAATTGGATTTCGACGAAGTCGGAATGCTTGCCACCTCGTTAAGACGAGGTGGGTGTAAAATTTGCATTGCCCCTTCGGAAATTGGATTTCGACGAAGTCGGAATGCTTGCCACCTCGTTAAGACGAGGTGAGTATAAAATTTACATTGCCCCTTCGGAAATTGGATTTCGACGAAGTCGGAATGCTTGCCACCTCGTTAAGACGAGGCGGGTATAAAATTTGCATTGCCCCTTCGGAAATTGGATTTCGACGAAGTCGGAATGCTTGCCACCTCGTTAAGATGAGGTGGGTATGAATTTTGCATTGCCCCCTCGGAAATTTGATTTCGACGAGGTTGAATTCACATTGCCCCTTCAGAAATTAGATTTTGACGAAGTCAGAATGCGTACCGCCTCGTTAGGACGAGGTGAAGGTTAATTTCGCATTGCCCCTTCGGAAATTAGATTTCGACGAAGTCAGAATGCGTTGAACAGCACGACTTCGTCAAAGACGAAGTTTAGGCTTTAATTAGCACGACCTCGTCTTCAGACGAGGTTTAGGCTTTGAATAGCACGACTTCATCAAAGATGAAGTTTAGGCTTTAATTAGCACGACCTCGTCTTCAGATGAGGTTTAGGCTCTTCTCCGTTTTAAACAAAGGTCGTATCTTTGTTTTTAACCGAGGTGTGCCTCCTTGTTTTAAACCAAAGTATCTCTCCTTGCTTGTAACAAAGGTGATGCCTTCGTTTTTAGCAGAGGCAGTTCGTACCTTTATTTTTAACAAGGTTAGGTCAATACGCGCGTTGTAATTTTACTCCTATTATGGAGTTTATTAAGTACCCTCGTCAGGGTTTTACTAGCTCACTTCGTCTTTTGACAAAGTGTGGCTTTAAATAGCTCACTTCGGAAATTAGATTTCTACGAAGTTTGGCTTTAAATAGCTCACTTCGGAAATTGGATTTCTACGAAGTTTGGCTTTAAATAGCTCACTTCGGAAATTGGATTTCGACGAAGTTTGGCTTTAAATAGCTCACTTTGGAAATTGGATTTCGACGAAGTTTGGCTTTAAATAGCTCACTTTGGAAATTGGATTTCTACGAAGTTTGGCTTTAAATAGCTCACTTCGGAAATTGGATTTCGACGAAGTTTGGCTTTAAATAGCTCACTTCGGAAATTGGATTTCTACGAAGTTTGGCTTTAAATAGCTCACTTCGGAAATTGGATTTCTATGAAGTTTGGCTTTAAATAGCTCACTTCGGAAATTGGATTTCTACGAAGTTTGGCTTTAAATAGCTCACTTCGGAAATTGGATTTCGACGAAGTTTGGCTTTAAATAGCTCACTTCGGAAATTGGATTTCTACGAAGTTTGGCTTTAAATATGGCTTTACATTCCTTATTTGTCGAGATAATATGCATAAGTGGAGTAGAGAGAGATGTGCAAGATGTATGCAAATGCAAGATGTATGCAAGAATCTAAAAAGACGACCTAAATGACCTAAATGAACTATATGAACTTGGACATTACTCTCGGCCACTTGTGCAAGGTATCTCTTTAAATGAGTAATGTGCCGTGTACGGGGTATTGGCTTACCGGATAAGTGGGCGAGCTTGTACGACCCTTTGCCGAGGACTTCTTCAACTCGGTACGGTCCTTCCCATGTAGCTTCAAGCTTGCCGAGCCTTTCCGCTTTACTGACCTCGTTGTTCCGAAGTACGAGGTCGCCTGCTTGGAATTGTTGGTACTTCACTCTTTAGTTGTAGTACCGAGCTATTTGTTGTTTGTACTTGGCTTCTCTTATGTAGGCGAGCTCTCGTTTCTCCTCCAACAGATCCAGTTCGGTTCGGAGTTCTTCGTCATTGACTTCGGCTGTGAAGTTGAGAGTGCGCGGGCTCGGCAGGCCGACCTCTACCGGGATCACTGCTTCGGTTCCATACACCAAACTATAAGGTGTTTCACCGTTCGAGGTCCGGGGAGTTGTTCGGTACGACCATAGGACTTGGGGTAAATTTGCTGCCCAATCTCCTTTGGCTTTGTCGAGGCGAGTTTTGAGTCCCTTGACGATCGTTCTGTTCGTAACTTCGGTTTGGCCGTTCGCTTGAGGATGAGCTACCGAAGTAAACTTCTGCTGGATATGAAGCCCTTCACTCTATTCTCTGAATGTTCTGTCCGTGAATTGTGTCCCATTTTCCGAGACGAGGATATGGGGTATGCCTTAGCGGCATACTATGTTCTTCTAGACGAAGTTGAGGGCGTTCTTGCTCGTGATTTCTGCCAAGGGTTCGGCTTCCACCCATTTGATGTAGTCGATGGCTATGATGGGAACTGGAGTTGGTCAAGAGCTTTGCCTAATGGAGTTACTAGGCTTCCGTCGACTTCGTCAATACTTCGGTGTTTGACTTCTTCCACGGGAGGGCTTGTGGATGACGAGGCTAATTTGCTTGGTGCATCTGCTCCGCTATTCTGCCCCCTTGGGATGTGAACCAACTCAAAATACGAGAAGTATTGTTGTAGGTTCTTGGCTTTGTGGAGGTATCCTGTCGCCTTTAGCTTCGTGACCTCCTAGCATGTGGCTCACTATGACTTGAGAGTCGCTGTAAACTTGTACAACTCATATCTGGAGACCTTGAGCTAGGCAAAGTTTGACGACTAAAGCTTCGTACTCCACTTCGTTGTTTGTTGTAGGGAAGTCGAACCGAAGTGTATAGGTTGTCTCTTGTCCGTCTGGGCTGAGGAGTATGATGCCTGCCCCGCTTCCTGATTTCCTCGAAGCCGCGTCCACGTAAACTTTTCAACAATCTTTAGGTAGTTCTTTTGCGGGTTCGGCTTCCGTGCTTTTCGAGGGGGGCTCAAATGGCTTCGATGTTTCCGTGAATTTGGATTCTACTGGGAAGTATGCTAGGTCTTGGCCTTTGATAGCGTGCTCACCTTGTGGTAAAAGGTGATGGCCACGTCCTTTTTGGGGCTCTTATGTGAGGGCTCGTCCATTTTAGGACTTCGGGCCTCAGCTTTGAGAGTGGACTTCGTGTATATGAGGGCTTGTCCGTTTGAGGACTTCGGGCCTCAGCTTTGAGAGTGGACCTGTCTCATCGGCTTCGTCAGTACTTAGGAGTTTGACTTCGAGGGACTTCGGTCGGCCTCAGCCTTGAGAGTGGACTTGTCTCCTCGGCTTCGTCAATACTTAGGAGTTTGACTTCGAGGGACTTCGGTCGGCCTCGGCCTTGAGAGTGGACCTATCTCCTCGGCTTCGTCAGTACTTAAGAGTTTGACTTCGAGGAACTTCGGTCGGCCTCGGCCTTGAGAGGACGTCGCCTAGGCCTTAAGAGGACTTCGTCGCGTCGGCCTTGAGAGGAATTCATGCTGGTCAGAACGTCGGCTGCGACTTTGGTACCTCTTGAGGGTGTTGTCGTGCACCAATTGCTCTATGACCGCAGCAAGCTTTCTGCATTCCTCGATATCGCACCCGTAATTCTCATGGAAGCGACAGTACTCCTTGGATCGGCGCTTCTCCCTTCCACTTGACATGGGCCGAGGCTTCTCGAACATATCGGTGTGAGTTAGCTTCGGCCTCGTCAATGGAGTGAGTTGGCTTCGTTCCTGGTTTTGCCGAGGTCCGAGCCTGGATTCCAGGGGTGTATGCTGGAGCCTGTCGAAGGCACTTCGCTGACTTTGGCATCGGTCATTCCGATCCTTCTTCCGATTTGAAGGTTCGGCCTTGTCGGCTTCGCGCTTGTGCCTGTCAGCTTCGTCAGCTCTTTCGAACCGATCTGCTATGATCCATCATAGCTCCAAAGTGTGAGGTAATTGTTCTCAACGTGTCGAGGTAAGACGGTGTCACGCCGAGGTGAGATGGTGTCGCGCCGAGGCGGCACGGCGTCGCGACGAGGTGGGGTGGTGTTACACCGGGGTGAGAGTCGATTGGAATCTTCCCGACATTCGTCATCGAACCTCCTTAGACGTGGTGTTGCGTCCCGTACATTGACGATTTGGACGCTTTAGGACTTTTGCCGATGCCGCGATCCGGAGGTAGCTTCGTGCTCTCCACCATCTTTGCGTGAGGGTTGTCCTTTTTCATGGCTGAGAACAATCTTGCTATGCTTATCCAACATGCTCAACGTGTCCGTCCGGAGTTTGGCCTTTGGCGTGTTCCTTCCTAGATAGCCGGTATGTTGCTGGGTGTAGATCTTGCGCCTGGCTTGCCTCGTCTTTGTGGATTTCGGCTTCCTGAACCGGTGGATTTGCTGTCGGACCTTGTCCGGTTTGCTGAATATCATTTTCCTTGTTGGCGGCGGCAGCGGCGGCGGTAGCGGCAGCAACGGCGGTAGCGGCAGCGATTGATCATGTTGGAATCCTCTCGATGAGTAGAGCATGTTTCCGGGTGGTTTCATCCAATTTGGCGGTGATTTCAGTCCGGAATTGGCAAATAACAGAAGCTGCTCCGAACGAATCGTGATTTCGCGAGTCGTGCAGCAGCACGAACTTCCAGACGCGATTCCTGCCACACCGGTGATCGGTTTTCGACGGACAACCTACTGTTGGAATCCTCTCGACAAGTAGAACATGTTTCCGGGTGGTTTCGTCCAATTTGGTGGTGATTTCAGCTCAGAATTGGCGAATAACAGAAGCTGCTCCGAACGAATCGTGATTTCGCGAGTCGTGCAGCAGCACGAACTTCCAGACGTGATTCCCGCCGCACCGGTGATCAGTTTTTGACGGGCAACCTACCGTTGGAATCCTCTCGACGAGTAGAACATGTTTCCGGGTGGTTTCGTCCAATTTGGAGGTGATTTCAGCCCAGAATTGGTGAATAACAGAAGCTGCTCCGAACGAATCGTGATTTCGCGTTTAGGGGGATTGCGTTAGTCTTCCTGTCATGGCTGTAGATTACCTAGAAAATTTTTGATCAAAAATCACAAATTTTCGTTTCCCACAGACGGCGCCAGTGATCGAACTTATTTTCGTAAGGTAATTAATGCAGGTAGACAAGGAATTAACGAACACGAAAGTAAACAGAACGCAAAGGGATTTACGTGGTTCGATCAATTGGAATAGATCTACGTCCACGGGCGGAAAGAGTATAGATCTTTATTGCTTGTATGAGTAGTGATTACAAGATTGTTCTCCCCCTTCCAATCTATTCTAAACCCCTATTTATAAGTATCTACACATAGAATTCGACTGGGTTTACAAGTCTTTTCCTATTAGGACTCTTTGGCTTGATCTCCTCCTTTACTGGATAAACACCGAGCTTCTATATCTCTCGGAGCTTGAATTGTAGTCGATGTAGGAGTTGTCTTGGTGTAGAAGTCTCTTTGAAGTAGGTTGTAGCTGACTGGGCCGAGCTGCATAGGGCATTAGTTGGGCCGAGCTTAACTGTCGGGACCCAATTATATTGGGCTCGATGCTTGGGCCTAGTAGCTAGGCCATATCCTATCAAGTCGCATATCATGTATTCGTGTATTTGGTTAGAATGACTATTTTTTGTGTTTTTATATGAATGACTAGTATTTTAATTTGTTATATCAAAGTGACTATTTTAATGATTGCCCAAAATTTTGAAACCGTAACTCTTCATACTACGTACATGACTAAATTTAAAATTATGCACGAGAGTAATTATGAATCGAATTGTAAACGTCGTACTATAAATTTTAGCTAGGGTTATTAGATTCACATCAACATCACTACATGAATTGGAGAGGATGATGACAAAATAATCCAATAAAAACAAGACATTCACCAAATCTTCCAAAATTAGAAATCATCAGTCCGACATTAAAATTAGTAGAATAGAGATTCACAAATCAATTTGACAAAATTGGAGAGGAATGTGGTTGGGTACTCTGGCTCGAAGCTGTTGCTGTTGTGTGAGGATCTGCTTCCGAGTTTGCATCTCATCTGCGTTTTCAACATTGCTCCTACGCCAAACTGCACACCCAAAGATAACCTTCCGAAGCTCAACACAATTCTCCCAAATGTAAGTCACCAGTTCCACAAATTCATCACTACAATCATCATCAAGCCAAAGGTCCATATGAAACGCCAACACTTTGAGATTTTGGTGCCGAGATCTCTCAACATCCTTCATCACTCCCATCCAAGTGCTTCTATCTCGACTGGAGCAACGAAACTGCATGTGCAAGAGAAGCGGTTGATACAATGAAATTTACATAAAAGGTACGCAGTTGGAAATTGTAGGTTCATTCACTAACCATTAGTGTAAACTCTTCAAGAAGAGGAGATGCCCATATTAGATCAGTTACTGGAAGGAGACTCTGAAAACGCATTTGATCACATTCGATGACCAATGTCGTCAAGTAACGCATTTGAGGAAAGCGATTCGTGAAGAACGCCTACAAAAAACAAAACAATGAACATTAAGAACAAAACTAAAAAGAAAAAGAAAAATAGTGGGAGCAACATTGCTGAATGCTAATGTATGAAGCAGTCTGACCTCGGGGTGATAGAGTCTTAACTTGAGCATCTTCAGTTGGGGAATGTAAGCAAATTGTTGTACAGTTCTAAATTTTCCTCCCCAAAGTTGCGGGGCATTAATCTCACACAACCCGTTCAATGAACTTTCATCCAAGCTGATCCAACTAAGATTCGGAGCAGAAACTTTGATGGACCTTCCACCTCGGCAGCCGACTATACCCAAACGCTTTAACATGAGATCAGTTGTGCCACAAACCTCAACATCTGATGTCAAAGTTGCATAACGTATCTTCAATATCCTCAACAAGGGGCAATTCCGTAGGAACAGCTTGACATCTTCACCACTCACTTTCAAACTCTCTAGATGCAAGCTCTCGAGGGATTGAAAGAAGTTTAGAGTTGGAGGATCCTCGCATATTCTGCTCATCTCTCTCAATGACTCTTCTAGGACAGCCATATTCGAACCTCTGATGCACTCTGGACATTGGAAGTTCAAGATCAGACTCTGAACTTTTCTAAAAGACACAAATTCAAGCCATTTGGCAACAGTGCAATTGGCTGATTCCTTTACACAAAAACCTATTTTGAATTCTTCCAAGGAAGGGGCTTTATGCGACCGGATAATAGAGTTCACCACTCCTATATTTTTCGTATTACAATATTTGTCTTGAAGATCATCATTACAATAACGAAACTTATAAGGCTCGAAGGAGAGAGAAGGCGTGAGTTTCCACAAATCTGACCATCGAGAAGAAAGAACACTAGTGGCAACCACTTCCTTCATGGTTAGAGAAGAAAGTATAACAAGGAGAATTCGATCAGGCAACTGACTTATTCTATCAGATTTGAGATTGAACTTGAGATTAGGGATTTGTTTCCACAAATCTAACCATCGAGAAGAAAGAACAGTAGTGGCCGCGGCTTTCCTCACGGGAAGGAAAGAGAGTATCACAAACAGAATTTCACTAGGCAATTGACTAATCCTATCAACACCGTCATCAACTCTCGAAGCACGCTATCACACAAAGCAACAATCAAATAAAAGAAGAGTAAGTTCACATGATTTACATGAATCCAAATTATCAATAGAAAAAAAGATTCACCTGATTCACATACAACTTCTCAAAACACCAATAAGTTAATACTCTGGTAAAGATAAATTTTTCCATATTTTTGAGAAAGAAAAAAGATAAAAATATGCCACAAGCAAAAGAACACAGTATAAAATTAGAAATGTCACCTAAATTAAAATAGAATACACAAAAATAAATCCCAAACCCAGCCGCCGCCGCCGACCTCTGCAATTCAGGCCACCCCTCTCCCAAGTCCCACCCACCACCACCTCCCCTTCAGAGACCTCTCCTCTCTCCACGAAATTTACAGCAATTATGTAATTTTCATTTTAATTACAACAGAATCAATTCTCAAAGAGAAAAGGCAGCAATTATTTTGAGAGCTCGGGAATACCTCATTGTGCAGAAAATCGGAGTCGAGTTTCAAACACTTTTGAGCCATCGCAGCTTGAAACAATTTTAACCAGAGAAGTTAGCATGCATTTCAAACACGAATTTTCGAGCACAATGGAACAACATAGAACCTCAAATATCAAAGAAGAATCAACTGCCAACAATTGAAACCTTATCGTTCAGCTCTGCCAACCAAATAAGGAAGGTGGTAGCGGTAACTTTTTAATTTTAAAAAGCTAGAACTGGTCCTTTCCAAATAAAAAACCCCATACTGGAACTACAGCTCTTTCTCCTTTCGAAATTCGCTCGAACAATGGCCACCCTTTTTTTTTCTTTTTTTTTTTAAAAAAAAAAAATATATTTTTTAAAATTAATAGTAGTAATGGCAACTTTCAAGTTTTTAGAAGTTGAACTACCCACATTTAGAAAAAAAACATGGGCTAGAGTAATCGTGCCAAATAATAAGCTCCACAAATAATCGGGCTAAAATAAAGTCAAAAATGGGCTTTTTTAAAGCGCGCATATTAGGCTAGTCACAATGTTAATCACCAATTTTGGTGATCTCTCATACTTTTCCGGTGGGAGAGAACACACCCGGAGAGATCCCCAATGCACGTAATCTCTCCTAATATTTTATTATTATTATTATTTTTAAATTTTTTTTATGCTTTTGCTAATTAAATTTATTAAACTTATAAATAAAATCAACAAAATTCAATAAGTTTTATTTTATTAAATTCAAATAGTAGTCGACAATACAATATTAAAAAAACAACTAATAAAAACTAGAATTTAAAAAAATATCTAAATATCATTTAATTTTCACAACATCTCCAATATGTGAAAATATTCCTCCAAATCCGCAGGCGACATCTTGCTCGTATCCTTCTCCTTCAGCTTCAGATACGTCTTGAGTGATTTGGTTTTTCATACGTTTGTCTTTTCTTTGCCCACTCCGAGAAATCTCGATTTGCTTCTGCAGTGGCGTCGAGAAGATTGACGATTTTATCCTCCGGAAGGTTTGGTAGAGGAGCACTTGGAGCACTTCCAGTAGCCTTCCCCTTTTCTTTCGTTGCAGTCCTCCCAATTGGCCTTTCACGGCTGAAGAAGGGGGAATCATCCTCCGATCTAGAAGGGTTGGACGATCCATCAAGCCCTTTTTGGCGCTTATCAGAGCCGACGCCTTGATATTTGGGAATCTCGTGCAAGATCTTCCAAGCATCCTTCAGAACGAAGTGCTGCTTGTTGTTCTTCTTGTAGTACATCTTGGCAGCAGCGTCGTAGATGTCATCGTTGCTCGAACCGCTTGGTCATTGCTCCTTGCATTGAAGGTAGAACCCGTTGAATTTTGTCACCTTCGTTTGAGCTCGTGAAAGATGAGACCTCAGCTGCACGGCGTCCCGATCGATGGCGTTGTCCGGCTTCTTCTGCGTATTGTACATGATTTCGATGCACTTCCAAAATTGGAGGCCGCTTTGGTCGACACCCTTTCTCGGATCTTGAGACACGGCGCACCAACAAAACGCGATGGCAGCCGTTTCTTCCGGAGAGTAGGCGACCGGCGCCCTATTGGTAGGAATGGCGGCTTCGGAATCATCTTGATTGGCCTTTGATTTCGCCTTCGCCTTCACTTTCGCCCTCCCCTTTCCTTTCGACGGTGAAGGAGCGGGGACGTTGGAAACACTTTCGAAGGAGGCGGATAGGTTCATCATCTCCAAGCCTTGCGTTGCAAAATGATGAGGATCCGGCGGAGATGGTCGATACGATCTGGAAGAGTAGCCCTAAAATAAAGGAGTCATGGCGTAGGCGCCGAAACCGAGGACCAGCGGCGGAGTGGGAGCTTCCTCAGGGATAGGTGGGGGCGTCGGCGCCGGTGCTCCGTAGTTGTCGGCATAATTTCCGTACCATGTGTTGAACTCGTTCTCCATTGGATCCGACATTTTTTTAGGAGAAAATTGAAGCAAGAACACAAGAAATTGGAGAAAATTAAAGCAAGAAAATAAGAAATTAGAGAAGAAAATATGGTGAAGAACCACAATGTTGAGCATCAATTTATAGGGATGAATTGGGTGTACCCGTTGGGAGCCAACGGCTACCCCAACGTCTCTTTCGATTTTATTTTATTTTTAATTTTTCGCTGATTTTCGGAGATAAAAAAAAATGGTTTGCTGACATCAGCATGACGTCAGCAAGCATCGACCGATCTCATTGCGGAGGAGCGCACACCCGCTGACCGATCTCCCTTACCACAACGCGCGCGGGTGCGCGCTCGCGAGTTCGGCCTCGGCGGAAGAGCGATCTCTCCGGCGCGTTGTGGCCGGCCTTACAGGCTCATCATTTGAGAAGACGTCCTTCTAAAATAAGCTCTTTTCAATTTTTATTTTTTTTTCATTTTCACTTTGTATTTTAAGATGCTACATAGTTGTGCTACTATTATGTAAAAACTAGTGTTGTACTTGTGCGTTGCACGGACAAATTATCGAGCAAAATTATAAGCAATATTCTAAAAAACGGTCTAGGCGGCCGCCTAGGCGGCGCCTAGACGCTGGAAGGTGGCCGGGCGTCTCGATTTTGTCCAAGACGGAACTACTAGGCGGGTTCTAAAAATCGGCCGCCTAGACGGCCGTCCAGACTAGCTAAGCGGTCCAAGTCGGACAAAATCGGAGGAAGTGGCTGGGCGTGGAGGCGGGCTGGGCGTGGGCTAAACGGGCTGGGCGCGAGTCGGGTGGTAGGGTTAAAAAAAAATTAAAGTTGCAATTCAAATAAAATTTACCCCTCTTCAGCTATTCTTCCTCCCTCCCGCCCGCTGCACGACTGCGACTTCCTCCCTCCCGCTACATGACTGCAAGTTTTCTCCTCCATACCCACACCCGCGGCCGCCAGCAGCCGTTTGTTGCCCGCCGTCACCGTGCCGCCATTTCTGCTGCTGCCACCAGCCCGCACCGTCGTCTCTGCTGTTGCCTGCTGCCCCAGCCCTTGCCGCCATCGCCACCAGCCATTGTCGACTGATTTCGACCAGTAATCTCGCGTGAGAAAGGGATGAGGTTGGTTGCTACTTGCTCAAGCTTTGATTTTTATGGACTTATGGAGTTATTAGCTTATTTTGATCCGCAAGCAAGAGATTATATGGGGGTTTGATATGAAAATTTATAATAATAAAAAAATGAATGAGTTTGCAATTCATATATTGTAATGAATGAGTTTGACATTATGTAAAAATACTAAAATCGTAAAAAAAATATGCATAATACGTCTGCTCCGCCTAGCCCGCCTAGAATTCGTCTAGAAGCCCGCCTAGCCGCCTAGATGCTAATCCCCAGCCCACCGCCCTACTAGCGTTTAGCGTCTTTTAGAACATTGATTATAAGATAAAACATTTCTAATGTAATAATATAAAAAATACATCTAATAAGGGCAATCTAATATACATTTAGAAAATGAGACTTCTTTTATGGGAGGAAGGGAGTAGCAATAATTAGAGCATCCACAATGTAGATCTCACTCTCCCACATTTGTTGTAAAAATTCTTCTTATACAAAGTACTATATCTCGTATTCGTATTGTATAAATCATAACTCTGAAAAAAAATCCTTTAATCTACTATATATAATTGATCGAACTTGTTTTCATAAGGTAATTAATGCACGTAGATAAGGAATTAATAAACACGAAAGCAAACGGAACACAAAGGGATTTACGTGGTTCGATCTATTGGAATAGATCTACGTCCACGGAGCAAGAGTATAGATCTTTATTGCTAGTATGAGTATTGATTACAAGATTGTTCCCCCCTCTCATTCTATTCTAAACCCCTATTTATAGCTAATTATAAGGAGTTCGACTATAATACAAAGTCTTCTCCTATTTGGACTCTTTGGCTTAATCTCCTTCTTAAAGATAGACACAACTTCTATATCTCTCTTGGAGCTTGAATTGTAGTCGATGTAGGAGTCTTGATTGCCTTGGTGAAAAAGTTTCTCTTAGTTGGGCCGAGCTGCGTAGGCCGAGCTTAACTGTCGGGGCCCAATTATATTGAGCTTGATGCTTGGGCCTAGGAGCTAGGCCGTATCCTATCACATCCCCCCCAAAAAGATGTAGAAGCGAGGTTGTGATTTAGGGGAAATAGTTGAGGTAGGAGTAGTGGAGAATAAAAAAGAAATGTCTTGCCCCGTCGAAAAATAAATTCGACGAAGTCGAGTTCGGCTCGTCCCGTCAAAAGACGAGATAAAAAAGAATCACCATGCCCCGTCAAAAAATAAATTCGACGAAGTCGAGTTCGGCTCGTCCCGTCAAAAGATAAGGTAAAAAAGAATTGTCTTGCCCCGTCGAAAAATAAATTCGACGAAGTCGAGTTCGGCTCGTCCCGTCAGAAGATGAGGTAAAAAAGAATTGTCTTGCCCCGTCGAAAAATAAATTCGATGAAGTCGAGTTCGGCTCGTCCCGTCAAAAGACGAGATAAAAAAGAATCACCATGCCCCGTCAAAAAATAAATTTGACGAAGTCGAGTTCGGCTCGTCCCGTCAAAAGATGAGGTAAAAAAGAATTGTCTTGCCCCGTCGAAAAATAAATTCGACGAAGTCGAGTTCGGCTCGTCCCGTCAGAAGATGAGGTAAAAAAGAATTGTCTTGCCCTGTCGAAAAATAAATTCGACGAAGTCGAGTTCGGCTCATCCCGTCAAAAGACGAGGTAAAAAGAAATGTCTTGCGGCTCGTCCTCATTTTTAAACTAAGGTAGGCCGTCCTCGTTTTTAAACGAAGGTAGGTCGTCCTCGTTTTTAAACGAAGGTAGTTCGACCTCGTCATAAGACGAGGTTTAGGCTTTAGATAACTCAACCTCGTCATAAGATGATGTTTGGCTTTAAGTAGCTCACTTCGTCACAAGACGAAGTTTGGCTTGAATTAGCTCACTTCGTCACAAGATGAAGTTTTGGCTTTAAGTAGCTCACTTCGTCATAAGACAAAGTTTTGGCTTTAATTAGCTCACTTCGTCACAAGACGAAGTTTGGCTTTAAGTAGCTCACTTCGTCATAAGACGAAGTTTTGGCATTAAGTAGCTCACTTTGTCATAAGACGAAGTTTGGCTTTAAGTAGCTCACTTTGTCAGAAGATGAAGTTTTGGCATTAAGAAGTTTGGCTTTAAGTAGCTCACTTCGTCAGAAGACGATGACGAAGTTTGGCTTTAAGTAGCTCACTTCGTCTGAAGACGAAGTTTTGGCATTAAGTAGCTCACTTCGTCATAAGATGAAGTTTGGCTTTAAGTAGCTCACTTCATCAGAAGACAAAGTTTTGGCATTAAGTATCATAAGACGAAGTTTGGCTTTAAGTAGCTCACTTTGTCAGAAGATGAAGTTTTGGCATTAAGTAGCTCACTTCGTCATAAGACAAAGTTTTGGCTTTAAGTAGCTCACTTCGTCACAAGACGAAGTTTGGCTTGAATTAGCTCACTTCGTCACAAGACGAAGTTTTGGCTTGAATTAGCTCACTTCGTCACAAGACGAAGTTTTGGCTTTAAGTAGCTCACTTCGTCATAAGACGAAGTTTGGCTTGAATTAGCTCAATTCGTCACAAGATGAAGTTTTGGCTTTAAGTAGCTCACTTCTTCATAAGACGAAGTTTTGGCTTTAATTAGCTCACTTCGTCACAAGACGAAGTTTGGCTTTAAGTAGCTCACTTCGTCATAAGACGAAGTTTGGCTTTAAGTAGCTCACTTCGTCATAAGACATAGTTTTGGCTTTAAGTAGCTCGACCTTGTCATAAGACGAGGTTTAGGCTTTAGCATCCGGCCAAATCGACGTGGCTCTTAACCTTGTGGTCGTGGGTTTTCCGGCCAAAATCTGGCCACCTTGGTCGCCGGAGTCTTCAATTGGTTGAGGGGAAAGGTAGCCCTTGTCTTGGTAAACAGATTCATGGTCGGAGATGGGGCTGAAATCGATCTATGGCTTCGATTTTTCAACATGCAAAACCGGATTCAATTTTAAGACTTAGATCCGCTGCTGCCGTTTTGGTCGTTTTCCTGTCAGATCTGAATAATAATCGTGAAATCGATTCGTAGGCTTTGTTCTCCTCGCCAGATGAAGAGATGTATGGGTGGATCGCTCGTTTTGGTTGAGAAACGACGGAGAAATCCGCCGGAAAAGATGAACAAATCGCGATTTCGCGAGTCGTGCAGCAGCATGAACTTCCAGACGCGATTCCTGCTGCACCGGTGATCGGATTTCGACGGGCAACCTACCGTTGGAATCCCCTCGACGAGTAGAACATGTTTCCGGGTGGTTTCGTCCGATTTGGTGGTGATTTCAGTCCGGAATTGGCGAATAATAGAAGCTGCTCCGAACAAATAGCGATTTCGCGAGTCGTGCAGCAGCACGAACTTCCAGACGCGATTCCCGCCGCACCGGTGATTGGTTTTCGAAGGGCAACCTACCGTTAGAATCCTCTCGACAAGTAGAACATGTTTCCGGGTGGTTTCATCCGATTTGGTGGTGATTTCAGTCCGGAATTGGCGAATAACAGAAGTTGCTCCGAACAAATAGCGATTTCGTGTTTGGGGGGGATCGCGTTGGTCTTCCTGTCATGGCTGTAGATTACCTAGAAAACTTTTGATCGAAAATCACAAATTTTCGTTTCCCACAGACGGAGCCAGTGATCGAACTTGTTTTCATAAGGTAATTAATGCACGTAGACAAGGAATTAATAAACACGAAAGCAAACGGAACACAAAGGGATTTACGTGGTTCGATCTATTGGAATAGATCTACGTCCACGGAGCAAGAGTATGGATCTTTATTGCTAGTATGAGTATTGATTACAAGATTGTTCCCCCCTCTCATTATATTCTAAACCCCTATTTATAGCTAATTATAAGGAGTTCGACTATAATACAAAGTCTTCTCCTATTTGGACTCTTTGGCTTAATCTCATTCTTAAAGATAGACACAACTTCTATATCTCTCTTGGAGCTTGAATTGTAGTCGATGTAGGAGTCTTGATTGCCTTGGTGAAAAAGTTTCTCTTAGTTGGGTCGAGCTGCGTAGGCCGAGTTTAACTGTCGGGGCCCAATTATATTGAGTTTGATGTTTGGGCCTAGGAGCTAGGCCGTATCCTATCAATAATGTTTACCAACAATATGAGTTCTAACTATGGCTGCATCAATTAATCTATCTATTATATATAGCAACTTATTCTAAAATTGTATAAATTTTAGAAATACCACTTTATCTGCTTTACCAACAAAATAAGTTCTATCTTTAACTGCAGTAACCAACGGTGTGAGATCATTGATTAAGGTAACATACGGCGCCATTTTCATAGTGCTTCCAAATATAAGTATACAAAGTTAGATGTTGAACAGGTGCGAAAAAGTAAAATTAAGTAAAACAAAACTCGAGCTTATATAGTAGATCACAGCAGAAAGTATATGACATATAGAGCCATATTCTGCTTAATCGTTTGTTTAAATGATGTTGTCTAATCGGTTTTTTTTTTTTTTTTTTCTTGTTAATATGCAGTATGAAATAGGCGGTGAATATGAAATTAGCAATTTTTCAAGCCACTTGGTACATTGCATGCACTTATGCGCTTCAAATATGTAAAAGTATCTTTTACATCACCATACCTTTTTTTGAAAATAGTTACTAAAGGAACGGCGGTGCGCAGAAGGATGAATCAATTTTGATTAAAAAATTTAGCATGCCAATATTATTGTAATATATTGTAATAGAATTAGCAAGAAAACACCCCCCCAAAAAAAAAAACTCCGAAAGAAGAAACTCAAAAAGAAAAAAGAAAAAAAAAGACTAAATCTATTACAATATATAAAAGGAGAATAGTTGCAAAGAATTACTACAATGTCATTTTTCCTCCAAAAGTATACATGAATTGTCCAATGGATTTATAAACATGATTTATTCCAAAGACTTGTGTATTGACCAATATATGGATTTGGTAAATGTATTTTAAGTTATAAATAGTATTTAATTATTGACTAATATACTTATTTTTGCATTAAATTATTTTTATGGATTTCTTTATTTTGTTATAATCTTATGTTATCTTTTATTGATAACTTGTGTAAAATTTAATTTGTTGTGACAATAGAAATTTTGGATACATGATCACAAATAAAATTAATTATTAATTGAACTTTTGTGGAATAAAATCATGTTAGATTTCATACAAAAAAAAATATCTTATATAAAATAATATTCAAAATGTATAATATATTATGAGAAATGCTCAAATGTCCACCATGTATTGTGGATGTATATATTATATATACTTATATAGTACAAAAATAAAACTAAACTTTACTAACAAACATTTTTTAAATCGGACTGCTACAACCGCAATGGACATATAAATTGTGTTTATAAATTGTAGTGAATCATTTATGCAAGTATTCCTTTTGTCTCACTCGATATAGCATGTTATTTATTCAAATGAGTGGTATAAAATAATAAAACAAGTCATATCGAGTGGGACGGAGAGAGATGTTAGTATATATTATCAACATTAATTTTGTCTATCAATGTTAATGTTGTTTATTAATTTTTATAATATTACTTTGACATGCAATAATTATAATTTTATTTATTTTATTAATATTTATAATTTATGTTTTCGTGCAACGCACGGGCGCAATACTAGTTAGTGTAATATCGGTAGTAATAGTATAATTAGAAACGGTGTTCAAGTTTAGGTTCCACTCTTTTTTTAGCCCAAGTCTCGATGAATCATGATTACATAAGACTAATTAACATTTTTTATCCATCATTTATTTATGCATTGTATTGTACCACCAGTTTAAACCCTAATATAATAAGCATTTATCCAATAGACTTTTGGATGTACATTATGGCGGGAATCTGGCATATTTGTAATTATATTCAACTATATATAGTTTTTTGATATTGTAATAGATACATGTAGGTAGCTACATATGTTCATAATTTACGTTATGTAAGTGTAAGTTAAGGTTGTGTTCTCTATGGTGGAAAATTTTCATGGGAAAAGAGAGCAATCACCCTTTAAATTTTTCCTTATTTCCTACTTTTTCCCACCTCCTTCTCTATGATGAACAATTTTACTCTATGTTGGTGGGATAATATTTTCACTCCATGTTGGTGGGATAATATTTTTCTTCCATTGGAGTGCTAATGAAAGGAAGAAAGATAAGAAAGTAGAAAAATGTGGGAAATAAAGAGAAATTTAAAGGGTGATTGCTCTCTTTTCCCATGAAAATTTTCCACCACATAGAACACACCCTAAGTGTACAGTGTTCGATTAATTTAGCGATGGTTATTAGATTCAAATCAATATCACTATATCAATTGGAGAGCATATTACAATTCTCCTAAATGTAAGTTACCAATTCCACGACTTCATCCCTACAATCCATATCTTTCCAACGGGACCTTTGCAACGTGAACACTTCGAGATTTTGGTGCCGAGATCTATCAACATCTTCATCACTCCCAACCGAGCACTTGGAGCTCGACTTTGCAACGAAACTGCAAGTGCACGAGATGCAGTTGATACCATTAGCTCAAAAGTTGACAATGAATGTGGAGTATAAATTTAGCGAGGATTATTAGATTCAGTCAAAATTACTTCCATCTTACTTGCTTCAAAAAAAAAAAAAAAAAAAAAAAAAAAAGAATCACCAAATCTCTAAATATTTGTACTAAAAATCAACAGACAATACACTAAATCATTAGAACAAAGATGAAATTAGCGAAATTGCACTGGATGTTTGATGTTCCATACTTGCTTGGGCATCATACCATCATCACACATAGTGGCCATGGATATATGAAACTTCTTCAGTATTTGGAGGCTACCAAATAAAATTAATTACTTAGCAAACATTTCAAAACTAAAAACCAAGAGTCAATACAGTCCCGAAGAATTGCAGTCGAATGTGGTTAGCTACTACTTTGCCTTGAAGCTTTTGTTTGAGGTGGTTTGCATCAGCTTGCATTTCTGCTGTGATTGGAGTTTTATCATTCCAACCTACTCTGCCAATTTTTACTTCTCGAAGCGCGACACAATTGTCCAAAATGTAAATCACAAATTCCACGATATCATCGCTCACACTTTCGTATCCAGACATTCGGAACTCAAACACTTGGAGATTTTGGTGCTTAGATCTCTCAACATTTGTTAAAACACTAAGAACTAGAGGGTCGACACCACGATTCTGCATATGCAAAAGAAATGCTTGAGAGCACTGATATAATAATATAATAAAGTAACAAGAAGGTACAGGCGAAAAATGTATAGGTTATTTCACCAACCTTAATGTAGAGTTCGTCAAGGCGAGGAGATGCCCAGAGTAGAGCAATTATTTGCACGAAACTGTAGCCGGCATAACAGTCAATATGCAACTCCCTCAAGTTAGGCATTTGAGGAAAGCCATGTGTCCAAGACGCCATCTACAGAAATAACAACAAACATTAGTTATATGAAAAACAAAACTAGGAATAGTAGTGGGAGCTGCATTTCTGGTTGTATGAAGTAGTCTAACCATGGGATAGTGGATCGTCAAAAAGAGAAATTGCAGTTGGGAATGTGAGCAAATTGTTGTACAAAATCTGGATCTGCAAGTTTAAAAATAGCCAGAGCAAGTCTTGGGACATTTTCAAACAACAGCTTCGATGAAGTTCCACTGAAGATAATGTAAGTAAGATTTGGAGCCGAAACTTTAATGGATTTTTCACCCTTGCACCCAGATATTTCCAAGCGCTTCAACATGAGGTCAGTTGCGCCACAAATCTCAACATCAGATGTCAAAGTTGCAAAATAGATCTTCAATTTCATCAACAAGGGACAATTTCGTAGGAACAACCCGATATCTTCACCACTCACTTTCAAACTATCTAGTTGCAAGTTCTCGAGGGATTGAAAGAAGGTTAGAGTTGGAGGAGCCCCACATATTCTGCTCATCTCTCTCAATGACTCTTCTAGGACAACCATCGAACCTTCGTTGCAATCATCACATTGGAACGTGAATTCCAGCTTCTTAACTTTTCTAGAAGACACAAATTCAAGCCATTTGGTGACAGCGCACTTGGCCGATTCCCTTACACAAAAAGCTATTTTGAATTCTTTCAAGGAAGGGGCTTTATGCAACCGGATAACAGAGTTCACCATTTCTACATTCTCCGTATTGCAAAATAAGTCTTCTTCAATATTATCATTATCATAAGGATCAAAGGTGAGAGAAGGAGTGAGTTTCCACAAATCTGACCATCGAGAAGAAAGAGCACTAGTGGCTACCACTTTTTTCAACGGTAGAAAAGAAAGTATAATAAGGAGAATATTATCAGCCAACTGACTTAATCTATCAGATTTGAGGTTGAACTTGAGATTAGGGATTTGTTTCCATAAATCTAGCCATCGCGAAGAAAGAACAGTGGTGGATGCAGCTTTCCTAACAGGTAGGTAAGATAGTATCATAAACAAAAATTCATCTGGCAATTGACTTATCCTATCTACACCACCATCAAACCTCGTAGCACACTGTCAAACAATGAAACAATCACAGTAAAAAGAGCAAGAACAATGCGATAAATAAATGCCAACAATAAACTCAAGTAAGAAGAAATATATGCATTTACATGATTTAATGCATACGATTCACTTAAAACTTCTAACTAGCATAGCATTAGAAAAAACAATAGGCCATGCTTATTTTCAGTTAAAGATAAACTATACCTAAAACAGAAGTGCACCTAAATTCAAACAGAACAAAAAATATTAAAAAAAAATGAAAATCCTAAATTCCTAATCCATCCCCAATTCTCAACCGCCGCCACCTCTGCAATTCCGTTCTCCCCTTCCCCCCCCCCCCCCCCCCTCACGAAATTTATAACATTGTATTGTAACTTTTATTTTATTCACACAACACACAGCTAGCTTGAACAGGCCAAGACTAGAATTATAGGGAAAAGACAACAGATACTTTTGAGGGATTGAGATTACCTGATTGTGCAGAATATCAGAGTCGGGTTTCATACACTCCTCATCCATCGAAGCTTCAATCAATTTCAACCTTAGAAATTAGCAAAATTAGTTGTAATTACGAGCGATAGAATTAGCCCTAAAAGCATGTAGAAGTAGAGAATGAATCACCAACTAATTGAAACTTCAGCTCTGCCATACGAGGAGAGTATCAATGCCAACTTTTTAGTTTAAAAAAGTTGGAAGCAGCTTTCTACTTCAAATTAGAATGGGGTGAGCTGGCAACAAGCTAACGAATTTCAACTTTCAAACACTTTTGACGATTCTTCTTTCGCAACTTAACAATTTTAGCCTGAGAAATTGACGTTTGGGATCTGAACCGAATTGAACACGACTTCTCGATGTGGGATGATGGGTAGTACTTATGTTTGGGCCGATTTAATGAGCTCCGCTATGAATCGAAAATGGGCTTTTTAAAGTACCCATCATTTCAGAAATAGTATACTTATTTTAAGATGCTAAATAGTTGTATGTTTGTTGTGGTTATGTCTTATCATGTCGCTAATACATGCATTTATACTAAGGTAGTGTTTGGTGATTCATTCAAGTTGTGGAAGGATAACTCATCTAAAGATGAGTCATGTGAATAGTGTCAAGATGAGGGGTTCATATTTCTATTTGGTAGCAAAAAATTAAAAGTAGGATGCCATTATATTTGTGTTGGTACAATATGCATAACTCTAGATGAAGGCTTAAATTTACCAAATTATCCTTATTAACTACCCCTACCGATTTTACTTTTTATCGTTGGGATTAAATAGTACACTTTATTATTTATTATTTATTACTCTGTATTATTATTAGTTATTGTTATTATTATTATTCTTGTTATTATTTAAATTATTACTATTATTGTATTATTATTATTTGTATTATTATTTTATTATTATTATTATTCTTGTTATTATTATTATTATTTATACATTTTTTTATTATTATTATTATTATTATTGTTATTATTATAATTATTACTATTATTGTTATTATTATTATTATTCTTATTATTATTATTATTTTTTATTATTATTATTATTATTATTATTATTATTACATTATTATTATTATTATTATTGTTATTATTATAATTATTACTATTATTATTAGTATTATTATTGTTTTATTATAATTATTACTATTATTGTTATTATTTATTATTATTATTATTTTATTACATTATTATTATTATTATTATTATTATTATTATTATTATTATTATTATTATTATTATTATTCTTGTTATTGTTATAATTATTACTATTATTGTTATTATTTATTATTATTATTATTATTATTATTATTATTATTATTATTTATTATTATTATTATTATTATTATTATTATTATTATTATTATTATTATTATTATTTGAAATCGTATAAATACATAAGGGTAAAATGGTAAAAGAGAGAAAGTGTTGTGTTACTGTTCGAATGAGTTGAAGTCATCCGACCAAAAACGTCGGATGAGTTAACAAGCGAAAACAGTAAAATAGCAGCGAGTTTGGGCTTCATTTCGGACCCTACAGTTTATTTCATTTCGGTACCAAACACTTAGATGAACCAAGATGATTCACCTCATCTTGGTTCATCCTATCCACCAAACACACCCTAAGGCAGTGTTTGGTGCATTTTGCCGAATCATCTCGAAAACTAGGGATGACTCATCTCTAGATGAATCATATGAATAGTGTCCAAGATGAAAGAGTCATATGCTTATTTGGTAGTAAAATTTTAAAGTGAGATGAGAAAATATTTGTGTTTGGTGCAATTGATAAACTATAGATGAGAGACCTTATTGACCAAAATACCCTTTCAATAATTGAACTTTGAACAGTTATAATTGTGATTACTCATTGCTACTTATTATTATTGTTATTATTATTTCTATTATTAATATTATAATAATAATAATAATAATAATAATTATTATTATTAATTAACAGCAACAAACATCTATATTATTAAAATTTTATTTAATAAAATTTTATTTATTAAATATTTAATTATAATTGTTTTATCTATTTTAATCTAGTTTAGTGTTATTATTATTAGAAGTGATTTTATTATTATTATTATTATTATTAGCATCAATTATTTTATTTAATGGCAAAATTGGAAAGTAGAGATTACTATTTAGGTGAGATGACTCAACTCATCAAATTTGAGAGTTGAGTCATCTCACCTCATGTCGGGCTTGGTACATGAAGAACGGGCCGGCTATTAGCTACCAAACACGGAGATGAAGCAAGACGACTCATCTCATCTTGCTTCATCTTGCTTCATCTCCCCTACAAAACACACCCTAAAGAAAAAAAGGATAACGTATTATTTTGGTAATTATTCCACAACTTCATATATTCTATAGCAGTGCGATTTTTAGATTATACTTACATCGTATGACTTTATTATTCTATCGTATAATCTTGTAGTAGTAGTAGAATATATAAGTCATATGATTCATACCATCATGAGCAGTAGGGGTGAGCACGGGTCGGTTAACCGACCATTTTATACTTAAAAAAATCGACCATACGGTTTTTTATCAGGTCGGTTAACAGTTATAAATTAAAGAATAAAGACCAAAAACTATGAAAGCGGTTAACCTAAAAATCGGGTCAGTTAACCGTTTATCTAACGGTTAACCATAAATAAAAGAAATATTCTATTTTCTATAGTTCATAATAGGAAAATTCGAAAGAATTCATATCTTAGAATATACATGCAAAATAAATAATTTATAAAAATTAAAAAACAATGAAATTAAATTGCATAATCCTAATAGAATAAGCTTTGCAATAACTTAAACTAACAATCGAGCTATCTTCAATTGTTTATTAACTTTGGCTCCATCAATACTCAAAATCGGGTGATCTTCTCTCAAACTTTATTAGTAATATCTAATTAAAATATATATATATATATATATATATATAATATAATATAATATAATATGTATATATATAAAATTATATATTTATTTAATTGGTACCGGTTCGGTTAACCGTCGGTTTTTTAGGCATAGAAACCGAAACTGAATCGTTAGAATCGGGTTTTGAAAAATAGAAATAAAAACCGAACCATACGGTTTGGTTACCCATATTTTCGGATCGGGTTCGGTCTGAATAGTCGGTCGGTTCGGTTTTTTGGTTTCTTATGCTCAGCCCTAATGAGCAGAACATGAATATAAATATGAGATTAAAATTAAAAACTGAAAATTCTTGCGTCGCCGCCGCCCTCTTGATTTTTTTGATAAATTAAGCGAACTATATAAAGGTATAGAAAAAGAAAAAAAAAAGGAAGAGTTTTTTCTTCTTTTTTTTGGTAGAATAAAGAAAGCTGTTTGCTCAAAAAGAAAAATTGAAATGAAACTACATTTGGGCTCAGCCAATAAGACCCATTACCTAATTATTGAGCCTCATTTTCAACAGCAAAAATGAAGACTTCTACTTATTCAGCCCCTGCTGCTGCATAGATGAAACTTCCTCACTAATTGGAGACTATCCAACTAAAACAAACTACTTTATCAAATCTTTCAAAGTTAAAAAAGAAAAAAAAATTAGCACTATTTTATAGGTTGAAGAACCTGCACTTGGATGTGTTGAGGTACTTTGGCTTGAAGCTGTTGTTTGAGGTAGTCCCTAGCTTGAACCTCATGTGTGAAGTCAGTTTCAAAGCTTAGCCCTCGCTTTGGACAACCAATAACTATTTTCCCTTCATACATTCTTGGACGACCAATAATTATTTTCTCGAGTGCGACGCAGTTATCTGAGATGTATGTCGCAATTTCCACCATATGATCAGTAACACCATCACAACACCCTTTGAGCTGAAGGACTTTGAGATGTTGGTGCGCAGATCTTTCGACATTTGTTATAAATTTTGAAAATGCAGTTGGCATGCTTAAAAACTGCATAGGTAAAGAGAGAGAAAAATGATTGAGAGCACTGTTTGCATAAAGAAACTAGGAAAATAACACCAAAAGTGCCTCAACATGATAATTGGACACAAACCGCATCTTATGAACATTGTATTTAAGATTTAGCAAATAGAAATTAGTTTACTAACCCCTGATTTGAACTCTTCAAGACGAGGAGATGCCCATATCAAAGCAGTGACCGGTAGGAAACTGCTGTGTTCGTGCCATCCATAATATTTCACGACCAACTTCTTCAAGTTAGGCATTTCGGGAAACTCATTGTCCAAAAACACCTACGGAAAAATAACAATGAGTCACATCACATGTTATATTTAAGAAAAAAAGGTAGAGTTGTAGCCACATATGTGATGCATTTATGAAGTAGTTGAGGCCTAACCTTTGGATATTCAAGGTAAAGAGAGAGAATCTGCAGGTTGGAGGCGAAACAAGATACTGCAGAAGCAAAATGTAGTGCCCTATATTTGTAACTTCGAATCGAAAACTCCACCTCAACAAGTTTTGAGACATTCTCAAACAACAACAGCCTACATGATTTATCCTCGACACATATCCAAGTAAGATTAGGAGCACAAACTTTGACGGATTTCTTACCTCTGCAGTCGGATAATTGAAAGCGTTTTAACATTAGATCAGTCGTCCCAGAAACCTCAACATCGGATGTGAGAGTTGAATAGATTATACTCAAATCCTCCAACAAGGGGCAATTACGTAGGAAAAACTTGATATCTTCACCGCTCACTTTTAAATATCCCAAACACAATCTCTTGAGGGATTTGAGGAAGGACAGACTCATTCTGCTCTCTGTCAACAACTCTTCAAAGACAATCTTATTCTGCTCTTCTAAAACATATCCGAAGCCCAATTCCAAACTCTCTATTTGTTTGGAAAACGCAAATTCAAGCCATTTGGTGATTGTGCCCTTGTCTGATTTGCGTAGATAGGCAGAGATTCTGAATTTTTTCAAGGAAGGTGCATTATGCGAGTGAACTACAGAGTTTACCAATTCTATATACTTAAGCTTAAGACTATCGTCTATCTTATCTAAAGGAAATAGAATATCAAAATCGAAATTGAGATTAGGGATGAGTTTCCACAGATCTGGCCATCGAGAGGAAAGAACACTAGTGCTTGCAGCTTCCCTCAACGATAGGAAGGAAAGTATGAAGACGATGATGTCATCAGGTAACAGGCTTATCCTATCAACTCCATCATCGACACACTATCAAACAACACCCAGTTAAGAGAGTAAGAACAATGCGATAGGGAGAAATACAAGTCCACAAACACAATAATGTTTTTCTTAAGAAGATAACATTGTATACATCAAATTCTGCCTAAATCGCCGATTGATTCTGGCCTAAAACACCAATTTTATATTACTAAATCACGGAATTGATTTATTCCATGGCATGAAATCTAAAGTAGAAAAGCAAATGATTAGAGAGCTCGAGATTACCTGATTGGGCGGAAAACGAGTGTCGCCTTCCATTAATGGAGCTTCAAATCAGTTTTGAAGCTGAGAAAGCAGTATTAAAAATTCCGAGTGAAATTGCCTGGTTTGCAAAAAAAAAATAAAAATATATTCCATCACGAAACTACGTTTGGGCTGAATAAATTAGCGACCGATTAGGCCCATCAAATCGAAGTCCGAAAAAGGAGAAGGATGAATGAATTGGTCACGTAAAAAATCTTTACTAAGATTATTAATTTTATTTATTTATAAACGGTAGCTTTGATTTATATCAAGTTTTAGTTTGGCTACTATGTCACCTTGCTTCGCTCAACAATCAACAAGAAAAATGCTTGAACAGATGAAACTACCTTCTTTAATAATTGGGGATTATCCAACAAAATAAAATATTTATCAAATCTTTCAAATTTAAATATCAACAAATAACATATAAGTCCCACATCAACCCATGAAGCAGTAGTAACGATGAACTCGTTATCCAATAAAAAATTAAATAGCCATTTTAAAAATGAAAAAAGTATGATCAATTAGAATAAAGAGTACGCTATATATCATATGAAATGAATGTTTAAAAGGAAATACATTATTTTACATATTAAAAAAAATGCATTTGAATGTGGTGAGGTAGTTTCCCTTGAAGTTGTTCCTTGACGTAGTCCCTATCACTCTGTAATTCATCAGCTTGTACTTCAGAAATTTCATACGTTCTATGAGGTGGATTACCATGAACTAATACACCTTCAAATGGACCAGCAATAACTATTTTTTCAAGTGGAACACAATTATCTGAAATATACTTCACCACTTCTACAATTTGATGGCCAACGCCGTGGCAAGACCCGTGGAACTCGAATACTTTGAGATGTTCGTGCGAAGATCTCTCAACATTACTCGTAACTTCCGTTTCTATAGCTTCATCCTCACCATCAAGAATGCCAATACACTGCATATCGTGTATATATATACATAGTGCATATTAGTAAAAGATATTGTATGTTGAATAATCATGCATGGTTCATTGGAACCTAACCCTATATGTGTGTGCATGCACACCTTGTTGTTCTACGTACAAACAAGGGGAGCATGTGAAGTGTGTTGTATTGTACTACAAAAAACCACCAACCTCTAATTTGAATTCTTCGAGACGAGGAGAAGCCCATAGTAAAGTAGTAGTTAACGGTAGGAGGGCTTGATTATACACTTCAATATAGGTAAAAGTCAACTTCTTCAAACTAGGCATTGCAACAAACTTATTCACCAAATACACCTGAGGAAACATAGCAATGGATCATAACTTTTTAGGCAAAAACAAAAACTACATCCCTCATGCATTGATGGAGAAAACTAACCTGGTTATCATGGATACATATTCTGAGACTCTGCAGTTGGGAAATGAAGCAAGATGTTGCAGAAGCAAAATGTTGTTCGAAAAATTTCGAACTTTGAATATGAAAGTCCGCCTCAACAAGTTTCGGAACATCCTCAAACGACAGCTTCGTTGATGTATCTTCGTACTTAATCCATTCCAAATTCGGAGCCGAAACTTTTACTGATTTCCCACCTCTGCAGTCGAATATCATCAAGCGCTCTAACTTGAGACCACAAACCTCGAAATCAGACGTGAAATCTGCGAAATGGATGAACAATACCTCCAACAAGGGTAAACTACGTAGGAACAACTCGATATCTTCACCTCTCACTTTTAAATGTTTCAGAGACAATTTCTTGAGGGATTTGGCCAATATATAATCGGTTAGAGGAGATTCGCATATTCTGCTCTCTCTCAAAAACTCAACCTTGTTGCTTTCTTCCCAGCATTTGAAGTCTAACTCCACACTCTCGACCCGTCTCGAAAACAAAAAACTCGAGCCATTTGTCCACGTGTGACTGTGCCGATTTGTTGACGTAGAAAGAGATTTTGAACCGTTTCAAGATTAGGGCTTTATGCGAATGGAGAACCGAGTTCACCAGTTCTGCATGCTTCCATTTATCAGCATCCCATGAACTAGTTGGATTATTCGAGTTGGGAATTTCGCAAGTGAAGATGAGATTAGGGGTGTGTTTCCATAAATTAGAGAATCGAGGAGAAAGAAGGCTAGTGGCTGCGGCTTCTTTCAAAGATAGGTAAAATAGTATGCGAATAATGATTTCTTCAGGCAACTCACTTATCATGTCACACTATTTCACAATCAAGTAAAATATAATTACTCAAGAACAATAATCTGCACATAACATGAAACAATTAATTAAAGAATCAACTCTCTCCAAGAGAAAAAAGGACAGTGAGATTACCATTAGAAAATCCGAGTCGGCTTTCAAACATTCTCCATCCATCACAGCTTCTTCAATCAATAATATATTGTCTGATTCAAAAACTAACATTTGAAAACAAAATCTCAATTGAAAATAGAAATTAAATATTAAAACGGATAAGAGTAAGAGAATCGTTTACCAACTCTGAACATCGAAAAAGAACCCTAAAATTATTGCTGACCTACTCCTCAGTCACCAAGACCGCCATTGAAAAGAAAAAGCCCCATTCTTTTACACTTGACTAACGATGGTATAAATTTTTTTTTTTTTTTTCATTATTTATTTGTTGAATATCATTACTTTGATTTATCTCTTAATTGAAATACTTGAAAAAAATTATAATTTTCTTTGCTAAGTTAAATTGTAGTCATCATAATATTTTATCTATTTTGTACTTCAGCATGTATTAAAAAAATATTATTATAATCGTTAAAGAAAAAATATCGTCACACCTTCACATCTAAAGTAGTTACTTAACTATTACATACTCCGTGTTCGTATTTTGCAAATTGTAAGTTGAAGTCAAATAATACGAGTCAAAGTGTCTTAGATGGTTGTATAACATAAATTATTTGTTTTTATAAAATCACAATCATAAAAAAAGATATATTCATATATACATTTCATATTTTCATCAACTTTTATTTTATTTATTAACGTTAGCTTTCATCTATATCAAGTTTTACTTCGGTTATTTCATATTTGTCCTACAAAATTTATATTTGCAATCACCGTCCTTCGCTCAACAATCAATAAGAAAAAAAGCTTGGACAGATGATGAAACTTCTTCGATATATAATCGGAGACTATCCACAAAAGTAAAAAAATAAAGGGAAAATTATAATTTATATCCTAAACTATTGACAATTTAACAGGTATATACTAAACTATCAATAATTACAATAAAATCCATAAACAATTAACAGAAGTAACAAATCTACCCCGTATTCTATTTAGCCAACACAATTATGAGGAGGAATTTTCATATTTCTTTTTTATATTTCATAAAGATGACATGGCAATTGAAATTAAAATATTTAAATTAGATCTAATTAACAAAATGTTTTAAATATTTATTAAATTTTTTGGGGATCTCGCCCCTCCTTCTCCATGGCGTCATGTACAAGTAAGATTGAGAGCGACATGAGGCGCTGGCCATTCAAGGTCATAGCCGGCGCTTCCAACGAGCCTACCGTCGTCATCGTCACCTACAAAGTCGAAGAGAGAAGATTTGCAGCTGAGGAGATTTCAGCCATGGTGCTCGGCAAGATGACGGAGATCACGGAGGTGTACCTCAGATCGGCGCGGTTGTGACAGTGCCTGCTCATTTTAACGAGTTTCAGGTTCACCGGCAGGCCACCATCGACGTCGGGCTCATCGCCGGCCTCAACGTCATATGGGTACGAGCCCACTTCCGCCATCGCCTGCGGCCTTGGACAGAAAAGCCACCTCCTCCGGCGAGAGGAACGTGCTCATCTTCGACCTCGGTGGCGGCACCTTTGATGCGTCCCTCATCACGATTGAGGAAGTCATCTTCGAAGTGAAGGCTATCGCCGGCGACACTCACATCGGAGGGCAGGATTTCGACAATAAAATGGCAAATCTTTGTTGGCGGTGGAGTTCAAGAAGAAGCATAAAAAGGACATTAATGGCTGCCCCAGATCTCTCCGGCGACTCACGGCCGCTTGTGTAAAGGCCAAAACCCTCTCGTCCACCGCTCGAACTCCCATTCAGATCGATTTCTTGTTGGACTTGGACGGCATCGACTTGTACACAGCCATGGAGAATCAGAGGCGCCATAACCAAGCTTCCTCTAAAGTTTTTCCTGTGCATAGAGTACTATAAAGATTAAAGTCTATCTATATACTAATAATAATAAGTTACAAACCATTAAAAAGAAATTAGATCTAATTATTGTATTAAAAAAATACCGCTCCTATAAACGGAGTAATAATTATTAGCCTTAGCTTATTACAAACCATATCAAGTTACCAACTTATACAAGGCAAAAATCTCTCTAACTTTAAGAGTAAGATTTTGTAATTAAGCCCCCACAAAACATAAAAATGTGAAATCCATAAGTAATTTTTTAAAAAAATATATACACTGTAAAAATTATATCCTTAATTGATTATGTCGTTTGTGTGTTTAATATACATATAACTTTAAACAAATTAATTGAAATTGTAATTAGTCATACGAACTGGTAATATTTTCTTTTTCGGCCAAGCTTATCATTATTAGGACAAACGTGCATAGTTGTACTATCAAAAGATCCGACGAGTTTATAATAATTTTGATTTGATGAAAAGCTATAAATACAAAAGAATACTTAAATTAGTCTGCAAACCATTAAAAAAAAGTCTACAAACCGTTAAAAAATTATTGAATTATTGTGTTGAAAAATAACGGAGTAGTAGATATAAAACCCATAATCAAGTCAAATAGGTAAATATATAGAAGCAAACTAATAAGGCTAATAATTATTAATAAGCCAATATCAAGTAATTAACTTATACGTACAAGATATTTTTTGAAGGCCCCACAAAAACATAAACTCCGTAATACGTTTCTTTATTATGAAGCCCACAATAATCGAAACCCTAAACCTCCTCCGCCGCAGCCCTCCTCCTCCTCTTATATGTATATATAAGCTCACCATTTAACCGGTCAATTGCCTCCCATCAAACCCTAAAACCGTTTCTTTATTATAAAGCCCAAAATAATCGAAACCCTAAACCTCCTCCGCTGCAGACATCCTCCTCCTCCTATATGTATAAATAAGCTCATCATTTGCCTCCCCTCAAACCCTAAAACCCGCTTCCATCCAAACATAAACTCCGTAATATGTTTTTTTATTATCAAGTCCAAAATAATCGAAACCCTAAACCTCCTCCGCCACAGCCCCCCTCCTCCTCCTATATATGTATAAATAAGCTCATCATTTAACCTGTCAATTGCCTCTCCTCAAACCCTAAAACCCGCTTCCATCCATCTCCAATGTTTCGAGAGAGAAATCTCATTGTTTCCCTCATCGTGAACTCGTCGGCTCTCATAAAAAGTGTAAGCATGAATCTTCCAACCCTTTTATTCAGTTATACTAACTTTCTAGTTAATTTAGCATTTTGTGATGATTGATTTTAAAAATGGGGTTTTGGAGTTTTATTTTTTCATAAGTACCTATAAAAAAACAATTATGTTCAAAGATGTGAAAGGAAACTAAACTATATGTATCGATGAAAAAGGGCAGCGCCGAAGAATATGCCGTTCGATTATATATGGTTCGGTTTGGGATCCCTCCGAAATTTTGTGGAGAAATGGTAAATATTTATTTATTTTTTATTTCATTAGTTATATCACAATATTGATTAAAGGCTATTAATGCAAAAAAAAAAAACAAAAAAAAACAACAATATCTCTTAAAAAAATGACTGTTCGGGCCCGTGGATTACTAATGGGCCGGTCAAATAGAAAAACTACTCCCTCCGTCCTCCATTTACTGATCCTGTTAACTTTTAAAATAATTTTGAAGATTCGTGATGATGGATTTAAAATCAAAATTTTGTAGTTTAGTTCTTTTTACAAGTCATGAAGCTCCAAAATCATCTAAAAAGTCAACATGGTCAATAAATGGAGGACAGGGGGAGTAAAAGAAATTAAAAGTGTAAATAGTAAAATCCTAGTGCTCATTTTGCTCATTTCGTATCGTGGACTTCACTCTCTGCCCCAATCATTGGGCCCATGGATCTACACGCAAAAAAAAAAAGAGTTTAAAAATTAACGGCCCGCTCAAAAAGTAAAACAAAATAAAACCCTAAGGGCTCATTTTGTATCGTATTCTTCCACTCATCTCTATTCACACTCTCTGCTCATGTTTCACAGTCTCCTCCTTCACGCCGTTGATTCACGGTCGCTGCCGCGGCCGAGCATCCTCTTTTTCCGTCGGAGCAGATCTGATGATGTCATCGTCGAGGGTCTCGACGGTCCGAACGGGAAGCCCCCAACAAGTTCGGAGGATGGTCCGAACCGGAAGCCCCCAATGAGTCCGGAGGATGGTCCGAACCGGAAGCCCCCAATGAGTCCGGAGGATGGTCCGAACCTGACGCCTTCAATGAGAATTAGGCTTCAATCCAAGAATTTAGAGGTACGAGTCTTTCTACCTCTCTGATCGATCTGGTTTTCGTAGGGTATTTAATGAACATAATGAGATTGTAGAAGGACATAAAGAAATAACGTGGTTCGATCTATTAGAATAGATCTACATCCACGGAGCAAGAGTATGGATCTTTATTGAGTAATATGAGTATTGATTACAAGATTGTTCATCTCCCTCATTCTATTCTAAGCCCCTATTTATAGATGCTCATATGGAGTTTGATTCCAATACAAAGTCTATTCCTATAAAGACTCTTAGAGCCTATCTCGATCTTTATGATAGACATCCGAGTCTTCTACATCTGTATTGGAGCTCGAATTGTAGTCGATCAAGAAGTCCTCCTTGCCTGATGAAGAAGTCTCTTACTTGGGCTGAACTTTCATGGGCTGAGCTTAATATCGGGGCCCATTTATATTGGGCCTAATGCTTGAGCCTAGTAGTTGGGCCATATCCCATCACATCCCCCCCTTAATGGGCCGGTCAAAAAGTAAAACTACTCCCCCCGTCCTCCATTTACTGATCCTGTTGACTTTTAAAATAATTTTGAAGATTCGTGATGATGGATTTAAAATCAAAATTTTGTAGTTTAGTTTTTTTTACAAGGTATTACGAGTGTTGTGGTATCGTGTAAAAAAAAATAATCTCCAAAAATTCAGTTTGAAATCCATCATCATGAAGCTCCAAAATCATCTAAAAAGTCAACATGGTCAATAAATGGAGGACAGAGGGAGTAAAAGATAATTAAAAGTGTAAATAGTAAAATCCTAGTGCTCATTTCGCTCATTTCGTATCGTGGACTTCACTCTCTGCCCCAATCATTGGGCCCCTGGATCTACACGCACAAAAAAAAAAAAAAAGAGTTTAAAAATTAACGGCCCGCTCAAAAAGTAAAACAAAATAAAACCCTTAGGGCTCATTTTGTATCGTATTCTTCACTCATCTCTATTCTCACTCTCTACTCATGTTTCACAGTCTCCTCCTTCGCGCCGTTGATTCACGGTCGCTGCCGTGATGATGGATTTAAAATCAAAATTTTGTAATTTAGTTTTTTTTACAAGGTATTACGAGTGTTGTGGTATCGTGTAAAAAAAACTATTCTTCAAAAATTCAGTTTGAAATCCATCATCATGAAGCTCCAAAATCATCTAAAAAGTCAACATGGTCAATAAATGGATGACAGGGGGAGTAAAAGAAATTAAAAGTGTAAATAGTAAAATCCTAGTGCTCATTTCGCTCATTTCGTATCGTGGACTTCACTCTCTGCCCCAATCATTGGGCCCCTGGATCTACACGCACAAAAAAAAAAAAAGTTTAAAAATTAACGGCCCGCTCAAAAAGTAAAACAAAATAAAACCCTAAGGGCTCATTTTGTATCGTATTCTTCCACTCATCTCTATTCTCACTCTCTGCTCATGTTTCACAGTCTCCTCCTTCGCGCCGTTGATTCACGGTCGCTGCCGCGGCCGAGCATCCTCTTTTTCCGCCGGAGCAGATTTGATGATGTCATCGTCGAGGGTCTCGACTGTCCGAACGGGAAGCCCCCAACGAGTCCGGAGGACGGTCCGAACCGGAAGCCCCCTACGAGTCTGGAGGATGGTCCGAACCTAACGCCTTCAATGAGAATTAGGCTTCAATCCAAGGATTTAGAGGTATGAGTCTTTCTACCTCTCTGATCGATCTGGTTTTCATAGGGTATTTAATGAACGTAACGAGATTGTAGAAGGACATGAAGAAATAACGTGGTTCGATCTATTAGAATAGATCTACGTCCACGGAGCTAGAGTATGGATCTTTATTGAGTAATATGAGTATTAATTACAAGATTGTTCTTCCCCCTCATTCTATTCTAAGCCCCTATTTATAGATGATCATATGGAGTTTGATTCCAATACAAAGTCTATTCCTATAAAGACTCTTAGAGCCTATCTCGATCTTTATGATAGACATCCGAGTCTTCTACATCTGTATTGGAGCTCGAATTGTAGTCGATCAAGAAGTCCTCCTTGCCTGATGAAGAAGTTTCTTACTTGGGCCGAACTTTCATGGGCTGAGCTTAATATCGGGGCCCATTTATATTGGGCCTAATGCTTGAGCCTAGTAGTTAGGCCATATCCCATCACATCCCCCCCCCCCAAAAAAAAGTTGTAGAAATGAGGATGTGATGTTGGGGGAATAACTGAGTTAGTAGTGTGAACGAAAAATGTCTTACCTCGTCCAAAAGTAAATTTGGCAAAGTCAAATGCCCATCTCCCCGTCGAGGACGAGGTAGAAGTAAAGGGGACTTGCCTCGTCAAAAATGAATTTGACGAAGTGGAGCGTGTATCGTCTCCGTCATATGTGTCAGTTACTTTTAATTAATGCGCCGGTTGGATTCCCGATAAAGTAGGGCACGATTGTGACGTGGGGGGAAGGCGAAAAGGCGGAACAGGAATATAACTTCCTTGAGACGCTATTCCATCACATTTTCCAATATTTCAAAAAGTTCTCGATTTTTTTGCTATTTCTATCGCCGCCGTTTACCGCCATCAAGAATCCTACCGTCTTTGTCAAAGAGAGTTCCTGTCCCCAGTCTTCCAAGCATAAGTAAGTTATTTCCTTCATGGCTTTTTCTTCTCGCGTTAGTTACTGTCACGGCGACGAAAGCCGTGAGGAGTCCATTTCGCCATCGAGTTCTCCAGCAGCAACATCGAGTCAGTCGCCGTATGTAGAAATAGAGTGTTTCACCGTTGATTCCTTCATTCCCCGGGCATATAGGGTTGTTTTTCCTACCGTAGAAAGGTCCAGTAGGGTTTTTGATTTTGCATCGAGTCTAGATGCCCCCTCAATCCAAAAAATTGCCAAAAAAATATTTATTTCCAAACTATGCTTGTCGTTCCTCATCCGGAGGATAGGGCTTGTGCGTATCCGGTGGGATTTTTTACCGTTTATGAGGACTGCCTAAGTTGTGGCCTTCATCTTCCCCTTCCGTCCGTATACGCCGAATTGTAACAGAAGTTCGGCATTGCCTTAGGGCAAATTATGCTGAACTCCTTTAAGCAATTAACTAGCTTCGGCATCGTAGTCGGTTGTCTCGGTTTTCCACTTACCCTAGGGATAATCCTTAGATTTTTCCAATTTAAACCTAGTTCGGGGTGGTATTACCTATCCCCTCGTCTCGGCTTTAGAGTCAAGACGAAAACAAAAATTGCGAACTGGCCGATATGAAGACGGAGAAGTTAGAAGACCAAGGCACCGAAGATACATTTGGTGACCTTGAGGAAACTTTGGAGAGCTCGGCGTCGTCTCCGAAGTGTTTAACGAGGCCGAACTCGCCATGGTGGGGCTGAGCCCTTATGATCCCACTACGATGGTAGTGAAGGGTGAGGCCCTACTCTGTGTCTTGTTCGCCTTTTTCTTGTTTTTTTTTCCCTTTTTCTTAATCCTGTTTTCGCCTTGTTGCAGTGAACTTCGGCTGTAACCCCAAGAAGAGGTCGAGGTCCACTCTGGAGGCTTTGAAGACATCTGTTGCCTCTTCGGAGAGGACTTTAGATGTAGGATGATCTCCTCCTGCGAGCTCTCCATGATTGGGCTCTCATCCGCCTCGCTCCACCACGAGTCGGGGTACGGAGCCCCGAGTGATCATCGCCACTGCTTAAGGGCAAGACGTCGCCCTTGTGCATGGTCTGTCATCTGACCAAGTGTCAGTCTGCCGTAGGTCCTTTCCCGAGGTATTACACTTCTACTCTCCGAGTACATTATGTTGACTCTTGCTTTATTTAACACTTATTAATGTCATTGCAGGGTGCAGAGTACATGGTCTCAGAGCTGGCGAGCTTCGTCAGCAACGGGGTCGCCGAGTACCATAAACTGGCTCGGGTCGCCCGAGACTTGGAGAAGGCTAAAGATGATTTGGCCAACTAGGTGGCCGCGGCAATATAAAAACAGATAAAAGTAAGAGGATCGTTTACCAATTTTGAACTGCAAAAAAGAACCCTAAAATTATAGCGGGATGTGATCCGATTTCGAATACATGACCCATTCCTCAGTCACCAACACCATCATTGAAAACCCTATTCTTCAACATGTATTTGTAATATGTTTGCTATATAGAGCTACCTTGACTAACGGATGTTGTATAAATTTTGTGGAGTTTAATCAATTTGACGATAAAAGAAAATTTTCAGATTGACCCAATAACCCGGAAGTTTATCAGTATTTAATTGTTTATGTCTTAATTTCATTACTTATAAGAAAAATTATAATTTTCTATGCTAAGTGATCGTAGTACTCGTATAATATTTTCTCTTGTACTTCAACACATAATAAAAATTATTATTAAATAAATAAAGGAAAAATATATTCACATCTCAAGTAGTTACTTATTATAAATGCAAGTTGCAAGCAAATAATATGAGGTAAAGTGTCTTAGATGATATAATATGACTTAATTATTTATTTTAATAAAACTAGTTTGAATCCGATTGACTCTATAATTAATGTACAATATTTCATAGATAAAAAAAAATACTCCGGTTGAAATTCGATGGGAGTGTTAAATAATATGAAAATAGCAGTATGTATTTATTAAGATGATAATATTATAAAATTTGTCAAAGTTTCGGACTAGTCCAAACCTAGCCCGAAAGTTTACGGCTAGGGTAAACAAATTTCTAGCTTGAAAAGTTCAACCCGATTTAACTTGGCCAAACAACTCAAGACCTCACCAGAAACCAAACAGATTGACCCGTTTGACATCCCTTAATAACTATGTTATCTTTCGCGTAGCTTCCTCTAAAGTTTTTCCCGGTGCATTTTCGTGCAATGGTCTCACCCAATTAAATTAATGACTAATTAGGCCAAATCTAAACTGGGCTCAAACGAAGTCCAAAAACATCGAGAAGGATGAGTAAATTGGTAACTTGAGAAATTTGGGACACACTTGGGTCAGCCGGAGGCACCGTGCGGCTGGGCTAAAACAATGACACTTTTATTCATATAGATTGACACTTTTCTGTATAAAGATTGACACTTTTAAAAATTGTCATTTTATTCGTAAAATAATTATGTTAAAGATTGACACTTTTATTCATATAGATTGACACTTTGGGCCCGGCCGCACGGTGCCTCCGGCTGACACAAGTTTTTGTCGAGAAATTTTAAATTTACTAAGCTTATTAGTGATCAACCAATAATACACAAGTCCACATCAACTCGATCATGAAGCTGTTCGAGCATAGTAACAAGGAAACTCGTTGTTGGATCTTGATTTTCTTGGGGAAATTAAATAGCGTAGAGAGAATGTAAAAGAACACCAGAAAATTACGTGGTTCGATCTTTTGTGAGATCTACATCCACGGAGCAAGAGTATGAATTTTATTCGAATACTTTCTGTCCCCTTTTACAAGGTTTCTTTCCTCTATTTATAGAGGATTTACATAACCCTAACCCTAATTTCTCTTGGGCTTGATATTGGGCTTGATATTGGGCTTCACTTCTATTTCTTCTGGGCCATATCCTATCACATCCCTCCCCAAAAAGACATAGAAGTGAGGGTGTGATTTGAGGTCGAACTTGAATTGCCTTGCCCCATCGAAATTGGAATTTCGATGAAGTCGAAATGCTAGCTCGTACTCGTCTTAGACGAGTTTAGGCTTTTAAATAGCTCTACTCCGTTGTAAGGCGAAGTTTTGGCTTAAAGTTAACCACTTCGTTCGAAGACGAAGTTTCGGTTTTGAAATAACCACTTCGTTTGATGACGAAGTTTTGGCTTTAAGTTAACCACTTCGTTCGAAGACGAAGTTTTGGCTTTAAGTTAACCACTTCGTTCGAAGATGAAGTTTCGATTTTCAAATAGCCACTTCGTCTAAAGATGAAGTTTTGGCTTTAAAATAGCCACCTCATCTAAAGACGAGGTTCCGGCTTTCGATTAGCCTCTTCATCTAAAGATGAAGTTTCGGCTTTTGATTAGCCACTTCGTCTAGAGACGAAGTTCCGGCTTTCGATTAGCCATTTCATCTAGAGACGAAGTTTTGGCTTTCGATTAGCCACTTCATCTAGAGATGAAGTTTCGGCTTTCGATTAGCCACTTCATCTAGAGACGAAGTTCCAGCTTTCGATTAGCCATTTCATCTAGAGATGAAGTTCCGGCTTTCGATTAGCCACTTCATCTAGAGATGAAGTTCCGGCTTTCGATTAGCCATTTCATCTAGAGACGAAGTTCCGGCTTTCGATTAGCCATTTTATCTAGAGACGAAGTTCCGGCTTTCGATTAGCCATTTCATCTAGAGACGAAGTTCCGGCTTTCGATTAGCCACTTCGTCTAGAGATGAAGTTTCAGCTTTCGATTAGCCATTTCATCTAAAGATGAAGTTTCGGCTTTCATGTTCCTTGTTTGTCGAATTTATCGATAGGAGTGGTCTCCCTACGCGCGTTTAAATTTTAGGTAGCTCTTCCTCGTCGTGAGACGAGGATTGGCTTTAGTATATATATATATATATATAACTAATAAAAGAAATTAGAATTAAGAATTAACGTTTCGCGAGAAGACATTCTCGGGGCTTTTCTTGATGAGTCGGCGTTGAGAGGTCGGCGTCATGCTTCGATGTAGAAGCTTCGTGGCAATGTTGGCTCGGTGCTCGGTGGTGCCTCAGCGACGATGTCGGCATGGTGGGGGTTCGGGGGCAGCGCCCCCGATAGCGGGGTCCAAGGGGCGGCAGCCCCTGGCGGGGTCCAAGGGGCAGAGCCCCTGGCTGGGGTTGAGCTGCCAGGTCAGCTTGGGAATTTTTTATTTCCGATTAAATTGCTGTGTAGAAAATTCATCGGAAATTTAATTTCCAAGAATTTCGAAAGGTTGCAAATCGCAGATTGGCGATGCTTCGGCGACGTCGGCTTGCAGCTCGATGGGGAGTTCGGCGGTGCTTCGGCGACGTCGGCTTGCAGCTCGATGGGGAGTTCGGCGGTGCTTCGGTGACGTCGGCTTGCAGCTCGATGGGGAGTTCGGCGGTGCTTCGGCGACGTCGGCTTACAGCTCGATGGGGAGTTCGGCGGAGCTTCGGTGACGTCGGCTTGCAGCTCGATGGGGAGTTCGGCGGTGCTTCGGCGACGTCGGCTTACAGCTCGATGAGGAGTTCGGTGGTGCTTCGGCAACGTCGGCTCACAGCTCGTCGTGAGACGAGGATTGGCTTTTAAGAGCACTTGGCTGCGGCTCGTCGAGTGCAGCTCGGCACTTATACGACGGAGTCGGTCGAAGCACGAGCTCGACATCGGTGCAGCTCGGCTGCCCTTCGTCGCGATAGCTCGGTTCGGAGGTGGTGCAGCTCGGCGGTGCTTGGCTGCGTCAGCTCGGCGAGGGGCCCGACAGAAGAGCTCGGCTGTGCAGCTCGTCGGTGCTTGGCTGCTGCGGCGACGTCGGCCCACGTAGGTGTAGCTTGGCGGTGCTGCACTACGGCGGGGGCGAGGTGGCTGCAACTCGACACTTATGCGACGGGCGAGCTCGACGGTGCTTCGGCGACGTCGGCTCATACCTCGGCTGCTCTGCTCGATGGGGAGCTCGGAGGTGCTACAGCTGCGGCGTCGTCTCGGGGGCTCGGTGGAGGCGCACGATAGTGCTGCGGCGACATCGGCATGCAGCTTGTCAGGAGAGCTCGACGGGGAGCTCGGCGGAGGAGTTCGGCAGAAATGTCGCAGCTCGTCGAGTTCAGCTCGTCATCTCTTCGACGGAGTCGTGCTTCGGCGCGAGCGCGGCATCGGTGCAGCTCGGCTGCCCTTCATCACGACAGCTCGGCGTTCATGACGTCGTCGCCTTCGACTTCGTGAGTGAAGCTCGGCATGGAGGTGTTGCTTCTCGGCTACAGCCCGGCGTTCATGACGTCGTCGCCTTCGACTTCGTGAGTGAAGCTCGGCATGGAGGTGTTGCTTCTCGGCTACAGCCCGGCGTTCATGACGTCGTCGCCTTCGACTTCGTGAGTGAAGCTCGGCATGGAGGTGCTGCTTCCCGGCTACAGCCTGGCGCGGCGTAGCGACGTCGGCTCGCAGCCAGGCCTGGAGGTGGCTGTAGCTCGTTGAGTGCAGATTGGTGGTGGTGCTGACTCGGCGTACTCGGCAGCTCAGAGTCGGCAACTCGGCGTGGGCGAGCTCTGCATGCAGCTGCGGGTGTGGCGTCGCGCATGGCGCGGGTGAGTTCGGCCTGCTACTTAGCGGAGGTGCTCGTCGGAGGTGTCGCGGTACAACTCGTCAGGGGAGTTCGATGGGGAGCTCGGCAGTGCTGCTGCGACGTCGGCTTGCAGCTCGATGGGGAGTTCGGCGGTGCTTCGGCGACGTCGGCTTGCAGCTCGATGGGGAGTTCGGCGGTGCTTCGGCGATGTCGGCTTACAGCTCGATGGGGGCGGTGCTGCTGCGACGTCAGCTCGCAGATCGTCGAGGGAGCTCGACGGGGAGCTCGGCGGTGCTGCTAGTGCAGCTCGGCCTGCTGCTGGTGCAGGTGCAACGTCGTCGCTTTCGTGGCGGAGGCGCAGCTCGGCGTTGGTAGCTCGGCTGCTCTTCGTGGGGGCTGCGGGGACGTCGATGGAGTGGCGGCGGTGCCTTCCTCGTGGGAGAGGTGCTGCTGGGCTGCTTACAGTAACTCTGTCCGCTGCTGCTTCAGCGAGGGAGGGGTGCTGCTCAGCAGTTCCGTCCGCCGCCGCCGCTTTACCAATTTGAACGTGTTCGTCCTTTTCGCCCCACTCCCTTCTCTCTCCTTAACTCCTCTCTCTCTCCCAAACGACATAGATGCTTCAGCAATTTTTTTTTTCATTCTCTGCGCCTAAATCCCCAAAGAAAATTTTTGATCTGAAACACGAATTGATCGTTTCCCACAGACGGCGCCAGTGTTGGATCTTAATTTTCTTGGGGAAATTAAATAGCGTAGAGAGAATGTAAAAGAACACCAGAAAATTACGTGGTTCGATCTTTTGTGAGATCTACATCCACGGAGCAAGAGTATGAATTTTATTCGAATACTTTCTGTCCCCTTTTACAAGGTTTCTTTCCTCTATTTATAGAGGATTTACATAACCCTAACCCTAATTTCTCTTAGGCTTGATATTGGGCTTCACTTCTATTTCTTCTGGGCCATATCCTATCACTCGTCACCCGATAAAAACTAAATAGCCATTTTCAAAACAAAAAAATCAACAAAAAAAAAAGTCCGACTTTAAATTATTACTAGAATAAAGAGTATGCTATATGTAATATGAATATTAAAGAAAAGACACTAATTTATATATTCAAAATTCAAAAACCTGCACGTGAATGTGGCGAGGTAGTTTTCCTTGAAGTTGTTCCTTGACGTAATCTCTATCGCTCTGCAATTCATCAGCTTCGATTTCAGATGCACTATGAGGTGGATTACCATGAATTATTTCACCCAGAACTCGACCAGCAATAACTATTTTCTCAAGTGGATCACAATTATCTGAAATATACTTCACCAGTTCTACCATTTCATCACCAATGCCACTGCAAGACCCTTGAAACTCGAATACTCTGAGATGTTTGTGCGAAGATCTCTCAACATTAACTTCCATTTCATCTATTGCTGCGTGGTCATCAACGTAACCGATAAACTGCATATGCAAGAGAATTGATGATTAGTAAAAAGAATCAAGCACATTAATTAATTGCAAGATGAAATTAGGAAAAATAACACCAAAGTAGTGTTCTAGTGAATAACATTAATTAGTTTCTCAATAAAGCTTAACTAGGCTATCTCTTTTGAACCAATAAGTTGAGATTTAATTAAGTCACCTCGAGTTATTAAGCTTAAAAAAAAAAAAAAAAAAAAAATCACCAATCTTTAATTTGAATTCTTTGAGACGAGGAGAAGCCCATAGTAAAGTCGTTAATGGTAGGAGAGTCTGATTATACGCTCCAAGATATGTAACCGTCAACTTCTTCAAATTAGGCATTTCAACAAACTTCTTCACCAAAATCACCTAGAGGAATATATATAGCAATGAATCATACATAACCTTTTACGTATAAACAAAAACCTCGTATAGAAATTAAAGTATTTCCCATGCATTACGAAGAAATCTAACCTTGCCATAATGGAGAGATATGCTGAGAGTTTGCAGCTGGGAAATGCAACAAGATCCTGCATAAGCAAAATGTTGTGCCACAAATTTCAAACTTCGAATACTAAACTTGGCCTCAACAAGTTTCGGAACATCCTCAAACAACAGCTTCGTTAATGTATCGTCGTACTTAATCCATTTCAAATTCGGAGCAGAAACTTTTACGGATTTCCCACCGCTGCAGCCAAATATTTTCAAGCGCTTTAACTTGAGACCACAAACCTCAAAATCAGACGACGTGAAAACTGCATAACGGATGAACAATTCCTCCAACAAGGGAAAACTACGTAGGAACAGCTCAATATCTTCACCTCTCACTTTTAAATGATTCAGAGACAATTCCTTTAGGGATTTAGCCAATATATAATCGGTTCGAGGATATTCACTCATTCTGCTCTCTCTCAAGAACTCTTCGAAGACAACAACCTTGTCCCTTTCTTCCCAGCATTTGAAGTTTAAGTCCGCACTCTTAACTCATCTCGAAAGCAATAACTCAAGCCATTTGTCGACGTGTGACTGTGCCGATTTATTAACGTAGAAAGAGATTTTGAACCGTTTCAAGATTAGGGCCTTGTGCGATTGGAGAACCGAGTTCACCAATTTTATGTACTTGCATCTCTCTGCATCCCATGAACTGCCTTGCACATTACTTGAAATATTCGAGTTGAGAAAATTTTCAGAAGTAAAGATGAGATTAGGGGTGTGTTTCCAGAGATTAGACCATCGAGGAGAAAGAATGCCAGTGGCAGCTGCTTCTTTCACAGATAGGAAAGATAGCATGCGAATAATGATTTCTTCAGGCAACTCACTTATCATGTCACACTATTATACAATCAAGCAAAATATAATTACATAAGAACAATTATCAATTATATATACTGGCACATAGCACAGTGAGATTAATTACCTGTAATAAATCTAAGTCGGCTTTCAAACATTCTCCATCCATCGCAGCTTCAATCAATAATAGCCAGATTCAAAAACTGAAAATTGAAAACAATAAATCAATATTCATGAGAATCGTTTACCAATTTTGAACAGCGAAAAAAATCCTAAAATTATAGCTAAATAATTTGGCCATTCACCCCCTCTTAAAAGGCTTTATAAGAGGAGAGGATCATCCGGTTTATATTTAGGTGATGGCTGATATACTGGAATGAAATTTAACAGGAATGGAATGAACTCGGGAATGGAATGAGGGTGGGAAAGGAATGGGCCAAATGATTCAATTCCTACGGTTAGTATCTGTAAGGAATGTAATGATCATTTTTTTAATTAAATTATATTATAATGCAAAGTATCAGACCAGCTCAAGCCCGTCGAGTTTATAGGCCTAGCTCAGCCTAGGCCCATAGTTGTAGAGGGCCGAAATTGGGCCGGGCTTGTCGACCCGTCCAAAATTAAGTAAAACTCGGTGGGCCCAAGGCTAGCCCAACCCGATCATTTCACAATATGACATTAATTTATGTAGAAATGTGCCATAATTAATTTTGACTAGACAAAATTTCGGATCGGCCCGATCTGATTTGATTTTTTTTTCTTTCTGAAAGCCCATTGGGCTTGGAGCGGGCCGGGCTAGCCCGTCTCTTTGCCACCTCTATCTGCTTGCAGTCTAGAAAAGCCACACAAAAATCATATATGTTATAGCTTATAGAGTACATTTATATGTCTCCAAATTAAATACATAATAACTAAATTTTTTTGGATAAACTCACTAACCACCAAACTCCAATCATCCAAATCAACTTACTATTATACTATACCAAGTGCTTCGCTAAAAAAAAATGAAAAAACGACTAAGAAAGAGAACTACTACCTCCATCCCATTACATTAGTCATATTTACTTTTTGCACGTATTTCCACCGAAACCTAGTACGAATTTTAAAATATAATTTTATAGTATCGTTTTTTTTACGGGATACTATGACACTCATAGTATCCCGTAAAAAAAACGATACTACAAAATTATATTTTAAAACCCGTACTAAATTTCGGTGGAAAAACGTGCCAAATAGTGAATGTGACTAATGTAATGGGACGAAGGTAGTATATAGTAATCCCTGAGCATTAATATCAACTCGCCATGACAATAAATAGTCTCCTCCGATCTGCTTTGACCGTTTCCACAAACACACATAACATTGTTTATTAAAGCTGACATTCCATCATGAAGCTTACTTCCTACTTATATGATGAACAAACTCAAGTATTTCTTGAATTTATTAATGAAATTTGGTGAATTTTGTACGTACCAAAGTGGACACAATCTTTCCAATTAGCTGGAATTGAACGACGCATCGATCTCCCAAGAATTAATAAGTATTAGCATATACTCGATCATTCACCAAATTTTACCAACTAAAATATTCATGCAAGACAGATAGATCTATCCAATCTTGATCCAGCAAGTCAACTTCACTAATCTAATCCAAAGTCTTTCTTTATTCATACAATTAAAAATTAAAAAAATAAAATAATCAAAGATCAAAATCAATGCAGGCCTTTAGAAAGCCTTGTTTTGTCCCCCATTCGAAGTCTACTAGCCAAGTTCCATGGCTCCCCTACCAAAAAACACCATAGACCACTTCACCCATCCGCATCCTCTAGCGGCGTCGGAGACCGATCAGGAATTCTTATGCGACGGTTGCAAGACCCTCGGGATCGGGAAACGGCACCGGTGCAACGCGTGCGACTTCGACCTGCACGACTACTGCGGCACGTGCCCCCGGAGCCTCTCCTCCTTCATGCACCCCCACCCCCTCACGCTCGTCGTGCGGAAGCCGGGCGCGGCAAAAACCGGCCGGATCTGCGACGTGTGTCGCGAATCGGTCGAGGGGATCTTCTACCGGTGCAGGGAGTGCGAGTTCGACGTGCACCCGCTCTGCACGCAGCTGCCTGAGAAATTGAACCACGCGCTCCACAGGACGCACCCTCTTATCCTCCAGTCCGCGCAGACCCCGGGCCCCTGCGCAGTCTGCAGGCGCCCGTGCGCGAACTGGCGCTACAGGTGCGGAATTTGTAGGTTTGACATCCATTTAGAGTGTGTAATGGAGCCCGTGGTCGCTTGTAAACAAAACAACCATACTGGTCAACGCGGAATCCCCACGTTCGACCCCAACATGGGGATTCCTTTTCAGAATCCCCCGCAATTTGCACAGTTTTACGGGTACCCTTGGCCGGGTTACCCGGGTTTCGGGCCCGGTTATAACATGTATAATAGTGGTCAGTGCATGTATCCACCGGGGAGTTTTGGGCCCGGCCCGCAAAATTTACAGGTGGCACCTAGTAATAATAATGGGAATCGAATTGGGAAATCGATGTTTGGTCTAGTAAGGCAGCTTGGATTTGGAGTGGTTTCGAATATGATTTTTGGAGTGGATGTAACCGGGTTATTTGTTGGTTCGGGTTAGTAATGTGTAACTTGAATAACTGATGATGAGCAAATATTATTGCTTTTTGTTTATTACGTGTCTTTGGATGCGATTTGGATTTTCTGTTGCTATTTATTGTTGCATCTTTTATTGCACCGTCAATTGATCGTCACGTGTTAAAAATTAACAATGAATTGCTATAAAAGATCTGAATCGCTATGGGTAAATGCACATCAAATAACATCCACCCTTTACCATTAATGTGGAACATCTTCTGTTTTTATTGAATGGTAGTATTTATTTATTTCTTTTTTTGACAAAATTAATTAACCATGATCGTTCTTATGATTTATCCGTGGTGCTTCGATTTTCAATGGATGATCGATTGCAACTTTTGCATAGAAGTTTCTTGGAAAATCTAAATGCATATGGAATTTCGTTATGGATACATGGCTAGATTATGCAGCACTTAATTGTGACTTAAATTTTTCCACAAAAGATCATCTCAATAATATAAACAAATCTCAATAATATAATCAAGCTAATCTGAGCGAATTAATCCTATATACAACTAAGAAGAAAAATGTTAGTATTACTTGCATAAATGGATTTCATTTACCATTTTGGAGTTTAATTTTTGCTCAAGCCTTAAATACGTTTATAAAACGATTTAGAAAAACAAAAATTAATGCATTGAATCGAGAGTCCAGATTTACTTTTTCCATATGATTAATTGTGATTTTCTAGCTCATTAATTGTTTCCTCAATCTGGCCGAGAAAATTGTCTAGTAAAAATTTCAAATCAATAATTGCTTTCATTGACCTGTCACACACGCATATATCCACATTAATTTACCGTCGATTTATTTTTATATCATGCAGAATGTCTTGATATATTATAAACAGTATATACACGCTAGAGATGGTAGAAATAATAATTAAAAATCCTACAAAGAAGAAGAAGAAAAATAATCAAAAGATGTACGAGTCACAATCAACCTGATCTTAATGTTTGTTTTATTTTATCTTACACGTCATTAGATATAACATGATTCATAAAAAGTGAATGGACCCAATCGGAAAAAAAAAAATTAATACAAAAAAATTAGAGGGCCAAATATTTGTTATCCAAAAAGATTATGAAATCATGTGATTATTAAGGCAGCTGGTTTGCTTTATTTAAAAATGACAGACACACTTACCATATTGTTATTCATTAGCAAAACGGTATTATCAGAAGCTCTAAAGCAAAAAAATTACTGAAATCAATATATTATACGTTCCGATGCGGATTCGGAGCACGAGAGCGATCCAAGCGCCTCCTACGGCCTTCGTTCTCTATTTATCTAAATTCTGAATTTTTATACATATTAAATCATTATTTAATATAATAAATTCACATAATTAAGATTTCATCAATCTCTTATTACCATTAATTATTTATATATATTAATATATTAATTATTATTATAGTCTATTTATATTATACATAAAATTTAAAAATTTAATTATGAGAATTGAAGGATTCGAACTCATGATCTCCCACATGATAGACTATATTTTGTACCACTACACCACATCACTAAGTAATACTTATTTAAGGCTTACAATATATACATCCATTATTCAATTAGCTTTGAATCATTATATTCTGAATTTTTATACATATTAAATCATTATTTAATATAATAAATTCACATAATTAAGATTTCATCATTCTCTTATTACCATTAATTATTTATTATTATAGTCTATTTATATTATACATAAAATTTAAAAATTTAATTATGAGAATTGAAGGATTCAAACTCATGATCTCCCACATGATAGGCTATATTTTGTACCACTACACCACATCACTAAATAATACTTATTTAAGGCTTACAATATATACATCCATTATTCAATTAGCTTTGAATCATTATCAACTACATTATGTTCATTTTATAAAATTATAAATATATGTTTTGAGTATAAATATATATAATATAAATATGTTTTTATTTTATTTTATTAATTTTAACATGCGTTTCTTAAATTTTTTTGAACCTATACTATATAAATCATGAATTTTTTGATATTTATAAATATACAATAGATATTTTTATTATTTTTATTAGTTTATTTATTAAATAGTTCAACCGATCGAACCATGACCAGAAAAATGTTTCAATATTGAGGGTGTTTTTGCTACTCTTCCCAAAATAGGAAAAAAAAACAGAAAGGAAAGAAAAAGAAAATAAAATATTTTGGCTCGGGCTATCTAACACCATTTTAATTTTGAGATGGCCCGCCCAAAAGATTTTAATATTCTTTTTGTTTGTATCGATAACAACAATTGACAAATTTTTGTAACGAAAAATATATTTTTAATTATTAAACACAAAATTAATTTTGAGGTGGCCCATTGGCCAATAAATTTTCTAAATTCTTTTAGTATGTATAGATAGTTTTAATAAAACTATTTTTCTAATAAAATTTAACGCAACTTTGTAAAACATATTCTCTAACAAATTATCAGAATACTATTTTTCAGTTCGGGTTGATCAGGCTAAACTGATTTTAGTAAAAAATATTTTTGCCCTAACATTATTTCGGTATTGAGGTGGTCCGTTGGCCAAGAAGTTTTTGTTTTTTATTTTTTTTGGCTCCAATACTATTTCGATTTTGAGGTGGTACGTTGGCCAAAATGGTTTTAAAATGCTCTTATGTATTGCAGCATTTGACCCAAACTGAGATGAGGTGCTTACGGGTGTCAAGGATCTGCCGTCCGCGCTAGCCGCTGCCGAGGAGTTGGTGGACTTGAAGGCAGGTGACTCTTCCGAGCCCGAACATGGGGATGCAAGATGTGCTAAGGATAAGGGGAAAGGTTGAAACAAGAAGGCTTTTAACGACCAAGCGCTGGTGGTGCGGCGAGTCATGCTTTGCGGGCTGGGACAAGCTTTGCGGGTGCTTCATATGTGATGGAGACCATCAGATACGGGACTGTCCGAAGCGGAAGGCTAACGTGCGGAGAAGTTGAATGGATGTGGCTTGGGTCAATACGATACATTATATTTCGGGTATGCAAATGTTAGATGAGGGTCAAGACATGCCAAGAGTGGACCGTGTGGAGCCTGGGAAGGACATGGTGATGAAACAGCCAAGTGTGAGCCGTGGTGTGCTCATGTATGAAAAGATCTTGGCGGGAGCTGCGTCAAACAACGGACGTGGTGTGCCGGGAGAATTCACTTGTGGTGAGCGAGTTGTTGCTGAAAATAGATCGAAAACAAGAGGGTTATCCCACACGACGAAGATGTCTTCGAGTTTTGGTGGGGGAGGTTTGTTAGACCCTTAAATCGGCGGATGCAGCAGGTGCGTCTAGCCACGGGCGACTATATCCATTTTTTAGGCGGCCCGTCGACCAATACTTTTTTGCCTAAATCGGCACCAAGTGTGCATAGCCACGGGCGATTCATATTCGATTTTGAGGTGGTCTGTTGGCCAATATATTTTTAAAATTCTTTTAGTATATATCGATAGCTATAATTGTCAAATATTTGTAATAAAATGTATATTTTGAATTTAAACTACCTGAGAATATATTAGACACAAAATTGGTTTTGAAGTGGCTCATTAGCTAATAAATTTTTAGAATTCTTTTAGTATGTATCGATAGTTATAATTGTAAAATTTTTGTAGCAAAATGGTATATTTTCAATTTAAGACACTTTACAATAAATTAAAAATAAAATGAGAATCGTTTTAACAAATAAAATGATACCCCGTCGAATTTCGACGGGATACAAACTAGTAGAATGAAATAAAGAAGAATCGAATATTAAAGAAGAAGAAGGAAAAAAGCATTGAATTAAAAGTTGGAAATGCCTTAACCAAAACGGCTAACACCGAAATTTATGAGCTTTGAATGCATAATTCCCGTGTAGACGCATTCCTTACACCCCACCCTGTATTTATGGAAACATAATTAATGTTTTTTTTTTCTTTTTCAAAAGAATTAAGCAAATTTAGATTTCCCAAATCACTAATTGTGAATTTTCTGACTAATTGTTTGTAGACAAAACTGTATCTGAAAAAGATTATTACAGCCATGTAATAGCTTTCATTGCACACACACAGATAGTAGATTAGAGAAAGGGTGAAAATCAAATTAAACCCAAAAAAGAAAAAGAAAAAGAAGAGAGAGAAAATTAAACAGAGAGAGAGAGAGAGAGAGAGAGAGAGAGAGAGAGAGCAGTGAAAATGGAGGTGATGCTATGTTGGTTAGTGAAGAAGCAGAGATTATTAGAGATAATCTTGATGATTAGTTTATTCGGCTGTGCGTGTCTTACGTCGCCAGCATGTGAGTTTAGATTTTTTGTTTGAAGAATTTGCAGTTTAATTAATTAGTGTATATATAAAGAAATGCAATTGATATTCAAAATAAATGAATGAATTGTTGAAGCTGTTATGATAGTGAGTTTCAGTTGCAATGCAGATGCCTACGATCCATTGGATCCCAATGGGAACATCACTATCAGATGGGATGTCATTCAAGATAATGAGGATTCCTCAAAAGATGTAAGTTTATTTTTATTTTATTTTTTTCAAGAAATATGTTTCTTACATATTTTATCAAAGAAATATTATTGTCATTTCTGTATATTTCTGCATATTTGAAGATTTTTCATCGGTAGGAGTCTTGTATGATTAAAAACAAGAAATACAGCGTAAAGATTGTATCCGGATCGTACGTTGATGCCAATTTATTTAATTGTTGTTGTTTTTCTTCTTCTTTCTTCTTTTTTGTGAGTTTGGGAGCTATTTAACAATGAATTTTGACTAAGTCCACTGTTTGAATTAGCCTAATCCAAGTGCATCTTTCATTAGTGTGTGATTATATTTTAATAGAGATTATCAAATTTGGTCCAAAAAAGACCAACCTAACGGGCAGTCTCGACCCGCCTATAATTTATGCGAGTTTTAGCTATGAAATTCGAGGTCTACTAAAATTTCTGCCAGCTTGACCCAAAATACTCAAAAGCCCGATGGATTAAGATGGGCCTATCAGTCCAGTCATTTTTACTCTATATACTTTTCTTACGTGACAAAGATTTGGGATTTGATTTTTGCGGCCCGATAGAATTCCAGCCCGGCCCGGCCGGGCCCGAGCATTTGAATGCCCTATATTTTATTCCATCCATGTTGCTTCTCTAAGTAGATTAGCTTTTTGATACAATATCAAGCCACTCTCCACAAAATCATGCACAATTTGCAGCTCTTTCTCAAATTAATCCTAAAAAAAAACAATGAAATTCAGATAAAAGTATCAATAGTGAACTACCAGCTATTCCGGCACATAGAGCAACCAGGGTGGAAACTGAGCTGGGAATGGCCAGGTAAAGAAGTGATATGGGATATGTCCGGCGCAGAAGCAACCGAACAAGGCAACTGCTCTGCATTCAAAGGCGGCAAGCTTCCCCACTGCTGCGAAAAACAGCCCGTTATAATAGATCTCTTGCCCGGCGCCCCCTACAACAAGCAATCCGCTAATTGCTGCCGTGGCGGAGTCCTCACTTCCATCACTCAGAATCCTTCCAACTACATCTCCACCTTCCAGATGCATATTTCGAGTCCCGGTCCCGACGCTTTGAAGCCCGGGATTCCGAAGGATTTTTCCCTAGGAGTCCCGGGCTATACTTGTGCGGATCCCGTCAAAGTACCGCCTACGAAACTCTACGAAGATAATGGCCGTAGAAGGACGCAGGCATTTGGTACTTCTTTTTTTTTTGGGGGGAGTTTTATTTGTGGTGATTGCCTTCTTTCTTGATCTTTTTGTGTATATATGGTTGCAGAAACGTGGAACGTGACGTGCTCGTATTCGCAGTTCCGTGCTTCCCCTGCACCGAGCTGCTGCGTTTCTCTATCGGCATTTTACAACCAGAGCATAGTTCAGTGCCCTCAGTGCAGCTGTGCTTGCCAGGAAGGAACTCAATGTGTAAAGTGAGTTCTTTTTTTCTTTTTCTTTTTTTTTGGTTGCAATTTTATGATCAAGAGTTTATGCAGGGAAGGGGAGTCGCCTCCGGTGCTGCAGCTAAATCATAACGAGCCACCGAAGCCAGTGGTGCAGTGCTCCAACCACATGTGCCCGATCGCGGTGCATTGGCACATTAAGGAGAGCTATACTCAATACTGGAGGGTGAAAGTCACTGTTAGAAATTTTAACTTTGTCAAGAATTATAGTGACTGGGATTTGGTAGTCATGCACCCTAATCTCAGAAGTGTGGAACAAGTCTTCAGCTTCAATTATAAGCCTCTCAATGTTTATGGAAACATAAGTAAGCATATCAATTTATTTAATCAATATATATTTTTTTTTTTGTATTTGAATTTAGCTGATTTTTGAGATTATTAATTATTATTATTATTTTTATTTTTTGCAGATGATAGTGGGGTGTTTTATGGGATCAAATATTACAATGATATGCTTCTACAGTCAGGGAAGAAGGGGAATGTGCAGACAGAAATACTGCTGCATAAAGATAAAGACTTCACATTTAGGGAAGGGTGGGGATTTCCTAGGAAGATCTCATTCAACGGCCAAGATTGCGTGATGCCGTCGCCTGATGATTATCCAAGGCTGCCTAATGCAGCACTGTTTGAAGCACGCCCACAATCTATGCTTCTCTTGTTGCTTATAATCTTGTCATTATTTTTTTTGATTTAAGAAAATTCATTGCATGCATACACAAGTGTTGATATGGTTTTATTCATGACTTTGATTTTTTTTTTAAATATTATTTGACCCTAAACCCTGTTGTTTGATACTGAACATGATGGAGGTTGTCTCTCGAATCCAAATTCTTTGTAATGTAGTAGTAGTAGTACACATTTCTATGCATATATTATTTATTTCTATGATTTCGTACTCCCTTTGTCCCAAGAATGAGAAAATAGTAAAATTAATGTGATGCCAAAAGAAATAATGTAACAAGAAAAAAGTAGTTTTTTCAATAAAACAGAAACGTACAGAGTAGTACGTAAGAGAAATAACCTTAATAACTGATAAAATTAGAACGATTAGCCTCGGTTCATAATAATAATAATAAAGATAATAATAATAACTATGAAAATGAATTTCTTAAACAATTCGAGCGTACTTCCACACCATATACTTGTACATGAAGTCAGCATAGCAAGTCTTGATTCCTCTCATCTTCGAATATTCTCTAAGTACACTCTGCAACTCCCCCTCCCCCTCCCCCTCCCCCTCCCGCATACACCAAATTCTTCAACTATCAAAACACACACACACTTTCACATGCAATCGTCTTTAAAACACACACACACACACAATTTCACATGCATATTAGGGTTTGTTAAGATAAAAGTGGTGAGGAGCTTACACGTCATGTTCCCCATAGCATCTGAACCGACCATCGGATTGTAACATGCAAACCATGAGGGCAAATCACAACATCAAAGGAAACCGATTTCCCATTTTCTTTGTCGATTCTCACGTCGAGTCTAATGGGTTCCGGTAGACAAACACCGGGATCGGGTCCGTCCTCGTCGGCGACGGCGATCTTGAGATCTTCTTGAATTTTATTTGGCATGGCGATCGAGACCTCGATTTTCTCTCCGTTGAGCTCCCTTACTAGCTTGCCCGAGTCATCATCATCATCATCGTATTCTTCTCCTAAATCTTCATGAATTGTGAATGGGAAATCGTCCGGCAATTGTGGGGCCTGAGGCGTACAGTTTTAACAGATTAAAAATCGATCGAGTATATTGAAAACATGCAAGTATAAAAAAATAAAAATAAAAAGGCAAAGTATGTAGAATATTTACACGGAGGGAGAGGTTGCAGGATTTGATCTCGGATTTCAAGGCTTTAACGAGCTTGCGATCAATTGTGAGTTGTTAGCGTCGGTGGAGAAATAGTGGGAAACGAAATTTGGGGGATTTCTCGTAAGGAGTTGGTGGTGTGAAGCGATGAATGCAGTAGCAGTGGGTCTAGAGAGAATGATTGAAGAGGCAATTGGACGAAGAACTTTAGACGAAGAAGAAGCCAAGCGAAGCATCTTTAAGGAATTGAGAGGGGAATTAAGGGTTTAGGGTTTAGTTTCGATTGCTTTCTCTCTCTCTGTGGGAGAAATTTGGTTGACCTTCTTATAATTTTAGTTTTGACTTATGGGGCAAGAGAAACCAGTTTCTTATTTTTCATTATGGCCCGTTAAAGATTTGGGTAGTAAGAACTATTGTTCTTATGTAATTTTATAACATAGCTCCCATTTTATTCGTTATAGCCACTTATTCCTAAAATTAATAAAAAAAAAATTAATTAATTTACTATATAACCCTTATCACTCTTTTGCACCGTAGCCCTCTCCGTTTCTCACTCACAAACACATGCAAGGTCCCATCTCTCGTTCTATTTGGAATTGAAGAAAGAAAAGTTAAACAAAAATGTAGTTCTATTAATATTCAGATATAATGAGCACATTCCAACACTATTGATGAATCATCTGATGCTTTGTTTACTGCGATAGCCTTTAGCGATGATCTATATAAATCTAACTTGATCAATAATTACTGAATAAATTCAATTATGTATAAGAAAAAGAGCAAAGCTTACAATCGATGTCAAAACACCAACTATCTTCAGTTGGGATTTGATGAAAGATCTAATGCAGTCCAATTTATCGCTAGTAAATCATGACATTATCTTCAAGTCTAGATCTACAAACAAAAATCGATTCATGTTGTAGAATATTAGAGTTGTCAAGATGATCCACCAAGAGATGAGTTCTTGTAAACGACAGAGAGGACACATCGCTTCTTGTAAGATTTTTAATAAGATTTTAAAATTATTGGCTATAAGGGTGAAATAGTATATTGATTAATATATATATTTTTTTTTAATTGAACAGGAGGCTATATTGAGTAACACGGTGGCTATGAACATAATCGCCCTTCTTAGGTAATTTTAAATATAGCCTCCCTTTTACTCATTATAGGCCCACTTATTCTGAAAATTAAGATGAGCCATATATTTTAGTTGATGGATAATTGTTTACTTTCTTAATTTTTTTATAAATTGATAATTGTTTTCTCAAATTAGTGCTAATGTATCAATTGTAACTTTAGTTGAATTTGCTTGACTTATGGGACAAGAAAAAACCGGTTTGCGTGGTAAATAAGATGGGCCAGCTCTTCTATGGATGTCATTGCTTTCTTATTTCATAGGGTTATTAAAAGTAAGAAATAATTTATATGTGAAATATGTATTGTATTTTCACGTACGTATGTTAGAGATGCGTTTGTTTTTATTTATTTATTTATCTTCTTTTATTTTTGGTGTAAATCTATGGAACAAAATGTAAATAAGTGGTAGGTTGATATTATCTTATTAATTTGACATATAATTAGAGCAACTTCAATCATCAATCATAATGTACAAGTACGTATCTCATATATTGAAAATAAACAAAAGGATGAGAGGAAGCGTAAATTACATTAAAATGTACGTAAGTAAAAAATAAATATGCAGTAATAACAAATAAAAGGGAATTGAAAAAGAATAAAATTAATTTAAGGAGCAGTAGGTAGCAGATCACCACTTCGCCCTCGGCCCAAGGATTCCCGCACCTGCGGCATATATCCGGTCATTAAAAATACCAATTATGCCTTAAATTTCATTTTTTACATGTTAGTTTTGTTTTGATATGGTTCATTTTGATTGCAATTGTGGTTGATGTAATTTTTAAGTCACTAGTAGTGATTACGTGCATTGCACGTACAATCTCTCACCTATCTAATTCTTCTTATGGAAAAAATAATATATTTTGAATGCTAAGAAAATTATTTATATTGCATTTTTTTTTAATATCTAATGTCAACAAAATATTGTAATATATATTAATATATCCTTAGAAAATAATTTAAAAATAAAATGGGAACATAGTTACTTGACAAAATTATTTATTGTTTCACACACTATGTATATTAACACAACGTGTGCACAATCTTCTTTAATCAAACCAACTGGTGAACTTAATATTAACACGTAGAGACTAACAATTAAGCTATAATTGGATCATTGGGTGCCGTCTAGCGCTTAGGCCAATTTTTATAATTTTTCTTTCATACATCTAATTTGACAAAAATACATTTAAAAAGTAACTTTTTTTATTCTAAATTTATTATAAAATATTTCATTTCTAAACATGTGTCTTGTCGTATGAGATTATTTTTATAAGACTGAGGGTGTAACTGATACTTATAATAAATTTTAATATTTAATAAATTTCCTTATCCAATCATTTCTTATGTACTACCCTTGGAATTTTGTCTTCCTGTTCCCGGTGGTATCAAAATGTCACTATGTGGGATATCTTATCTGTCTCTCCGGCCAGGAAAATGGATATCTCCTGAAAATTGTTTCACCTAAAGTGCTAGTAATAGAACTAGATTTATCGTAGAACAATCAAGTAAAACCCAATATCGAATCTCAATGAAGGCTTAACAGGGTAATCAATTATGTGGCAACAAAAAGCACGTAAGATCTATTCTAAGAAAGCAAGTAAAGAATTTTGGGTTTTGAGTTTTATCTAAATCATAGGCTTAAAATAAATAAAGCAAATAAATTAAACTTGACTTGAAAGCAAGTAGAAAGAATTCCCGTCTGTCACCCGGGAGAAATAATTAAACTAAAAGAAAGCAATAAAGAAAGAAAATAAATCTAAGCTAAAGCCAATTAATCCTAACATGCTTGAAAATAAATTAAGAAACTAGAAAGCAATTAAATCTAAACTAATGAAAGCATTTAATCAAAGCAAGTAAAGAAAGCATGTAAAATCTAATCTAAGTAGCAATGAATAAACTTACGAATTAAAGGCGTGAAGAACAAACGAAAGGAAAATGGAAAGCTTGAATTAAACTTGAATTAAATATTGAATCCAAAAGCTCCAATCTTCAAAGCAATAACTAAAAGCTAATATAAACTAATCTAGAGTTTTAAGGGTTGAAAAATAAGAGAGGAGAAGTGTATTTTCGTTCCCCAAGGATTACATATTTATAGGACTTCAAAAACCTAATTAAACAAGGAAATAAATTAATAAACCCGTCAGCCCATCCCAGCGGCCCGCTGGGTGCTACACTCGGCCAGCTACGCGCAACTTTTTTATTTCGGCCGTATCTCCCTCGTTTGAACTCGGAATCGACCACCATTTTTTCCTACGCGCTCATATCGAACTCATCTTTAATAATATGCTTTTATTTCATCCTCACTTCATATCCACTTTTTGCTCATTTCTTCATTCTTGTGCTCCTTTTCTCTGTTCTCTTCCAAAACTCCTCACGAACCCAACTTTGACTAAAACACACGAAACGAACACATAAAAATGAACAAAACATACGAAAAAAAATCACACCAAACTATAAAAATCACACAAAAACACACTAAATAAATCCCCCACATTTAATCATTTGCTTGTCCACAAGCAAACAATCCAATACCAACAACAAACATGGACTATGAAGTGACAATGAATTAGGCTTCAGAAAATTTTTCAAACAAAAGATACTTAAAGCAAAACACACCACTCATCAACAAGCATTTCATAGCAAACTTCAACATTCAACATCTTCGAACAAGAATCTTCACGACATGGATAAACATGAGTGAACCATCAACTCTCAAGTGAATATAGAATGGGAAAAATATATATCTCAATTCAGAACATACATGAATGTCTACCATAAGCTTGCAAATCGTCTAACCTCTTCATTGCTACGATGTGTGCTTATAATAAAGATCACAAATGACTTTGCTTTTGGTTGTAATGTAGACTCTTTGGTAGGTAGGAAAATTTGGCTGAAGTGAGTATAAAATCCCAAAGATGAATATTTTTCAATCATCTCATCTCACTTTCTCTCTTTTCAACTCATTCACAATTCTCCTAACTCCTTCCAACCTTTGACAAAACTATCAAACTCCCAAAAACCTTCACAACAATGGTAATTTGGCTTTCTACCCACTTATGCTCTATCAAAACTTTTTTTTTTTTTACTTAGAGAAATCTATTCTCCACTTTCTTTTTTTTTTCTTTTTTTTTTTTTTCAAATCTAGAGCTTATATTAGTAGAAAGCACTATCTCATGAATTCCAAAACTTCATGTTTTCTTCCCTTCTTCCACATTTATGTAACACTCAAAATAATCGCTTCTCAAGCTTCAAACTCACTAATCCCTCATCCCAAGGCTTATCAAAGAAAAATGGTCTCATAGGCTCAAATAAGCTAACTAGGATTATATCATGTGATTTGGACAAGAAAAAGGGTGAATTAAAGAAAAGTTATGAAAGATGGCCTAAGATCATCTCTTCATCATTAAGCACACTAATACAACCTCAAGGAAGAAACCAAAGCAAATTCTAGAGACAATCATGCATATTTGAATAATCACACTCAACGAAAGAAATATGACTATGATAATGCAATAGTCAAGGCTCAAATCGCACACAAAATAGGCTCAAAATGATTCATATTCTTAGAGAGGTCAAAAAGTCTAGATTTACCAATCATACTTATCAAATAATGGCATGCTTCACAAGTAGTCATTTTTCCAATTAAAACAAAATATTCATCATTAGCCCATCATCACAACTATCATCCGTGCTTATCATTATCCAAACAAAACGTCGAGAAACTTAAGCAAAAAAAAAGAGTAAGCATGCTAAACATACGACAACACCAAAAAGTTTCTAACCCCCCCTCCCCCCACACTTAAAACGAAGCAATGTCCACATTGCGCTAGAGAAAAGAGAGGGGGATAGAATTTTTTTACAAAATATGATGAAAACGAGCACCAACTTCAAAATCCACAACGAATTCCAAAGCCTAGTACCTACACAACAAAAACAAAACAAAACAAATGCATAACACCCACAAGACAAAAAGAAAATAAGAAAACATAAAAGACATGAACAAAACGTGGGTTGCCTCCCACGAAGCGCTTATTTAACGTCGTTAGCTTGACGAATGTGGAATTCTCAACCAATTCTCATTGCAGCTAGCGACATGTCTCTATTAGCAGCAGTAACCCCGAAAAATCCATTAAACATTCTCGACCTAACTTTTGGCTTCTGACCTAATTTTAATATTTAATAAATTTCCTTATCCAATCATTACTTATGTACTACCCTTGGAATTTTGTCTTCATGTTCCCGGTGGTATCAAAATGTCACTATGTCGGGATATTTTATTTGTCTCTCCAGGAAAATAGATATCTCCAGAAAATATTTTAAGTTCAATTCTTTTTTCTTTTCTTTTTTTTTGTCATTTTATCTAGTTCATGAAATACGGGATCAACCAAGATCAACCGAGGATTCTTACTCAAAGAATCTTTGGGTTAGCTTATGATTTTTTATTAAATCATCGTGGTTCGAGTATGAATCTGAGGTTTTAATCAATTCATTTAATAAGAGAATTCCTATTAAATCCATAATAAAGAAAGGAAAAAACCTTATTAAAGAAAAAGAAATAGGTTAAAGAGAAGATTCAAGAGACCCGTAAGAATCAACATAAAGACGGTTGAGCCAACTTGATATTTCCTTATTATCACCAGATCTTTCTTATTTTTTTTCTCCTTTCGTACATTTAGAGAAGATTGATTTGGAGACTAAAAAGTTTCAAACCTTTTATTCCATATTTGACTATTCCTTTTTAGGTGTTTGTGCTTGAGTTGTACGAGAGGTATGTCTCATTCATATAGAGACATTACCTAAAAGGCTAAAATAGGAAATTTCAATCCAATTAATAAAAAAAATATAAAATTAAAATATTAATTATGAATTTGAAACATATATTCAAATTAAAATAAATAAAACTAAAAATAAAGTATATATGAATAAAAAGAATGAGTATAATCTATGTACACGACTTTAACATACTATTAATTACTCATGTCTTATTTCTCGTGCCATCAAAAAAATATCTCCATATAAGTGGGACACAGAGAGTATTGTACGCTATGCTATAAATAAATACTACATTATTGTATACATGTTAGATTAAAATCTCAAATGAAATATTAATAGTGTTATATTATCAAAAGAAACAAACAAATTCAATTTAGTCTCAAAAAATGTGGAAGCATTTTACAATGATTATGTCAAGCTTAGAGAATTATCATAACTAAACCTAGGATCAATTGAATACTCGTACATATAAATTTGATATAATCCATTTATTATTAAAAATTAAGAACTTTGTAAGGAAAAAGAAAACCATATAAAGAGTATATAACCGTACACCCAATACGAATAAATTTGTCCATACAACTCAAAATAAGTTAATATAAGTTGGGCCCTAAAATGTAATCATGTCAAACTACTTAGGTAAAGTATTAGATCAACAAGTTAACCAAGTCTCAAAATAGTCAAACAAAATATAAATAAAACATAGTACTACTTATGTAAAGCATTCAATGATCAAGGTTCATTGTTAATTTCCAATTCCCATTTTATGAGTGCTGCACGAATACTGGTAAGATCAATGATCTCCTCGAGGCAGGCCAAAGCCTCCTCATCAAGGCAGTAATGTTGCTTCATGTAAAAGTAGTCGAGCATCCCAATCTTGTTGAGAAGGAATGGGCGCTTGTCTTTTCCACAATACGTATCACTCTTCAAATCTTCACTATTCCATGCTTCTTTGATCCCTTCTGCACGTGTTTCATAATAAAAAAATAGAAAAAAGTTAAACAAATTAAAGTAATTATACTATATCATAAGATCGAGTATACATATATATATATATGATTATCCAAACCTATTTTTTAATTATTGTAAACAACGGACGACTTAACGTTAAAACTAAACGAAAAATATTACCCCTTATTGAAAAAAAGTTGATTTTTTCATGACAAAGTTGGTTAATGTTGTTCATGAATTATATCAATATAAAAAATGAATGGAGAAAATGATGCTCCTGGCACTGTGGGGGCCACTTGAGCAGAGGTTGCCCTTTTGATTATGTACTTCTGTTAATCTCTGTCTCCTATCTCTGCCTCCATTGAGTACGAGATTTGTTTTGTTTTCATTAGTATATACTCGCTCGATTTATATCATTGTTTTTCAAATTGTAACAATGTTTTTTGTTTTCATTCGCTAGGTGCTTCCCTTAAAAATGGCCAAGTTTTGCTTGTCCAAACCAAAGTTGTGCTTGTCCCAACCAAAGCTGTGCTTGTTGCATATTTGAAATAGGTGGGTGATTATTTATCGATTCCACTGTATTGTTTTAGACCTCTCATTTGTTTTTATATCATTCAAGACTATCGTAGAATAGTTCAATTTAATTGTTATGAATTTAGCTCTTAGACATTGATAACAAAGCATGTGTAGTTCACTTACTCTGGATATAATTAAGTAAATAAAATAATTACAATCGAGTCGCATTAAATTAATTAGAAGTGCATCTATATATCTATGGATACTACTGAAGGCATGAATACTAATCTAACTATTGTATCCAAATGGGTTTGCAAGTTTTGCAGGTCACGGTGCGAATGTTTAAAGCTAAAAGATTTATCTAGATATTTAGAAGGTATATGTTATTAGCTGACTTTTGTTTGTATCGAACCCCGATTACTAACTAAACTCTGCTAAGAAACAAGTAAAATCGAGAGAAAATGTCCCCTGATTCTTCGAATTAGGGATTTTATTTTTGGATTCAAAATCCGAGATAGAGAAAGGGGCTCCGAGTTGCAGGAGTTGCGCCACTGCAGTGGCGGCTGTCGGAGGCGAGATGCACGCGCCGGAGTTGAGGGCCGTCGAACTCAGAGCCATGACTTCCGGACGGCACCCTGCAGTGACGCCGTCTCACCGCAACAAGAGGAGAACGCTGGAGATCGTTATATCGCCGGAAATCGATGAAGGGAGGTGGGAGAATCCCTGCCCCATTTCATGATTAGGGTTATTATTCCCCAATCCCAATTTGGGAAAAGGAATCAACCACGGCGAGGAGAAGAAGGCAGCAACCGATGACAACTATTGCTGCCGGCATGGTGCAAGAACGACGACGAGCCAGAATCAGAGAGGGCGAGTGATATCGCAAAGAAGAGAGTCGGTCGAGTGAAGAAGAAAAGGGGAAGAGGGATTATATTTCATTCTTCTACTTTTATTTTATTATTACTTAATTAATTATTTAGTTATCTAACTGGGCCGGGCCGGATCAGGGGTCGTGGGCTGGACTGCGGAATCCTTGGGTCGGGAAATTATTCTTGAGAGACCGAAATTCTTTTAATTAAATTACGAGCTCAATTCTTAATTAATTATGGATCGAGACGCCACTTTTTAAATCGTACACTACCCGAAGGTTTTTTTTATAATTCGTAAGAATTATTTCGCTATTAAAAGAATTAACTTAAGATAAGTTAATTAACTAAGATTTAATAATTTAGACTAATTGATTAAGATAATCAATTACACTTTTCCAATAGTAACTTATAATTCTTAAGTGAATTATTATTATTACTATTTTTATTTAACTTATAGTAATAAGTTAAATAAATTAGAAGTTATCTTAGCCCCGATCATTAATTAAGAAAATTAATTATTGAGAAGTTTCTCAATTAATTCCAAGTTAGTAATAAATCAATTATTGATTTATTAAGAAACATTCCACATAAACCGTTCACATAACGAAAATTGTTACTCGAATAGGTAACAGTAACCACGTTACTGAAATTAGAATAAACCCCGTTTGAACCAGTCATCTACACTCTTAGATAAGATTATATTCGTTAGAATACGAACCTTACTTCGATTTTTCAATCGAAGGTTGCGTGAAGGAGGGATAGTAACGGAGGCGAAGACCGTCTGTTAATAATCAAGAAGAGCAGCAAGGTGGGCTTTCTATAAAATAAAAAGCATGTTTTATTAGATGTTAGCTCTTTTATAATTGTCATGCTATAAATGTTTTCAGTTTTGTATGATACCTATCTATTGAATGGCGAAATGCCAATTTAAGAATCGAATTCGGGTCCCTGTGTGATCAGAAAATCATACTTGGACTAGTGTACACATTGGTCGTGTCACTCAGCGTGGTGACCGATCGCGTGACCGAGTGAGGTGGCCAACTCCTCGGGCACAACAAGCTCAGATATGGTAGATTACACAAGAAGAGACTGCAGTCGCTTACAAGAAAATAAATGTTTTGTGAACATAGGCATTTCAAAGAAAAACCCTATGATTCACTAAGTAATGGCTTGACAATAAATAAATGATTTTGGGCATGTGTCCACTGAGTACTCCGTACTCACGCCCTGTACATTATTTCCGATGTGCAGGTTGAGCAGTGTTGAAGCGAAGTGACCAGCGAAGATTTTGTCAAGAATAAATTAGAAGAAATAACTCTTGGTAGCATATGTCTCCATACATATGTTGAACACCTTTCCGCTGCGTACACTCTTAAATTTCCCTTCAATTTGTTTGTACTAAGTCTGAATCATAACAACTATTCCCATGTGAAAAACCATCAATAATGCTATCTTTATCATATGAAATCTGGTCCCAAGTTAATGAGTCGATTTGTTGTTAATCCTTCTTTATTCCCAAATTTACTACATATTACCCATAGTCACGATTTATACCAAACTGAGCTATCAATTAGCAAAGTGCGGTCGTGACACTCATTGAAAGCGCTGAACCTCTGTTTATCCTCCGTCTACGACATCTCTCCACTGCAAGTTAGGGTTTCGTTCCTAACAATTTAAATTGTTAAGGTATAAAACCCTAACAAGCGATCGACTAGTCGATCGAAGAGCAAGGACGGTCCGGCGCCTCGAGCAAGAGGTCGGCGGAGAGAAGAACAGCCCGGCGCCTTCGACGTGAAGGTCGTCGGTGGATAAGGCCGAACGTGAGAGAGCTGAACGCGGGAAGTCCCCGTTGGCAGCGGCGCACGTTCGAGAAAGAAGAACTTGAACAACACTAGGGCAAAACGTATTCTTGATATTTTTTTTCTTCATTCATTGATCGATTACATCGGTCCTATATATAAGAATAAATCCCTACAAGAAATATAATCCTAAACAACGTAAATATCTTATAAGATCAAACTAAATAATTAAACATATCTAAATACTAATATAGATATAATCGTATCAACTCTCCCCCGGTTGAAATCCACCTTGTCCTCAAGGTGGGTACCACGTTGCCACGATCCACGCACACCGGGGCGAATTGAAACAAAATGCACTCTGAGGTGAGTTATCCCCTTCGGGATCAAACACACGCCGAATAAAGTGAGTTAGCTCGATACTGTCGACCACCTTCCATCTGCGCTCCATGGACCCAACCAAAGCGAAATGACCTTGATAGAGTGCCTCATAATTGAGGGCGAGAAGTGCTGGCGATGGTTGGAGCTTGGGCGCTGCACTTATGCAAGGATGGACGGTTCGCTTGAGAGCCTCGGCCTTGAGGGCATGTGGTTCGACCGCAGCCTGCAGCTCTGCCTTTGCATCCGGCAGTTCGGCCTCGGCATCAAGTAGCTTTTGATACACGAAGGTCTCGGCATCATGCAGCTCATGTACCGTGGTTACAACAGGCTCCGTTGACACTCTTGGTTCGGGTTGAGCATCGTCGTTCTCCTCGTCGGTAGCATGGTCATCGTCCCACTGCTGATCATCGGTGTCTTCCTCCTCATAGTAAGCAAGCAACTTCGTCTGACACACATGGCCATGAACCCACTTCTCAGGACAATAAAAACACAGTCTTCTTTTGGCTCGCTCGGCTTTCTCCATGGCTGACACATAGATGGGCTGTGTCGGGGACGTGGCAGGTTCGTGTGTGGCCAGGCTCGGGGAAGCGGGCGTCGATACCGAACTAGAAGAAACATTGGACGACGAGCGAGGCTCTCGCCACTGTGTGCGTAGAGATGGTGCTTGTGGCGCCTCGTGTGAAGCGGCTGGGTGAACGTCCATGCGAGATTCTTGGCGTCTAGATGCAGCCCATGAAGTGTGGCGGCGTGGCTCCTCGTAGTCAACGACATCAAGCTGAAGACGAGCGAGAGGACGGTCCCATGAAGAAGTCGGAGGTGGTGGGAGTGAACGAGCATCGTCAGCGGGGGTGTGTGGAAAGGCTCGTCCGAAGACCCAATAAATGTTGCTCACGAACGCTCTGTGATGGGAAGCGTGTTCCGAGCCACGATACTGGCTGAAACCCAGGGAGCTCAACTCCTTAGATTGGTGGAGACGTGTGCCCTCACTAGTATCGAAAGAAAAATCCGCTCCGTCCAGAACTAGGTGGCGGCGGTGGCGATTGCATGATTCCTCGAATAGTAGGGCTGGTTCAACGTCGCCGTCGAAGTGATGATTGGGGCTGGTCAGCAACGGGGGCCGCGAGTGAAGGCTACGGCGTTCGGGAGAGGCCAATCGAGTCTCGATCGTGTCGAGTCTGGCCATGAGGCGCTCCATGGCGGCTGTCCATGGGTTGGCCGCTGGTGCGGGTGGTGGTGGAGCAGAGGTGCTCGGATGGCCTGACGATATATGGGAACGCGGAGAGTAAATCGACCATGGCGGCGGGGCTGGCGGGCTTCGGTGTGATTTTTGCATGGAAAGTAGAGCGCGTCGCAATTCAGGAGAGAGTCACTATTTTCAGTGGGAAGAACGTTGGTGGTCGCTATTTTGCTGAATTGGTTAGAATTCCCTTCTACTGCTTGAATAATACAGTGAGGAAGAGGTGTTCAGCGCTGATTTTTTTTTATTTTTTATTTTGGTTTGCTGTAGCAACCTACGGAGCTTTCGGCGGCGGCGGCGTGAATGATGTGATGATGGCGTGAGTTCGGCTATGAAAGCTCTCAAGGAGAGAGCTCTCAACGAGAGCACCAATTGTTAAGGTATAAAACCCTAACAAGCGATCGACTAGTCGATCGAAGAACAAGGACGGTCCGGTGCCTCGAGCAAAAGGTCGGCGGAGAGAAGAACAGCCCGGTGCCTTCGACGTGGAGGTCGTCGGTGGATAAGGCCGAACGTGAGAGAGCTGAACGCGGGAAGTCCCCGTCGGCAGCGGCGCATGTTCGAGAAAGAAGAACTTGAACAACACTAGGGCTAAACGTATTCTTGATATTTTTTTTCTTCATTCATTGATCGATTACATCGGTCCTATATATAAGAATAAATCCCTACAAGAAATAGAATCCTAAACAAGGTAAATATCTTATAAGATCAAACTAAATAATTAAACATATCTAAATACTAATATAGATATAATCGTATCATAACCATTTAAGCATTCTATAATAACTATTTATGCATTTACTATTAAGCATCATATGATAACTATTTAGGCATCCTATAATAATTATTCAAGCATTTATTAATTAGGTTTAAGCATGAATTATATATCGACTTACTAAGCATGGATTGAAATATAAAAAAAAATCTGCAAATTAGACATGTGAATGGAAAACAAATAAAAAAGTATATTGAAACACTCAAAGAAGCATGATTTACTTGCATCAAAAGCACTATGCTTTAAATATAATAAAATACGAGAAGACAATCGAAAGCAAATTTTATAAATCATAAAAGTATATGTACAGTTTGTTTCTTAGAAAAAGAAAAAAAAAAAAAAAAAAAAAAAAAACATGTACGTTAAGAATTTTTTCGACGATTGAAGATTTTGGTTTGCGATTGTTGATTAACGGAATATTTTATTTTTGGATAGAAACATGGAGAGATATGGGGCCGAAAATCATGCTTGGATTAGTTACACCCTATAATACAATTACTAAAGTGCCCCAACGGTAGTTAATTTTGTTAGTTTAGTGCAATATTTTAGATTAGATCTCCACCATTAGATTGTAAGAAAATGATGACTAGGATTAGTTCTTAATTTTCAAGTTTGAAGATAACATCCATAAAATCCATCCCCTATATATATATAGTGGAATTAATTTCTAAATTTTGGAAATTCTTCCTGAAACAAAGAATTAAATCCCAAGTCAGAAAGAAAAATACGGGGCGTTACAACAAATACACCTTTTCCAACCGGTGCCTCATTAATATCAAATCTCCGTACGAAAGAAAACATGCTCGATCGTACCCTGGGGTTTTGATATATTGGTTTCGCAAAAGTTAATTACATATTGTCAGTTTGTTCATCTTCTATCCATCCTCTACAACATTTACGAATTTATACTTTTCGTCAATTTGTGTTGGCAATCATCACTTCTATAACCGTAGTGTTCTTAAGACAATTCTTCGAGAATAAATTTCATAATTTCTGTGTAATTTTCTCAATAATTTCGCAATACAATTCCCGTATTGATTTCTATGATATCAAATACTACCTCCATCCTACCATATTAATCCCCATTCACTTTATTGATTTTTCCGGCACGCGTTTCCACCGAAATTTAGTACAGGTTTTAAAATATAATTTTGTAGTATCATTTTTTTTATAGGATAGTATCCCGTAAAAAAATAATACTTCAAAATTATATTTTAAAACTCATACTAAGTTTCGGTAGAAATACGTGCTGAAAAAGTCAATAAAGTTAATGAAGACTAATATAGTAGGATGAAGGTAGTATTACATATTGTTTTGGAGATTGTGTCGATTGATAACATACTCCTTTCTAACTATATAAATAAAGAGGAATGCTCTAATGCTCACCATGGACATACTTAATATGCCCGCGAATGACGTGACAATATTAAATATAAAGAAATTAATTTAAATATATACTATAAAAATTAAATCCTACCAAAAAAAACTAAACCCTACTAAAACAAATCAAACCCTAAATGAAAAATATTACTGACATGGCATTGCCACATAAGCGGTAGACACATTAAATGTACCCACGGTGGGTAGGGGAGCATTTCTATATAAATAAAATAAGGAATATAAACAATGAAGAATCATGCGCGGTGGTTTTCCATCTATTCATTCCCCTCAAACTCGAAAGCCCAATATGATAATTGTTCCTCGATAATTGCACATCACCAAATTATAAACCATCTTGCGTCCGTAGAGGCAACATGCAAGCTATTTATGAACACAAAAATTGGGACACGAAAAGAATTTAAAAATTCGCTCTACAATTTGTATACAATGCTATCAATAATGTACAAGTAGCTTAGTTATTTTTTTGTAAGTATTTTCTTTTTTTTAAACTTCATCTCACTTAAAAGGTTCTTAAAGAAAATTTACAGTACAACACATTTAAGTGAGGTAAAACAGAAAATGAAGATGTAATACAAAAAGGTGTAACTAAACTACTATAACATCAATCTTTAGTATTGCACATCACCAAAGTCTTCTAGAGTTGCAATTTCTCTATTCACAAACATCAACCATATTGCGTCCGTAGAAGCAATATGCAAGCTATTTATGAACACAAAAAAATGGGACACTGGAAGAATTTGAAAATTTGCCCGACAATTTGTATACAATGCTATCATCAGGATGTACAAGTAGCTTAACTATTTTTCGAAAGTACTCTTCTTTTTTTTAAACTTTATCTCACTTAAAAAGGCTCAAAAAGAAAATTTACAGTAAACATATATTTAAGTGAGAGAAAACAAAAAATGAAGATGTAATACAAAGAGGTGTAACTAAGCTAATATAACATCAATATTTAATATTGCACATCACCAAATTATAAAGGTCATCTTCAAAGTCTTCAAGAGTCGCAATTTCTCTATTCATAAACATCAACCATATTGCGTCCATAGAGGCAACATGCAAGCTATTTATGAACATAGAAATGGGACACGTGAAGAATCTGAAAATTCGCCCTACAATTTGTATACAATGCTATCATTAGAATGTACAAGTAGCTCAGCTATTTTTTTGTAAGTACTCTTATTTTTTAAACTTTATCTCACTTAAAAGGCTCAAAAAGAAAATTTAACATATATTTAAGTGAGATAAAAGTGAAAAGGAAGATGTAATACAAAAAGGTGTAACTAAGCTACTATAACATCAATATTTAGCATTGCACATCACAAAATTATAAAGGTCATCTTCAAAGTCTTCAAGAGTCGCAATTTCTCTATTCAAAAACATCAACCATATTGCGCCCGTAGAGGCAATATGCAAGCTATTTATAAACACAGAAAAATGGGACACAGGAAGAATTTTAAAATCACCCTACAAATTGTATACAATGCTACCAAATAGGATGTACAAGTAGCTTAGCTATTTTTTTGTAAGTATCTTCTTTTTTTAAACGGCTCAAAAAGAAAATTTACAATAAACATATATTTGAGTGAGATAAAATAGAAAATGGAGATGTAATACAAAAAGGTGTAACTAAGCTACTATAACATCAATATTTAGTATTGCACATCACCAAATTATACAGGTCATCTTCAAAGTCTTCAAGAGTCGCCATTTCTCTATTCACAAACATCAACCATATTGTGTCCGTAGAGGCAATATGCAAGCTATTTATGAAAACGGAAAAATGGTACACCGAAAGAATTTAAAAATCCGCTCTACAATTTGTATACAATGCTATCAATAAGATGTAAAAGTAGCTTAGCTATTTTTTTGTAAGTAGCCTTCTTTTTTTAAACTTTCTCTCACTTAAAAGGCTCTTTAATTTTTTTTTAAAGTAAAACATATAATTAAGTGAGATAAAATAGAAAAGGAAGATGCAATACAAAAAGGTGTAACTAAGCTACTATAACATCAATCTTAGTATTGCACATCACCAAATTATAAAAGGTCATCTTCAAAGTCTTCAAGAGTCACAATTTCTCTATACACAAACATCAACCATATTGCGTCCGTAGAGGCAATATGCAAGCTATTTATGAACATAGAAATAAGACGCAAGAAGAACTTAAAAATTTGCCTTACAATTTGTATACAATGCTATTAATAGGATGTACAAGTAGCTTAGCTATTTTTTTGTAAGTACTCTTCTTTTTCTAAATTTTCTCACTTAAATGGTTCTTAAAGAAAATTTACAGTAAAACACAATCAAATTAATTTGAGAGACATTCACATACTTTTTAATAAAAAGCAGGCTGACTAATAGTTCTAGGTAAATTCTACTTGAATATAACAAGGTGCAAGACACTTTGTTTCTACCTTTCAAGTTAAGATCAAATTCAGCTCCAGATTTATAAACCTGTGAAGAGCATATGAAATAAGAAAACGAGAGTAAAAGTTGCAGTTAATATTTTGATATGTAGAGAATGAGCTACAAATTCTACCTAGAAAAATAAAAGTGCAACTCTTTACACACAAATAACAGACATTTTTTCCAGAGAAACATTTGATTTAATAGAGAAAACAAAGTACTCCTATATACTAAGATTTAAATACACAGACATGAACAGAGGTCACAGCATGCGACAGATCTAACTAAAAATCACAAAATTTTCATATTGCAAAGACTTAAGAACATTAAAAATGAACAGTGACCTAAAATTTATAGTAAGACTTAAGAGAGAACGGAAGTTTACCGGCTGAAGTCCGATGTGTTCTCCGTCCATGAACAGAGGCCTCCACTTGATGTTACAGATATCTGCTTCAAATGCCAAAAGATTAAAAAAAAGAAAAATCACAATTAAAAACTAAAAAGCAAGCAGCATATAATCTTTTATAGTGAGAATCAACCTCAGGCAAACTGATTTTTTGGTTAGCAAGCTGATTTTTTCAAGCAAGCTGGTAAGCATTTTAAGTTAGAGAGAGAAGGGAGGAAGGAGAGGAGGAGGAACTGGGGGAGAGAGAGAGAGATCACAACTGAATATGATTTGGCCTCATCAGATTTTATAGAAATGAAGTTAATAATACAACAGAGAGAGGTAGGTGGGTAGAAGGTGAGGTGAATTATGTCTGAAGAGTGAAGAAAGAGATAAATGTGAAGTAGTACAAATATTTTTATTTGAGATATCCAAATTTTCTGTATATGGAAGTTAATTTAATTTTTATTTTCTTCACCTATTTGGCTTTTTCTATATATATATAGTTGATCCAGCTGTAAAAGTTTAGGGCTTGCTAAAACATGAGGGTGATATACTACTTACTTTTCTAGCTAGTCTTACATCTTTTCACCTCTAGGTTAAAGTCGAATACTCATCTTCTTTAGTTTCTGACAAATTTAAAAGACCATCTTTTGAAAACGCGAAAAATTAGGGATCAACAAATTCACAAAACAGAGCAATTTAACACAATAATCCATGAACTAAGAATCTAATCATTCATCAAGAAACCAATTTTAAGCAGTAAAACCTCAAGCAAGAGCCACTAAATACCGAAGTTGAGCAAAAATTTACCAGATTGAATAATCAACAATTTTTTCAAGCTTTTACCTTTTTCCTCTCTGGCTAACTCCACTCCATAATTCACCAACTTCATCTGCATAAGGAGCCACAACTTTCTTGAAGAGATTCGCTTCACTCAACACAGTCGAAGAAGCAAGACGAGGCCATTTTCCAATCAACTTCTTCTCCTCCAACGCTCTCGAAACTTGGAACCTCGGCCTCATCCATCGCAACTTCAAAAAACCTAGGTTGCCTCGCCTAGATCTCGAAGAACCTCGAATTTGGGCTTGATTGTGGCGTCGAGGCTCGCGGAGAGGAGGTGGGGCAAGGTTTTGGCGATTTTTTTCCAATTGGGGTTGGAGAAACCGGTTCGTTTGAGGGATGAAAGGATTGAATCGGCGTTTTCGTGGATTTGAAGCGAGTGAGAGAAGTGGTGGTTAAGAATTTGGCAATTGTGTTGGATTCTAATGGCGCTTTGGTCCTCTGGGTAGAGAAGTAGAGAGAGAAAGAGAAGTGAGACTTGCGCAGAGGAGAGAAGAATTATTGATTTTTTCCTTTTATTGGTTTTATAAAATAAAATAGAATTATAGTAGTAGAACCCTATATAGTAATTCATGTTCAAACTAATAATAATAATAATAGTAATAAAAAAAGATATTTAATTAATTTACTTTATGACTAACAAATTTAATAATATACAGTACATTTTTTGACTTGTAGAAGAAAAAAATCAAAAAATAAAACCTCTCTTTTCAGAATACTATACTTCTAAAACTCCATTTTTTTGCTTCAGACAAAGCATCCCTCCTAACGAACTTTCCCTTGCTTAATTTACTAATCTTCACCTTCCTCTTCATCACAACCCCACCATTTTCCATCTTTTCCAGCTTCTCTATCCTCCCTTCCACGTCAGCACGAATAACCAAGTCCCGTTTCTCGTCCGAGAGCAATGCAAGTCTCGCAAACTTCCTCGGCCTCACCTCTCCGAGCCTCTTTTTGATGTCGTTAAAGGCAGGGACGACGCCTCGTCTGATGTAGCATCCCTCGGTGAGCTGCATCGAATTAGTTTCTGGGGAAACAGGGCTGTCTTTGAACTCGAGATCTAGGCTTGTCAACGGGCGGGTTTTACCCGGACCGTACCCGTAAAAAGTATTTAGGTTCCGGTCCAAGAACCGACCCGTAAAAATTGGACCTAGACCCGGACCGGACCGTTAAAATTTATTATTACTCGGACCGGACCCGGACCATTAAATTGAATCCGGGTCCGGACCAGACCATTAGAGTGTGAAATTGGACCGGTGCTTCTCTCTTATGTGCAATAATCATCAACCCCCACTCCACCGCCGCCTTACATTACATAGGAAAAAAAATTACATCTACTACACCTACATCCACCGCCGCCTCTCCCAACACTCCACCACCACCTCGCTTTTCAGCCGCCGCTCATTCCACCTCCTAGCGATTCCCGACGGCTCCCAACAGGACGTCCGTCCCGGCACTTTCGACGTGAAGAACTGGCTAGACTCACTGCGATCCACAGCTCAGCCATTCCTCACAGAGCTTCTCTCACCCAATCACGACGAAGACGAAGATGAGGACGACGATGCTGCGTCGTTTGATCCCGTTAATTGTGTGATTTGCGATGGGATCATGAGTTTTGTGCTTCAAGTTGCAGAAGAAAAAGGAGTTCCAGTTTTTTTCAAGAGAACTCTAAGTGCATGCGCTTTTGGACTTATTTCTCCTTACCTGATCTCATCAAATCCCACGAACTCTCCTTTCACAGTAAGTTTATTTTATCTATGCTAATACATTACATAGAAAAAAAATTACAATAGGCTAATACATTACATAGGAAAAAAAAATTACAAATAGAAACATGCTTTAAAAAAATATATATATATATGACGGGCCGGGTCGGGCCGGATCCGAAACGAACGGTCTGGTCCGGATCCGGACCACTCATGTCACGGGTCTTAACGGGTCGGCTCTGGACCGGACCGGAACCGCATCATTAAAACTAAGTGGGTAATGAGCGGTTCCGGGTACGGTCCGGGTAAAACCCGCCCGTTGACAAGCCTATCGAGATCGAAGCAAAATGTGGAGTCTTTCAGCCACATCCTTAGGGAATGCGACTTTGCAATGAGAACGCCGTTTCTGGTCTTGCATGGTAAGAAATTAAGGAGACCCAATCTCCCATAGATATATAGGCTTTCAAAGAGACTTTGTTGTACTCTGCGTTTCCGGTGATTAGCACTACGGACTTTGAAGATTCGGGGAAGCCTTCGAGTGATGCATCCTGTGGGGAAGCATGAGTGAGAGAGCAAGAAAAAATTTAGTGTTCAAACTAGTGAAGAGTATATGTTTGATGGCATTTGATTAATATATCTGAATGTTTAAGTGATCTGAATATGGTTAGGACCAAGTTTAAGTTAATAATATACATACATGTGAACTAGAAACCATTTAAATACAGCATCAAGAAGAAAAATCATTAAGACATAATATAAATCAAAAGATATATAGCAAGAAAAACCATGCATGCAAGTCGAAATATAGGCCGGCCACTCTCCTTATTAACTGGAAGTTTACTCTTGTTTGGTCGGATATAACTGAAGACACTATGACTATGAGGTATCTTTACGAAGAAATTAGGAGTTTCGAGTCTCGAGTCCGGCCAAAGCATTCTATATCAGCAGCACATACTGTTTCTATAAGAGTTGGAAGAACAAAAGCTTGCCTGCATATGATCAAGCAAGCCATATAGTGTTAGACCAACAATCCTTGTCAGCCACCCTGAGAGAGACATGATTCACATTCTTAAGAATATTGTTTGGAATCTACACCCTATAATTTAGCTAGAAAGCATAAATCTTGACATAAAAGCCACAAAGGAAATATATCAAGACTCTGGTAGCTAGGTACGTGAAAACATCATTCATTCCGGTAGATGTTTCTTTTAACTGCCAGTTGGAAAATCCACGTGGCAGTTGCTCGACGCAGGGGCGAATTTACATAGGGGCTGCACTGGGCTTCAGCCCAGTGCAAGCCCAAAATAATCTCACATATATATACATATATCCATACTTCATATTATTATTAGCCCAGCTCAAAAAGAATTAAAAGGCCCAAAATAAAAGTAATAGTAATAAATTTATTAATTACAAACAAGCAAAGCAATTGACAAGCAGAACGTAGAAACGCCGCAGCTCACCGCAGAACGCAGAAACAATTGACTTGTCTCCTCCACTCCAATCACAATCCAACATCTCTTTTAGTATGCCATTTATATTTTTGTATTTTGTGTGCTTATTAATTCTTTTATTTATTTGCATTAGAAGACATCCATGAATAGAGTAAATAACCTAATTCTTTTTCCTCAATTAGTTGGTAAGATTTTTTTTTATTGAACTTGAAGATGATAATCTATGATTGCTTTTATTGTATTGAATAATTCCATTGAAGATTTTTGATATCTCAAGTGGGAAATTATATATATATGCACTTTTGGCCTTTTCCCTTTCTATTTTTTTGCTGAAATTATAAAATTATTTGGATTGTAGTGCTTTAATTTATTAGTTATTATGAGAATTTCCATACTTTAATAGTTAGAAATTATTGTGTGCACTTCTATCAGTGGATTAATTTATTATTTTGTAGCAAAGACGACTCCATGTTCAGTTTAGAAGTGAAAATTTTATGTGTGATATATCAATGAGAAGTAATCTTATTTATTTTCAATCATGATTTTCAAATTTTTAAATGGAGCATCAACATTTTGCAAAGAAAGGAAAAGGTCTTATATCATCTTTCTTTAAGAAACGTGATCACCCGTGTAATGAGGATAGCTCAGGTCTATGTTATGTTAACTAGACTGATTCATCTTATCTTGACGTTATTGCTACAACAGAACGAGCATTTTCTACAATGAAGCTTGTGAAAACATCGCTTCGTAACAAGATGGGGGATGAATTACTTGAAGATTTGTTGATGCTCTATATTGAGAGAGACTTTGTTATAGATATAGATTAGACTCAGTTATCGGTGAATTTTATACATTAAAGGATCGTAAGGCACATCTTATGTGAACATCGATATATTTAATTTTGGTATATATGTTGAATTTTAATACGTCAAAAAATTTACTTTTCAGCCCACCTCATTAATAATGTCTGGATCCGCCCCTGGCTCGACGCTCAAAAGACCATAGCATATATATCTTCCAAAGCATTGACGAAGTGAAATGCTGCATTATCTTCTACAGGTTCTAAAATCTTGAGATATCAGTCTATCTCTGACAGCTGCAGTGACATAGAATTACCTGTCAAAAGACTGAGAAAGAGACAAATTTCAGTTCCAGAACAGGTATTAGATGAGCTCCTTATTCCACATATAGAATGATACGTGTCTACTATTTAGTATTATTATTATTATTTTAGATTATTAATTACTATTAGTTAAGGTTATTATTATTAGTTAATGTTATTATTATTTATCTTAGATGATTAGGTCCAGCTGCCGTTTTATTAGGATAAGATTAGGGTTAAGTTTTACTTGGGCCTCAATTAATTAGTACTTTAAATATTCTCTTAATAAGTTAGGGTTAGGGGAGATTATTATTGTTAGAATTTGCAGCTTATACGGCTGTGGCTGCAGGAATAACTTTCCTGTGAACCTCTTTGAGGTGTTCTTATTTTATCTAATTCCGTTTCTTTCTCTTTTTCGTGACCTTCACTCTATCAAATTGGTCCGACCTGCCGGATGGCTACGAACAAAGAAAGAATCGAAGCGGTAGAGAAGGCCACGCAGAATCTCAATTCCGCTTTTAGCGAAATTGCGAGGACCGTTGACGGGCTGGAGATTTTGATGACGACGATGCAGCAAACGATGGCTGCGCAATCCGATCAGTTCGCCGCCCTCGTGGCGAGGCTAGATAAACTCGCCGGCGTAAGCACTCCCGCTGCAGCCACGGCGGAAGTCTCTGCAGCCACTGCAGCAGAGTCGGCATTCAGTAAAGATGGACCCAATCTCTTGCCTGAAAATTCTACTCCAGCAGCAGTCCTTCCTCGCATGGATCTTCCAAATTTCGATGGCTCCGATCCATTGGCTTGGCTTGCTCAGGCCGAGCAATACTTTCTGGTGCACCACACGGCGACGGACCAACGCGTGCAGTTGGCTCTGATAGCTATGTCCGGTAAGGCGATGTTTTGGGCGCAGTGGGTGTTACGTCGTGCCACGTCGATTTCTTGGAGAGAGTTTTCGGCGGAGCTGATTGCTCGCTTCGGCGATAGCTCCGCTATCAATGCATATGAGGCTATGCATCTTACACGACAAACAGGGTCCTTGGAGGATTATTTGGCCTTGTTTGAGGAACGGGTTGCTCAGTTGCCGGCGCTACCTCCGGAGCAGTATTTAGGTATGTTTTTGGGCGGGTTGCAGCCATCAATTCGGGATTCTATACCTGACTTGGAGTTATCAGATGTGTTTGCTGCAATACGATCAGCACGCCGTGTTGCCCGTGTCACTCGACCTCCCATAACGAACAACAAGTTGATCTCTGGTTTCCAGCTAAGGTCTACAACCACTTCTGTTAGTAGCGGTGGCCATGTGGATAGCAGCACCAACAAATCAGATGGCAGTCTTTCTGCTGTGTCACCGGAAAAGTCTGCAAGCCACTCTTCTTATGGATTTCCTGGCCCTCCTCCTCACCGCAATGTCCGCCATCTCACACCGGAGGAAGCTCGTGAATATCGAGCCAAAGGGAAGTGTTATCGCTGTGGGGAACGCTATGGACCACTGCACAAATGCGCTGCAAAGCACCTTAATGTCATACTTGATGCTGAAGATGATGAAGAAGGGAATGACTTTAGCGGGCCGAATTTCGAGCCAAGTTGCGAAGTTCAGCCTTGAGGTCAAGGCTGTTTGGAGGACGAGGCAATTGATACGTGTCTACTATTTAGTATTATTATTATTATTTTAGATTATTAATTACTATTAGTTAAGGTTGTTATTATTAGTTAATGTTATTATTATTTATCTTAGATGATTAGGTCCAGCTGCCGTTTTATTAGGATAAGATTAGGGTTGAGTTTTACTTGGGCCTCAAGTAATTAGTACTTTAAATATTCTCTTAATAAGTTAGGGTTAGGGGAGATTATTATTGTTAGAATTTGCAGCTTATACGGCTGTGGCTGCAGGAATAACTTTCCTGTGAACCTCTTTGAGGTGTTCTTATTTTATCTAATTCTGTTTCTTTCTCTTTTTCGTGACCTTCACTCTATCATAGAAATGAAAGGTAAAGACGAAAAGAACATTGCCTTAACGGAAGTTGAAAACCAGCATTTCCAGTGGCATTTAATTAGTAGCATAGTGGCTTCACCGAAGACTAGCTGCCCTAATGAAACAAGTCCATATCCTATGGTCAGGATCCAAGCCTTCGTTTCTCATCGATCTCCTCGAGCTTCTTGATGCCAACATCAAGATCACCATTCTTCAGGTAAGCATCGATGACTGAACTATATGACAATGTACTAAAATCAGAAACTGTGGACTTTAAACTGTTAAGCACTTTTTCAGCTTCCTCTGGATGCCCTGAGCTTCCATATGAAGTCATAAGTAAATGCATCGTAGCAGCAGCGGGTTCAATTCCTGATTCTTTCATATGGAAGTCGTAGCAGCAGCGGGCTCTTCGACCTTACATGCACATCTAACATGACCGAGTATGCAAGTTTATCCGGTGTAATCCCAGAACGAAGCATGCAATCAAAAGTCTCTTCAGCAAGAGCTCGTTGCCCAGCTTTAGCGCATAGCCACATATCAAAGCACTGTAAGTACGTATAGTAGGTCTCACACCAGTATTTAGCAGTCTGAGACATCACATCTGCAGCTTCTACCATCTTATTTGCTTTCCCTTTGTGAATCTATAAGAACAGTATACGTCACTGCATCAGGATGCCAATCGGCAGATTGCATCTCCTTATAAGTTTGGAAGGCAATGTCATGCCTCCCTTGCTTCCCATACATGTTGATTATGGTATTATAAGTCATCTCCATAAATTCTTGACAGATTTTTTTCACCTTCACCACATTCCCTTCTCTTGCAAAAGCATAAATTAAAGCAGAGAATTGTAGGTAACTGCATCCGGCATGAAACTCTTCGAATGCAGCTCGTTAAAGAGACGTTCTGCCTCACCTGAAAGTCCACACCTTCCATATACTGATATCATGGCATGGCGTACAGTTGTAACCATAATTATTACGCGTTCCATGTATTTGTCGATTCCATTTTTTAAGGAGATTTTATTTGTGATCATGGATAAATAAAGTTTGGTGAACACTTAATTGTTTATTGTGAAATTTTTCTTCCTGCTTCCATCTATAGTCTGGTGTTGTAGGTATATACTACAGAGTATAAAGGAACACCCATGCTAGATATGGAGTTCTAAAATGTATTAACCAGTACTATATATACCTTCTATTGTCAAAATTAATTGAAGGATTTTCCATGCAATATTTTTATTTGAATGGGATGTTGGTGAACTGTCAAATAATGATCTGCACATGTTGTTGAAAACAGAAAAAATGATTTTAAATAATATCTTTTGTATACTCTTTGATTAACACTACGTGTCACATATTGGTGGATTAACAATAAATTGGTTAATTTAAATATTTCAATGGTACATTTGTATTAAATCCGATTTTGTGAATTTAATGCATTCTTGTTTTTTTTTTTATTTTTTATTTTTATGAAGGTGTATGTGGTGAGCGGAGTATGAAACACGTAAAATTAAATGTATTTACTTAGTGCTATCAAGTTTACACTTTTAATTTTCACAAATATTCTATACAAATGACATATAAACATTTCAAATGATAAAATTCTAGAACATTACCCGAGCGATGTACATATAACATATAAATATTTCACATGATAAAAGTCTAGAACGTTACCCGAGCTATGTACATATAACATATAAATACTTCACATGATAAAAGTCTAGAACATTACCCGAGCGATGCTCCACAATTATTGTAATTAAATATCTTTAACTTAATTTATTTAGATTGTTAAGTAGAGAATTCATTTATGACCTTTTTGGAGGATCCTCTTTTGTCTTTTTCTGGATAAAGTTTATAGGTTTGGTTCTCATTAGATGAGATTATGTACTATACACGATTTACAATACTACGAAGGTTAATATTCAAAAGAGATTTATTTAAATATTATAAATAAATCAAATAAATTATGAATAGAGTCACAACATGAATCATTCACTACGCGTGCAAATTAGATGTTTAAGAAAAATATTATATAGGCACAAAAATGCGTGTAGATATGGTGTTCGAGGAAAATTCCGAACTAAATTTCAGAGAATTGTAATGGTTAGTGTATAAAAATTTAAATAGAGGTCCATTAATTATATTAAAGCCTATGACCTATTATATTCTGGTATGGTTCTAAAAGTAATTGGCAGCAATATTTTCAATGTCTTAAAATTGTTGCGGATAACCAAAACACCAATCCATATAGATACATAAACAATGCCAATGATATTAAATAATAGATATTAATTATTTAATACAATATTTAAATATACCAAGCATATATACCTGATTGTTTTGCAATTTGGCAATTGTCTTCAAATAATTGTCTTCATGTGTGGAGGCGTAGTAGCGCAAAAATGGTCATACAAAACAAAAATGATTGATTTGATCATGAAGACATGTATATATGGAGTTAAAAAAATTGTGTTTATTCATAAAGACATGTCGGTTCACTTCGAAATGCTAGGAAAAGTGTTAAATAAATTAATTCGAAGTTAGTTAATAATTTAATGAATTTACCAAAATGCCCTCCTACTTAAATCCAAATTACAAACATGCCATCCTTACTTTGCTTGTATAAAAGTAAAGTACGAGGGCTATATTGGTAAATTACGAATAGAAATAGAAATAATTATTTAAAGACTGAAAAATGATTAGTTAGAAAATAGAGATGAAACCTCTTCGTGAAATGGCAGTGAGACTCTTTCGCATCCTAAACGACGTGCCCTCGAACAAGGCAACTGATAGGATAGGCCCAATGGCCCAGACCAGCTCGGCCCATCCAAAGGGAGGCCCAATAACACAAAGTCAATAAAGATCAGCCACCCCACGATTTCTCAACCACTGCACAGGCGGACGTGCGAGAGCAGCAACATCCATGATTTCTCAACCACTGCACAGGCGGACGTGCGAGAGCAGCAACATCCATGATCTCTCAACCACCCTTGACCGAAACTATCTATAAATAAGAGCCATTTTGTAAGAGGGAGGGGGTCGGCACTATACTATTTAGAAAAGATACTTGAATATACACATTCTCTTTCTCCTCCGTGGATGTAGATCGACCCAAAAGATCGAACCACGTAAATTCTTGTGTTCCCAGTCTCCTACAAATCTCACCGTCACTAAAACACTCTAAAATCGACGATCGATCACTGGCGCCGTCTGTGGGAAACGAAAGAATTTTGTGAAACCGATCAGCACATTTTCGAGTGAAAATACGATGGTAAGACCAACCCGCTCCGCCACCACCGCCGCCGCCGCTGCTGCCAAGGCGAAACAGAAACGAGCTGACCTCTTTTCCAATCCGCCTTACATGCCGGCCAACGAGGAAGAAGGTGACGTTAGTCAAGCTCAGAAAACTGCTTCCCAGATCCAACGTGACCAACAGCCCATTCGCCGAACTCCTGAAGGCCACCCGGAGGATGTCCCATCTGGGGGTTCAGCTAGCGGCGACGGACCAGATCAAAGTGGCAGCCAACGCGGAAATACCGAACTCCAACCCGAGCTGGGAGACGCACTGAAGGCGTACCTGAACCTCCACGAGCAGGATTTTCGCAAGTTCGCCGATCAACACCGACAACAAAGTCAAAGCAAAGAAGACGAAGTCGAACCGTCACAAAGGCCATCCCTAAGTCTCCAGATCGTTGGAGACAGGGAGGCCGAAGTTCCCCAAAGGCGACAAAACAATCGCCGTAGGAACGATCGCGCTTCACCTCGGCGCGGTTCAACGTCACCTCGTCAAAACGTCGTTCCTCATCGGCGTGACGAAGGGAGCGTCCATCAGAGAAGATTCGACGTTGAGGCCGAACTTCCCCGAAGGCGACAAAACAATCACCGCGGGAACGATCACGTTTCACCTCAGCGCGATCCGACGCCACCTCGTCAAAATGCCATTCCACCTCGGCGCGACGACGAGAACGCCTACCAAGGAAGATTCGCCGTCTACGGTCGAATCTCGACTCCCTTCACTAATAGGATACTCTATACTCCCCTCCCGTCGACGTATAGAGTACCTTCTATCCCACCTTACAACGGAACCCAAGACCCCAGCAACTTTCTATCCCGGTTCCAATACAACATGATGAACCAGGGGTTGGCCGAAGACGTTTACCTGTGTAAAGTCTTCCCTGAGCTACTAGTGGACAACGCTAGGAGCTGGTTTGATAGCCTCCCTAATTGCAGCGTAGGGTCATATGCCGACCTACTGGACGCCTTTGAACGTCGTTTCTTCCAAAAAGCCGAGGCAAAGATCAGCCCAGCCCAGCTCCTCACCTTAAAGCAAGGGCGGGGAGAAACGATCAATGATTTTCTAGCCCGTTTTTATAACGAGAGCCTAAAAGTCGATCGTCTCTCCGACGACGTGCTTATCTCGGCCTTCCAAAATGGCATCCAGTCCGTAACTCTCTTCAGAGAGCTCGTAAAGGCACGTCCCGCGACCTCCAGGCAGCTATGGAGGATCGCCGACACATTCGCCGAAGCGGACGAGGCCGATCGGAAGAAACGGGCGGCAGATCGGCCCGAAAACAACGATAAGAGAAAAAAAGAGGAGCGCACTGACTTTGGGCAAGGCCGCCGAAGTGCCCTCGAAAGGTTACAGCGAGGACCCCTCGAGTCCCGCCTAGGACCTCGACCCAACCAAGACCGAAGTCAGTATACACCGCTGACAAAGTCCAGGGCCGAAATATATGAGCTCCACTCAGACTTGTTCGAGAAGCCATCGCCCTTATCCCGAGGTGGCTCGAAGCGCCGATCCAAGGAAAAATACTGCAAGCTCCACAATGACTATGGTCATGAAACTGAGGACTGCAGGGACCTCGCCTCGGACATAGAGCATATGGTGCGCGACGGTACCCTCAAACTGTACCAAAGTCGCGACCAGAAAGAGGCCCGACCTCAAGGGAAGGGCAAGAGAAAGAAAAATAAGGGAGGCCATAACTGCGCCTCCAAAACCGACAAAAGGCCAAAACGCGATGATGAGGATGAGGATGAAGATCAACCCCGATATGATGCAGTTATCACTGCCATCACCGGACTGCCTGAAGGCACGACGAGGTCATCGTTGAAAGCCGAGGTCCGAAGTCAACAACGGGAAGAACCTACCCAAAAAAGGTTCAAGAGGGAGGAGGTCGTCACCTTTTCAAGCAATGACCCAGTTCCCCATGCGGTACCTCATCAAGATGCCACCATAATCGAGGCCGTGGTGGCCAACAAACTGGTCCACCGTGTATTCGTTGATAGTGGAGCATCTGTGAGTGTGCTCTTTAAAGACTGCTTCGATAAGCTAGATATCGAAGAAGCACGTCTGAGGCCAACACCCATGCCATTAAAGAACTTCACACAACAAGAGACGACGACGGAAGGCATAATTTCACTGCCCGTGACGGTTGGAAAGAGCCCGTTGTCTACTACAAAGATAATCCACTTATTCGTCGTAAAAGCCAGCTCCCCCTATAACATCATCTTAGGGAGGGATTGGCTAATAGCGACAAAGGCAATCTGCTCGCCCTACCACCTAACGATTAAAATTCCGTCTAGAAACAGAGTGATCACGCTTCGAGGAAACCAGCAACAGGCTAAGGAGTGCATGCAGGTCGCACTCCGAGGTGATAGGAATCAACACCCCCAGGTATAGCAACTACAGAAACCCGAAGAGATGGAGCCGACGTCGCCTCCATCCGTCGAGCCGGTAGAAGACGTCGCATTATACGAAAATAACCCTGCCAGGGTCGTCAAAGTAGGGTTCGTCGGCAAAAACGAGCTCCAAAGTCAACTTATCCGGCTCCTTCGGGAATATAGAGATGTCTTCGCTTGGTCACCGCTAGACATGACCGGGGTGGCACCGAGCATCATCACTCATCACCTCAACATCGACCCTGCAATAAAACCAGTTCGGCAGAAGCAACGAGCCTTCGCAGCCGAACGAGGTCAAGTGATTCACGACGAGGTTCGGCAACTGCAACAGGCCGATATTTTATTCGAAGTAAAATATCCGACCTGGTTGGCCAACCCCGTGATGGTGAAAAAGCAGGGAGGCGGGTGGCGGATGTGTATTGATTACACGGACCTTAATAAGCACTGCCCAAAAGACTGCTACCCCCCTCCCAACATTGACAAGAAGGTCGAAGCTCTTGTTGGCCACAAGGTGTTCAGCTTCTTGGACCTATACAAGGGATACCACCAAGTCCTCATGAATGCCGAAGACGCGCCGAAGACCGCCTTCGTCACGGACTTCGGCATCTATGCATATAAAAAAATGCCCTTCGGACTGAAGAACGCCGGAGCCACATACCAAAGGATGGTCGATAAAATTTTTGAAGCCCACGTCGGTAGCATTGTCGAAGTATATGTAGACGATATAGTCGTAAAGAGCAAGGAGATCACCACTTGTGTAAACGACCTTAAAGTTGTCTTCGGCCTACTTCGTAAAGTAAACCTAAAATTAAACCCAGAAAAGTGTACTTTTATGGTCCGATCTGGAAAATTTCTAGGGTGTTGGGTTTCACGCGAGGGGTTAAAAGCCAACCCTTCAAAAGTCCGAGCTATCCAAGAAATGCAAGTGCCGAAGTCAATCCATGACGTGCACAAACTGACGGGCTGCCTAGCCGCCCTAAGTCGTTTTCTATCTAAGGCCGCCGAAAAACAACTCCTATTCTTCAAGATACTAAAGAAGGCGCCGAACTTCGAATGGAACGACGAGCACAGGAGAGCTTTCGATGGCTTAAAGAAGTATCTCGCAAATCTCCCTACATTATCTGCACCAAAGAAGGGCGAGGTCCTCTCTTTATACCTCGCCGCTTCGAACGAGGCAATTAGTGCAGTCCTGGTACGAGAAGAAAGACGTCATCAGCTACCCGTCTATTTCATAAGCTGAGCCCTAAAAGGACCAGAGACGAGGTATCAGCCTTTGGAAAAGGTCGCACTTGCGTTGGTGAATGCAGCAAGGAGACTCCGACCGTACTTCCATGCACATCAGATACAAGTGCTGACCGACCTACCACTTCGGCAAGTGCTTACAAAGCCGGAAGCATCTGGACGAATCGCTAAATGGGCTATAGAACTCGGCGAGCATACGATTTCCTTTGTACCTCGCCAAGCAATTAAAGGGCAAGCCCTGGCCGATTTCCTGGTAGAAGCCAAGTTCACGGGTACACAGCAATCCGTTGAACCTACTGAGGATAAATCAAAGGCCGAGGCACCGAACCCACAACCGCGAGACTGTTGGAAGGTCTACGTGGACGGGGCATCTGGTAACAAAGGAAGCGGAGCCGGGGTTTTACTCATCAGCCCGGAAGGAAAGGAGGTCACCCACGCACTCCGGTTCAATTTTTCGACCACAAATAACGAGGTGGAGTACGAAGCTCTAATCGCTGGACTTCGCCTAGCCCAAGCTCTCCAGGTAAGGGCCATTCAAATCCACAGCGATTCCCAAATCATAGTGAATCATATACTAGGTAAATACGAGGCCAAAGGAGCACAAATGAAGAAGTACCTTCATAAGGCCAAGATCCTACAACAAGGCTTCTCGTACTTCGAGTTGGTGCGAATCCCAAGAGGGGATAACGGACAAGCTGACGCACTAAGCAAGCTCGCATCATCATCAACAGTCTCTCCAGTGGAAGAAGTACAGCTCCGAAGTATCGATGAAGTCGAAGTTAATGTAGTAACCGAAGACGGACCGAACTGGATGACTCCACTTCGCAGCTATTTAGAGATAGGCGAGATCCCCACCGATAAGGTTGAGGCTAGAAAGCTCCTGGCCAAGTCCATCAAGTATGTCTTTGAACAGGGAGTGTTGTATAGAAAATCCTACCTCCAACCTCTCCTAAGATGTGCGGGGCCCAATCAAGCGAACTACGTACTGCGCGAGGTCCATGAAGGTTCCTGCGGCAGTCACATCGGAGCCCGCGCCCTGACCAAAAAGATCATGAGGTGGGGATACTATTGGCCCACCATGCTCCAGGACGCTACCGACCTCGTCAAAAAATGCCCGAAGTGCCAAATCCATGCGACGGTTCCAAGATTGCCACAGACCGAACTGGCCAGCATGCAAAGCCCTTGGCCGTTCATGCAGTGGGGAATCGACATCGTCGGTCCATTCGAAAAAGCTCCCGGCCAACTACAGTTCCTCATCGTGGCCATCGACTACTTTACGAAGTGGGTCGAAGCCGAGCCATCGGCGCGAATCACAAGTAAAAACGCCCTAAACTTCGTTTGGAAAAACATAGTTTGTCGCTTCGGCATACCTCACGTCCTCGTTTCAGATAACGGAACCCAGTTCACAGACAAGACGTTCAGAGAATGGTGTGACGAACTCCACATCCGACAGAAGTTCACCTCGGTAGCCCATCCTCAAGCGAATGGTCAAACCGAGGTTACGAACCGAACAATAGTCAAGGGGTTAAAAACCCGGCTGGATAAGGCCAAAGGAGACTGGGCAGCAAACTTGCCCCAAGTCCTATGGTCGTACCGAACCACTCCGCGGACGTCACACGGTGAGACACCATACAGCTTGGTGTATGGAACCGAAGCAGTGATCCCGGTAGAGATCGGTTTACCGAGCCCCCGAACGCTTAACTTCGCGGCCAAAGACAACGAAGACGGACTTCGAACTAACTTGGATTTGCTAGAAGAAAAATGGGAACAAGCCTACATACAAGAAGCTCGATACAAACAGCAAGTAGCTCGGTATTATAACAGCCGGGTGAAGCATCAACAGCTCCAAGTGGGCGACTTCGTACTTCCGAATAACGAGGTCAGCAGGGCGGAGAAGCTCGGCAAATTAGAAGCCACCTGGGAAGGACCGTACCGAGTTTAAGAAGTCCTCGGAAAAGGGTCGTACAAGCTCGCCCACATATCTGGTGAGCCCATACCCTGTACATGGCACATTACCCACTTGAAGAGGTACTTTGTATAAACAGAGGGTGATGTCCAAGTTCATTTAGATCGTAGGAATTGAGTTATCTTGATAAATTTTGTCTTATTTTGACTTCGTAAAAATTTGTCTTATTTTGACTTCGTAAAACTTTTTGCTAATTTTGCATGCATTTTGCATTTCTCTCTCATTTATACTAAGTATCTCGATTTTAAAAATCCTGACGAGGATACGCAAATAAACTCCACCTCGGAGTCACACCCAAACGCGCGTAAGGGGACCACCCCTATCGATAAATTCGACAAATAAGGAACCTAGAAAGCCTAAACTTCGTCGTTAGACGAAGTGACCACCTAAAAAGCCTAAACTTCGTCGTTAGACGAAGTGGCTACCTAGAAAGCCTAAACTTCGTCGCCAGACGGAGTGGCTACCTAGAAAGCCTAAACTTCGTCGCCAGACGAAGTGGCCACCTAAAAAGCCTAAACTTCGTCGCTAGACGGAGTGGCTACCTAGAAAGCCTAAACTTCGTCGTTAGACGAAGTGGCCACCTAAAAAGCCTAAACTTCGTCGTTAGACGAAGTGGCCACCTAAAAAGCCTAAACTTCGTCGCTAGACGGAGTGGCTACCTAGAAAGCCTAAACTTCGTCGTTAGACGAAGTGGCCACCTAAAAAGCCTAAACTTCGTCGTTAGACGAAGTGGCTACCTAGAAAGCCTAAACTTCGTCGTTGGACGAAGTGGCCACCTAGAAAGCCTAAAAGGCCCAAACTTCATCTCTGGACGAAGTGACTATAAGAAAGCTGCCTTCGTTGAATATAAGGGAACCTGCCTCGGTTAAAGGCAATGATAGAAAGCTTAAACAAAAAAAAAAAAAATTGTTTTATTTGAATAGAAATAAATGTACAATTGTTACATTAAGAAGGCGAGGAACCCGGAGGCTTTGGCTTACTAAAGCTAAGCCAATCTCTAGCAAAATCCCTGCCGGAGTTAAAGTTCAAAACATCGTCTATACTAAACCTGCCCCGACCACGTCCAGAAGCCGAACTTCGGCCTCTACCTCGGACATTCTGGCTCGCCCGACCCCGACCCCGTCCCGACGCCGATCGCCGCTCTTGACTATAAATTTCTCGAGAATGACGTGTCACAATCTTCGGGTCCGGCTCAGCAGACCTCGAAGATTCACCTTCCAAAAATTCTCTAGAAGTACGGTCGAGCAACCTCGGATCCGGATCGGGAGAAATTGAAGTCGCAGAACCAGCTTCTAAAGACAGACGTCGTTTCAACTTCGGAAAGCGATCAAGGACTGTCTCATAAATGCTCGCCACGCGAATGAGCTCTTCAAACTCACCTCTAACCTGCCAGGATTCACTCCCATATTCCTCCCTGTAACTTCGGCATCGGGCCTGGAGCTCCTTGACCTTATCGTAAGTCTCGGAAATCGTGGATCCCCCAGCTCGGTGAATTATGGTCTCGTACTCCATATGCTCCTCAACGATCTCTTTGCAAGTCTTGATGTCGTCCCGAGCTCGCTGGTACTGGTCTTCAAGCTCCATGTACCTGGCATGCATCTCATCAAGTTTTTCCAAAGAAGCCCGAAGTTTCACCTCGGCCTCGATCTCAATGTTATTAGCCCGCTTCTTCCAGTTCGAAACATCGAGCTCGGCTACCTCTACAGCTCGGCGAAGCTCGGATATTTCTTGAACAAGGCGGGAGGCATCATAAAACTCGGGAGCAGACTACAGAACAAATACAAGCAAGGTTCAAAAGGAAATCTTTTTATTTATATATAGCCGAGCACGGCGAAAGAAACGCCACCCTAACGGTGACGAAGTACAAAACTAAAAAAAAAAAAAAAAAAGAGAAGAGGGAAAGAAGCCAAAAATCGTGAAGTGTCAATTCACTCCATCACGATTTTCTCCTTCTAGGCCGACCTCTGGTTCCTCGGGGTCGTCGCGAGCTGGTTCCTCGGCGGGCTGTGCAGCCGGGGTCTTCTCGAGGTCGGCAATGACCGTCTCCAGGAGTTCATACCTGTCGGCGGGACATCGCCGAATAGCCCCTTCAGTGAGCAGAACCCTCTGCGCGGCGAGCTGCTCGACCACCGGGATTGAAGAACCGTGCTCCAAAAGCACCCCGGCGAAGTCCTGCAGCGTTTCCTCCTCCGTCATGACACCATACCCGTACTTGGTTTTATCAAGCTCGGGGATGTCGGCGGCGATGTTGTCAAGCGCTGCAGAGACGATCGGGGTACTCAAGGCACTCGCCAACTGAACGGCCATTTGGGAGAAATGCCTCGACCGGAAGACACGTTCCACCACAGCTCGGAATACGTCTCCCTGTCCAGCCACCACCCCGGCAATCTCGCTTGTCAGCCGGTCCACTTCAACCTCCAGCTCGGCGTTCCTCTTTTTCGCCTCTTCGGCGGCAGCCAAAGCCACCGCCTCCCTCTCCTGTGCTGTCTGTGCCGCGGCTTCGGCGGCACGGACCCTGGCCTTCAGCCGATCCTCCGTAGCCGCAACTTCGGCAGCCTGTGTATGGAACTTGGCGACTCCACTCCTAATGAAGCTCGCCAAGCCCTGCAAAACCGCCTCAGCTCCCTAAAACCCAAAAACAAAGGAGAGAAATTAAAAAGGGTACAATCACTATATATATGTATGTAATATCCAGTTTTACACTTACTTCAGGGAATCCTTGGCTCGAGGTCGTGCCACTCTCGACGATCGTCACTTCGGCATCCAACGAAGTCACGGTTCCTCGAGGTCGTCGGCCGACCAACTGCAGTGGAGAGGAACCCCGGACAGGCGCATCCAGCTGCAAGCTCACGGATACCGACCTTGGAAGGTCGGTCGTCCTCTCCGACGACGTCGCCGAAGTCGCCTTCTCCACCACGGAAACAGAGGGCTTCTGCCTCTTCCTCTTATTCTTGCCTTGCAAAGCGGCCTGGAAAGCTTGGGCATCCACTACAAAAAAAAATATATGTCAGTAAAAAATGAAAGAAATCACGAAACGCAAATCAGCGAAGCAGAGCCTCACCCAAGTCCGCGTCGGACACGGAGTTATACGGGCTTAACCCACAATTCGTAAGCTCGGCCTCAGCATAATTCCTTTCAACGAGGCCGAGGTTCACCAAGCTCGTCTCAAGCTCACCGGTCGGTTTCCCAGTGTCTCGAGGAGCGAACTTACCCTTCATCCAAGGGTATAACGGGACACCTTCACACCGGCAAAAGAAGAACTTCTTTTGCCAGTTCGGCACCTTAGAAGGCGTCCCCAACTTGAACCTACTAATAGGGGAAAGGTAAGCCCACCCCGTCGGACCAAGCTTAGGCCTAAAAAACCTAAGGAACGACTCTACGGTAGGCGTACCTCCACGTCGGCTGACCTCGAAGCAAAAGCCGATGATCTGCTTGACAGAGGGTGGTTGCAACTGACCTAACGTCAGTTCAAGCTCTTCTAAGAGCTCGACAAAAAAATGGTTCAAAGGGAACCGTAAACCGAAATGAAGGTAATCTTCATATACGGTAAAAAAACCCACGGGAGGCGAACTACCCCTATCAACATCGCGAGGTAAAAGGAGTTCGACTAACTCGGGAAATAAAAAACTGCGGGCCAAACCCTGCATATGAGATACAGACATGGTGGAGGCCACAGCCAGAGACGCGTCAGACCCGACTAACGACGGGAATTCAATTTCCCTAAATGTCGGCGGGACTAACGCGCGGGTATATACATTTAGCCAAACCTTCGCCGGAAACTCCCTAACCGGCGAAGGCGAAACCTCTACGTTCGCACTATCAGTATCTACTGGGAGAAAAGAAGCATCCATTGTCAAGGAAATTACTTACTTGTCACAGATTTTCCGATCAAAAATCACCGGGAACTGACTGGACGGTGGCGGCGGTTGCAAAATTTTGAGGCTTAGGGTTTTCTCTCTTGCGCGAAATTGGAAATCAATTGAGGGGGAAAAATATTGTTTAGCGTACATGAGAAGCTTTTAAAAGCAAAGGCACGCCTTTTCAAATCCCGTCTCTTCATCTGCTCCAACAAAAAAGCGACGCGTGTCCTACCTACGCTGACAACAACAGTCGCACCTCACATCACGTCCATTCGATTCCAACCTCATCAAAACGAGGCGGTATGTACTTCGACTTCGTCGAAATACCAATTTTGACGGGAGCAAGTGCAATTCAAGCTCGACCTCGTCAAAACGAGGCGGTATGTACTTCGACTTTGTCGAAATACCAATTTCGACGGGGGCAAGTGCAATTCAAGCTCGACCTCGTCAAAACGAGGCGGTATACATTTCGACTCCGTCAAAATCTCAATTTCGACGAAGCAAGTACAATTCCTCCACAATGACCTCGCTGCTCCGGTCTTTTGGGGGGGGAAGTGATAGGATAGGCCCAATGGCCCAGACCAGCTCGGCCCATCCAAAGGGAGGCCCAATAACACAAAGTCAACAAAGATCAGCCACCCCACGATTTCTCAACCACTGCACAGGCGGACGTGCGAGAGCAGCAACATCCATGATTTCTCAACCACTGCACAGGCGGACGTGCGAGAGCAGGAACATCCATGATCTCTCAACCACCCTTGACCGAAACTATCTATAAATAAGAGCCATTTTGTAAAAGGGAGGGGGTCGGCACTGTACTATTTAGAAAAGATACTTGAATATACACATTCTCTTTCTCCTCCGTGGATGTAGATCGACCCAAAAGATCGAACCACGTAAATCCTTGTGTTCCAAGTCTCCTACAAATCTCACCGTCACTAAAACACTCTAAAATCGACGATCGATCAGCAACACTCCATAAATTTCAATAGATTGTAGAATTCCTTTTGAATTCTTCAAATGTGGGTAAATGCATTGCTCACATCCTTTCTGTATAGTCTCCTACAATCAATCTTCGAATGCTTCAATCCTTCCCCTAAAATAACAGACAATCTTTAAAACCACAATTTCCTTAAGTTTCTTTACAAAAGATTTCAAATCGATTTTTCCTTTTCTGGAGAGGTGTGTCCGTCAATTTCTCATCCCCTTTGCAAATATTCATGGAATCGTGGACGAAATCTTGCACAAAATGGTTAGTACGCGAAGGTATGAGATTCAATTAACTCTCTCCCCCCCCCTCTCTCTCTCTCTGATATATAGGTTTAATGGATATTATTGTTGAGGATACTACTTAATACTACCTCCGTCCTTTTCAAGTTGTTACACTGTTTTCAGCATTTTTTTTCAAGCGTTTTCGAGCGTTTTGATGATGAGTTTTAAAATATCTTTTTAAAGAATTTTTTCTTTTACGGGAAACTATAACACTAAGTATTTACAAAAAAAACAGAGAAAATTGGTAAAGTTAATAATAATAATAATAATAATAATAATAATAATAATAATAATAATAATAAATGATCTATGAATCCTTGATTAATTTCTCCAAGCCTTTGAGGGTATTGAGGGCGGCGTGTTTGGACTTCCACACCATATACTTGTACATGAAGTCAGCATAGCAAGTCTTGATTCCTCTCATCTTCAAATATTCTCGAAGTCCACTCTGCAACTCCCCCTCCTCCTCCCTGCATACACCAATTTCTTCAACTATATATATGTATTAGAGTTTTGTTAAAATAAAAAGTGGTGATGAGCTTACACTTCATGTTCCCCGTAGCATATGAACCGACCATCGGAGTGTGGTTCCGATACTGAAATCGTCGTGACATACAAAACATGAGGGCAAATCACAACATCAAAGGACACTGATTCCCCGTTTCCTTTGACGATTCTCACGCCGAGTCGAATTTGTTCCGGTAGGCAAACGCCGGGATCGTCATTGAGTTCTTCTTGAATTTTGTTTGGCATGGCGATCGAGACATGGATTCTCTCTCCATTGAGCTCCCTCGTCAGCTTGCATGAGTCATCATCATCGTCTTCTTCTTCACCTTCATGAATTGTGAATGGGAAATCGTCCGGCAATTTTGGGGACTGGTTTTAAGAGATTAAAAATCAATCAATCGAGTATAATTAAAACACCAACAAGTAATAAAAGAAATAAAATAAAAAAGGCAAAGTAGAATATTTACAGGGAGGGAGAGGTTGTGGGATTTGATCTCGGATTTCAAGGCTTTAACAAGGTTGCGATCAATTGAGATGTTAGCGTCGGTGGAGAAATAGTGGGAAACAAAATTTGAGGGCTTTCTCGCATGGAGATGGAGTTGGAGTTGGTGGTGTGAAGCAGCGAATGCATCAACAGTGGGTCCAGAGAGAATGGTTGAAGAAGCAATTGCACGAAGAGCACCAGAAACAACATTAGAAGAAAAAGAACAAGTGAAGCGAAGCATCTTTAGGAATTGAGAGGGAAGGGTTTAGGCGTTAGGGTTTTAGTTTCGAAAATGGTTGTCCTTTTTATAATTTTAGTTTACTTATGGAGCAAGTAAAAGCACTTGGGATCCTCTACCCCCATAATGGTGTCCCAATGGTGTCCAAAAATACAAATTCTAAGTAATTTTATTTATTTATTTTTAATAAAAAAAATTATAATGATTAAGTTTAGTTTTATGATTATTTTCAAGGGTTCACTCATCCCCATTAGGGTTTATAATTATTTTTTAGCATTTAATTTCACTTTTATTAGTATATTATAGTTGAAAAATTCAAAAAAAAGTATATAATTTCAAAAAAAATCAATTTTTTTTCTTATAAATGTCTATTATGATTTACTATAATGTAGTATTTTTATTTTCATAAAAAATAATATAAAACTAGTAGAAATCGATTTTTGGAACACCATTGGAATACTAATTTGGGGACGGAGGATCCCATCCCAAGTAAAAGTCGGTTGGGTAATTCTATACACAACCACCAAATTACTCCTCACAGCCCCTTGTTTTAAAATAATTAAATACGTACTGAGGAATGTTTTATTTTGCCCCTTAGTTCTAAATTACTTAATCTTCATCATTCTGAAGAAGAAGAAACACGCACAGCCCTCATATTACGTGAAGAAAACATAAACTTAGATCCAGCCAATTTTATAATTTTTATAGACGAAATGCTCTCTTATATACGAAATTTTATGATCGTTGCCAAAGCTTTGCCGGAGACGTCGTCGTCGCTGCGCCTAATGGCTCATCGATCGTCATTTCGTTGCAACCTTACATCCTTCTGTTTCTATTCTTAACCAAAGATACAATCCTAAATTAATCATTTGTGATATTAAATTATTAACTGAAAAAGGATATCGTAATTGCTTTAAGAAATAAAAGCTTCCTTGTTGACGATGATTTAAACGTAAGATTAGGGGATTTCATTACGACATGTGTTGATAGAAATCTTGGTATTGTCATTAATTTGACATTGACTTTGGAAATGAGAAATCATCATTGTGCAGAATGGTTAAATTCTTTGAATGTGGAGGCTATACATTTTTCTATCTCTGCATATTTTTCTATCTACAATTTTTAGGGCTACTCGAAGTCAATTATATCTGGGGGCTACACATTTAATTTGGGGTTGAAGGATAAATTAGTCAAATTAAAATGAGGGGCTGTGACGAGTAAATCGGGGCTGTGGATAGAATTACCCTTGTCAGTTTGAGTAAAAAGAATTGGCCCGTTAAAGAATTGGGTAGTAAGAACTCTTGCTGTTATATTCTTTTCGTCTGGCCCGGCCCATGAATAATTGTTTTCTCAAAGGGATAATATTAGGTGAAGAGTTTTAATAAGTCTTAAATGAATTTAATAGGAGTAATGTACCATTTGCTTCTATTAATTATTCCCTCCTATTTTTGATGACTGTCGTTTAAGACATTTGCACATATATTAAGGAGTAATTTTTTCCCCTAAATTAACCTCAAATTAATGCTTATTAGTAACTCTTTATTTTCTTGATAAAGTTGTGGACTACTTATTTTCTTGGAGAAAAAAAGAACATTTGAAATACCAGGAGAGTAGATGAGGGTAGAGGGCAATGTGGGAAAAAATTAATAGAACGACACTCGAACAAATAATAAAAAAATTCAAAACGAAACTCATTAAAAATAGGATGGAGTATAATTTTAGTTAAATTTGCTTGACTTATGGGGCAAAAAAAAATCCGGTTTGCGTGGCAAATAAAATGGGCCGGTTCTTCTATAGGTAGTATTGGTTTCTTATTTTTCATTGGTTTCCTAAAAGTAAGAATTATATATTTTCACGTATGAAATAACTTTCGGTTGTTAGAGATTGCGTTTGTTTTTATTTATTTCTTTGTTGGTGCAAATCTATGGAACAAAATGTAAATAATTGATAGATTAGTATTAATCTTATTTGGAATATGATTAGAGTAACTTCAATAATAATGAAAGAACTATATCATACAGAAATGTGAATTTAAGTAACGAACGAAATCAAGTCATGTCATCTCATCATAAGATGTTAATACAACCTAACGCAAAATAAATTAATAAGATCATGCAATCTATTACCAAACGAGAAGGACTTTTCTCATTATTATCAACATTGAAAAATTAATAAGATCATGCAATCTATTACCAAACGAGAAGGACTTTTCTCATTATTATCAACATTGAAAGGGTTTGAATATATAACCATGAAAACAAAAAAAAAAAACCAACAAAAAACACATACTTACACTCTTGGAACCTGAGCATTAGCACAAAACAGAAGTGTTGAACAAGTCTTCAGCTTCAACTATAAGCCTCTCAATGTTTAAGGAAACATAAGTAAGCACATCAATTTATTCAATATATATCTATGCATTTGAATTTAGCTGATTTTTGAGATTATTATTAGTTTTTTTGCAGAGGGGAATCAAATATTAAAATGACATGCTTCTGCAGTCAGGGAAGAAGGGGAATGTGCAGACAGAAATACTGCTGCATAATGCAGCACTGTTTGAAGCACACCCTTCTTTTGTTACTTATATATAATCTTGTCATTATTTTTTTGATTTAAGAAAATTTATTTATTGCATCCATACAATTGTTGATATTTTTTTATTATAGTACTGAACATGATGGAGGTTGCTGTCTCTAATGTGATGCCAAAAGAAATAATGTACCACGAAAAAAGTAGTTCTTTCAATAAAATAGAAACAGAGTATTACGTAAGAGAAATAACCTTAATAACTGATAAAATTAGAACGATTAGCCTCGGTTCATATATTAGCTACAAAAAGGCCGGTACCAGTCGAATAATAATAATAATAATAATAATAATAATAATATCTATGGATCCTTGATGAATTTCTTAAACTCTTGAAGCATATGGAGAGTGTGGCGTTTGGACTTCCACACCATATACCTGTACATGAACTCAGCATAGCAAGTCTTGATTCCTCTCATCTTCAGGCATTCTTGAAGAGCACTCTGCAACTCACCCTCCCCCTCCCTGCATACACCATGCATATTCTTCAACTATATAGCATTTTAGAATTGTTAAGATGAAAGTGGTTACGAAAAATGAGGAGCAGAGCAGAGCTTACACGTCATGTTTCTTAGACCATCCTAACCGACCATCAGATTGTGGCTCCGATAGTGACAGCGTGGCAACATGCAAAACACGAGGGCAAATCACAACACCAAAGCCAAGTGATTTCCCATTTTTCATGCCGATTCCTACTTGGAGTCTAATGGGTTCCGGTAGACAAACACTGGGATCGTCGTCATCGGCGGCGATCCTAAGTTCTTCTTGAATAATCTTTGGCGTGGCGATCGAGACAAAAATTTTCTCTCCATTGAGCTCCCTTGTCAGCTTGCAAAAGTAATCATCTTCTTCTTCATCTTCAAGAATTGTGAATGGGAAATCGTCCGGCAATTGTGGGGGCTGGGGCGCACCGTTTCAATTAAAAGATTAAAAATCAATCGAGTATAATTAATGAAAACACCAAGAAGTAGTAATAATAATAATAATAATAATAATAAAGGCAAAGTGGTATATATATTTACGAGAAGGGAGAGGTTGCGGGATTTGATCTCGGATTTCAAGGCTTTAACGAGCTTGCGATCAATTGAGTTGTTAGCGTCGGTGGAGAAATAGTGGGAAACAAAATTTGAGGGCTTTCTCGTAAGGAGTTGGTGGTGTGAAGCGGTGAATGCATTAGCAGTGGGTCTAGAAAGAATGGTTGAAGAGGCAATTGGACGAAGAGCACCACAAAAAACTTTAGACGAAGAAGAATAAGCCAAGCGAAGCATCTTTAGGAATTGAGAGGGGAATTAAGTTTTAGTTTTTGACTTATGGGAGAAATTTGGTTGACCTTCTTATAATTTTAGTTTTTGACTTATGGGGCAAGAGAAACCAGTTCTTATTTTTCATTATGGCCCGTTAAAGATTTGGGTAGTAAGAACTATTGTTCTTATATTCTTTTCATCTGGCCAGGCCCATATCTATTAGTTGATGGATAATTGTTTTCTCAAAGTGCTAATATTAGGAGACGAGTTTTGAAAGAAATGCTCCCAACCGTGCGTAATGTGCCCACAGCTGACGTGCACTACCACACCAATAACTTTTCATTTTAGAGCTTATTATTTTGTTAGGGTTTAGTTATTTTAGGTAGGATTTATTTTTATAAGGTATACTATTTAATTTATTCCTTAAAAATATAATGTTACTCCGAGTTTTAATTAGTCTTAAATTCTTTTAATAAGAGTAATATACTAATGGAGTAATGCTCCAATGCCCACCGTGGACATGTTTAATGTGCCCACGGATGACATGGCATTGGAATATATAAGGAAATTAATAAAAACCCTACCAAAAATAATTAAATCCTATTATAAAAAAACTAAAACCTAAACTCTAAAAGGAAAAATTACAGGGCACTGCCACATCACTGGTGGGCACATTAAGTGTGCCTACCGTGGGTAAGGAATGTTTCTATATACTAGTGTATCAATTATAATTTTAGTTGAATTTGCTTGACATGAGGACAAGAGAAAGCCGGTTTGCGTGGTAAATAAGATGGACACCAGCTCTTCTATAGGTGGCATTGGTTTCTCATTTTTAATTGGGTTCTTAAAAGTAAGAAAGAATTTATGTGCAACATATATTTTCAGGTACGAAATAAGTTTTCGCTGTTAGAGATGCGTTTGTTTTTATTTATTTATTTATCTTCTTTTATTTTTGGTGTAAATTTATGGAACAAAATGTAAATAAGTGGTAGGTTGATATTATGTAATTAATTTGACATATAATTAGAGCAACTTCAATCATCAATCATAATGTAAGAACATATCTCATATATAGAAAATAAACAAAAGGACGAGAGGAAGCGTAAATTAAATTAAAATGTAAGTAAAAAATAAATATGTAGTAATAATAATAAATAAAAGCGAATTGAAAAAGAATCAAATTAATTTAAGGAGCAGGAGTGAACCAAATTGGTGCGGGGTCGATGGTGTTAGTGGCAGCAGTGGTGGGGTCCTTTAATAAAGGATAATAGCATGAGGATAAAGTGCCATGGACGCAATTGAAAATTCCAATATCACCCCCGTTGCCGTTGTAATTAGTGATACCTGTGGTCGGTGAAGTAAATCGAATTGGGCTTCAAATTCAAATGGGGAAGCGCCGCCGCAGCCACCACAAAAGAGTGGTTGGCCCCGACAAACGCCGCCAGACCCTCCAACGAACACGGGACCAGCCTTGCTTTCCCGCACTCGTCCCTTTCAACCTTTGCTGTTAGAAAGCCAATAGTCACGCCGCCGCGGGACGTGTAACGGTGTAACAGAAACAGCTCATCGCTCTCCTCGGCGAAAGCGAGGTGTGACTTCATCGGGCCGCTGTTTATGAAGAGCTCCGACTTTCCTTCTTCCTCCAGCCAATGGCATTCGTCGTGCTCCATCACCTCCATTTCCCCCTCCTTCTGAATCCAACCAATCACCGGAGATTCCGGGACTCGCAGGTCCCACTCATCCAATATCAACTCGCCGTCAATGGCGGAAGCTGCCAAGCAGTGGAAGAGATTTCTTCTCCTCGTTGAGTGCACAAAATCTTCGTATGGCCTAGCGTGCCTGCAGCCGTATACCTCCTTTTCCATAAAAAGTTTGCCGATGGGGGTCCACTCCTCACTGCGGCCGGGCTGGCAGAAGGCGAGGTGGTCGTAGGGGCCGAACGACATCATAGCGCGGCACTCACTGTCGTCGGGTGAGGCGGAGATGATCACCTTCGAGACCCGGCCGCGACCGCCGAGGCGGAGGTTGAGTTCCGGGTGGGGGAGGGCGTCGATGGGGGGCAGCTTGATGTGGCGGCGGGAGATGGGGTTGGAGAGGAAGAGGTCGTTGTTGCGGCGGTTCATTCAAAGCTAGCCAGCCGTGGGAGGACCCCACCACCCTGGCGTCGTCGTCCGGCGATTCGACGGGATCTGCTCTGCCGCCGTACTTGTCTACCAGCACCACCTCGTCGTCGGCGAGGCTGTAGAAGTTGTAGACCATTCCACCGCAGCTTCTATCGAAGGTGGGCGGCAGCATCAGCCATGGGGAGACTTGAGGAGATGGATTAGGGACGGTGCTCATCATCCTGCCTCCGCCGCCGCCGCCTCTTCTCAGGATTCCGGCGGCCATTTTCCGGCGTATCAATTGGAGGATTATTGAGGAACGGCCCATCATTTGTGTATACATATTCCCTTTTCAATATTAATAATTATGATATACACATTATAATTATATACTTTTGTGTACGTGGTTTACTCTTTTCTGGAAAAGGAACATTTTAATTAGGAAAAATTTAATCCTATGGTCGATACCGTATATTTTTCTTTTTAATTATTAATTATTTTAGACTTATTCTTCAAGTAAACTTTTTTATTATTTATTTATTTATTATTTTTCTGTTTTGTATCGTATTCTGCAAGTAACATATATGGACGAGAGCTGGGCACAATTTTTTTAGAAATTAACGATATAGGAAAGTTAAATCTCAACATAAAAATCAATTATATAAAATTAAAAATGTTCCATGGATATAATAACTTCCCACGCAAGATTAGCACTAAAATATCTAGACCTAGATGGATCTTTTTGGGTGAATATATTTTTGGTTAAATTCTAGTTTTTTCTCTCTCTCCATTCTCAAAAGCTCAAAAATGGGTTTCTCGAACCTCCTACTTGCTTGCCGGAAATCCGCCGTTCATCGGAATCAGCCACTCGTTTGCACTTCCGGCGGCTGAGTTCCCGGAGTTGAAGGCCGATTCCATATACTTCACCGACGATAGAGAGTTTACTCCACTCGATGATTCTAAGGCCAATCATGGCGGCCATGATATCGGAATATTTAATTATGTAGACAGGAATTTCTCTTCTGTCTACTACTCGTCTAGTGCCTCTCACATGACTGTTAATGTGGTTCACCCCAACCTACCGTTAATGTTTTTTTTTTTCTTTTTCTTTTCTATATATATATAGAGAGAGAGAAATGATATGCTCCTCACCTCCCGGTGCCCACCTTCGTGGGCACTTCGTCGTTTTATCACGTTTGCATTGCTTTTTTCTTTTTTTAATTTTTATTTTTATTCTATATTCTAGTATTTTAGAAATTAATTTAGAAATCATAAAATCTAAAAAATACATAAAAATCAAAGCTCGATTTATTTTATTACTCATTTTTTGAAGTTAAAAATAAAAAATAACAAATTGAACATTGATTTTTTAGATTTTATGATTTTTAAATTAATTTCTAAGATACTATAATATATAATAAACATAAAAATTAAAAAAAAAACAATGCAAACATGATAAAACAACGAGGTGTCCACGAAGATGTCCACCGGAAGGTGAGTATCATATCATATATATATATATATATATATATATATATATATATAGAAGTGCGAATTATATATAGGGAAAGGTTCACATGCAAATAAATCCTAGTGTGAGAAGTGCGAATTATGCTTAAAACTATACAAAATCATGCTTACAGCTATACAGAATTTATGCTTATAAGCACAACATGCACCATAAACATGATTCTGTATAGCTGTAAGCATGATTTTGTATAGTTTTAAGCATAATTCGCACTTCTCACACTAGAACTTAAATCTATATGAACCAAACTATATATATATATATATATATATATATATATATTGCCTAAGGATACTACTAGAAGTTTATTACTTATGTGTACTCTTATGTTAATAGGAGGATTTGGACTTGGAAAAGGACATAAAGTATTATAGTAATAAATTGGAGATTCAATTAATTAAACATGGCATATATTTATTGTTGCCTTTTCAGTTGGCTCAAAATTCAAACCGCAATGAAGAAGAATGGTAAAAAAAGATATTAATGGTCAATGAAAATGTTACACGTGATTGAAGAAAATGTGCGATTTTGCACCTACTGTAATTATAAAAAATATTTAATATATTTGTCAGACAATAACTCTTAATTTTCTCCCCCTGCCAGGGGTGAATACCCACGAAAAAATTGCCATCCCTACACCAGATTAAGGTTGTTCTCTCTCAAAATCCTTATACTTTATAATGTAGCAGCATTCTATGCATAATTGGAGAAGGACCCTTTCGTTGGTCGTAGAGGAAGGGAGAAGGTGGATCCTTTTCGGTTAAGGAAGCCTATAAGCAGGGATGGAGCCACATATTGGGCTTGATTAGGCAGTTGCCCGGGCAAATTTTTATTTTTTAATAATATATAGGGTTAATTTTTATTTTTTTTATTTTTTGCCCCCATGAAGTATAGTTTAGTCCCCTTATAGTTGGGTTTTTTGTTTTTTGTTTTTCTCATTCTGGTAGCATTTGATATTGAAGAGGACTTGTTGTCTTTGATTTTTTTTTTCCTAATCTCGCCTGACTATACACAAAAACCTGGCTCCGTCCGTGCCTATAAGGATCTTGAGAGGAGGAGCCTTATGTCGAATCCAAATCGACCTCCAGAAACATGCCTCACTCGTGTATGGAAAGCGTTTGCTCCTCTCAAAGTGAAAATCACGACATGGAGACTGCTTTGGAACCGGTTTGCGATGAAAGGCAACGTTAGCAAAAGGATCGAGTTTGACGTTGACGGCAAAAGGTGCAGCGGGTGTAGTTGGGGAATGGAAACGGCTGCGCGTTTGTTTATGGAATGTGAGAAGGTGAATCAGCTTTGGAGCAGCTTGGTAGCGAGGGTTGGGTCCGTGTGGGCCGCCCCAAGATCCATCGGACAGGCACTTGTGTTTCTCCGAATTACTCAAAGGAAAACGATGGAAGAGAAGATAAGGGGGCTGTGGATTTGTGGAATTTAGGTGATTCGGAAGTGGAGAAACGCAGTGCTTTTCTCGAACAAAGACTGGGATTTTAGAAGGATTTTAAAACGGAGTTGGTGAGTTAAGTTGTACAAAGGGATCCTGGAGTCGCCACTCTTTAATTGTTTTTATTAATTTGATTTGTGATAGTTTATTCTGAATTATATGAAATACCATGTGATTAAGCGGCTAAAGATTTCACATTGTATTATTCATAATCTTACTAAAAGGTCAAAAATTTCACAAGTAAATTCAATTCAGGTTTAGAGTTTTGAAACAAAAAGAGAGAAAAATATTAAACACGACGTCTTGATAAAATTAATATGATGCCAAAAGAAATACTGTATCAAGAAACAGGAGAACTGTAGTTCTACATGAAGAAACAAGGAGAGCAATTGGTAAGATTAATATATATAGCGCAGCCTTACGGTAACCATGTCATGTTTGAAATGTGGTCACTGTTTTTCATGCAAGTCTTTCTCGGTTTAGGGCTATAATTTAAGATCCAGTTGGATCTATTTGCTCCAATATAGTTCCAACTGTTCCAATTGTTCCAGCACTAACATCTTAAGTGGTTTCTCTGTTGCAGTCACACGAAGCAGTCGCCAATCCCATACGTATCTCGTTATTACTCCACTGACGCACTCCGTGAAAACTATGCGGGTGAGGTGATGCCAATTCCGATGCCCGAAGATTGGAACCTACCCGCTGCGGTTGAATCGTGGGTCGTTGGAGCTCCGAAAAATCCTAAATAGGCCGGTCGACCGCGTGTCAGCAGGATAAGGCCCGTGTCCGAATCATCATCTCGAAGCAGAGGCACCCCTCGATGTACTCGTTGTTCGCAGTTCGGACATTATCAGAGTACTTGTGTTGTTCCAATATCCATTCCGTCTGCCGGAGAGGTTTCTTCATCGGGTACGAAACGCCGCAGGCCGAAGACATGCGGCATTTGTCATGCTACTGTCCATACCCGATTGACATGCATTCATAGGGTTCCGCCGCCATAGAGGAACCAATCAAGCGTTATCGGCTTGTAATCTAATTTGAGTGTATCAGAACTATTTATTACTTTAGATCCAACTGTACCAATTGTATTGGTAATTAACATTTCATATTTCAATTAATTAGATTGTTTTCAATGTGCTTTAACCGTCATTAATTGGAAGGCTTCAAGAATAATACTCATTGTATGCTTTGTCAAATCAAATATCTTTTTGGTTGAAGATTCCCTTGACCAAGCATGCTTGCTTTGAGAAGAATGGTAGCCTTTGAATGGTCAAATGATTCCCTCAAATAATGCATACGCATCCTCTCCAATATTTCTAAGTGTTATAAGTCCCTCTTAGTGGTTGCCTTTTTTCCATGTATTTCTTAGCTATATTTCGCTCACTTTTCAAATGGATTTCTCCAACCTCCCATCTCAAAGACAATACTTCTACAATATCCCATGGAACAAGACTCTTGATAGACAGTTCATTGCGTGTCTTATCTCACTAATGGAGAAATACCCCGACCTCAAATATGTTCATGCGCCGGCAGATGCCTTATTGGCGGCGAAAGTTATTCTCTTGAACAACAATCCCAGTCTAAGCCTCGATTGGGAGGATCTCTACTGCCGTTTCGGTCTCCTACGAGACCGCTATCAAACCTTCAAGTGGGTTCTTGCATATGAAGGGTCCGACTGGGATAGAGAGATTAATCGTGTATTCACTAGCGATGATAAATGGAATGCGATGTTCATGGTAAATACTCAATAATTTGTTAACCTCCATTTACCTATTCATTTATTTATACGTTAATTTGTTTGCAGGAGAAACCAATGGCTAAAGCATACTACAGCCAAGGCGAGCCACTTTATGACGACATGATGATCCTTTTCGCACTCGACGACGTCAAGAATGAAGAACTTTCGCATAAAGTGATTAACTTGGACGAAAGTGAAGCTTCGGATGATGTGTCCGTTGAAGTAACATCTCCACCCTTGAACTCCCGATGCCGTAGACTTTTTGAGGGCCCATCGAACCCACCTTCATTCCCTGCAATGAACTTCGGCCCAAGAAAGCCACGCTATATGGAAAGCCAAAAAAAGTCGAACAACCAAGGTCAAAGCTCCACCGCATCTACATCGCCACTGATGTGGTGGAAACCGTGACGGGAACACTCTTGGGGGATGCTTCAGTCGTTGGTTATTAGTTATCACTTGGGTCACTTGGTTGTATTAGTTATCATTTCGCTCACTTGGTTATTAGTTATGACTTGGTTGTATTAGGTATCACTTGGTTCACTAGCAAGTCCATCTCTTTAGTCTTAAGTGTTTTATTGCCTACTTGGATCACTTCGATCTATTAGTAGAAGTAGATCCAAATGTCCCAGCATCGCACTTGGATCACTTGGATCTATTAGTAGAAACAGATCTAGTTGTACCATTCCGCACTTGGATCACTTGGTTCTATTAGAAGAAATAGATCCAAATGTCCCAGCATCGCACTTGGATCACTTGGATCTATTAGCAGAAATAGATCTAATTGTTCCATTCCGCACTTGGATCCCTTGGTTCTATTAGAAGAGATAGATCCAAATGTCCCAGCATCGCACTCGGAACTCTTGGATCTATTAGAATAAATTGATCCAAGTGTTCCAGCAGCCCACACAAAAGATATTGACTGAATCTTAATTATCAGGCGAAATATATCAAAGAGAAGACATAATATTATGAATGCTTCTGAGAGACCCTACTAATCGAACCCTAACAAGCATGATTGTTTATGATTTCCCATCCCACCTACACATGCACAAATGGAGACTACAACAAAATATGCAGTTTTTTCTGTAAGCCACCCCCTGGCTAAAACACAACATGCTTCAGAAAATAGAATAAAAACTGTTTGTTTCTTTCATTAAACACCGACCCATTACGCTCTGAATTAAGCCCTTTGATCAAACGATAGGACACACTGTGCTCCCGTCCGTACTGAATTTGAAGATTGACTCTGCAATGTGATTGCGATAATTTTGAATATCATCCATGGTCATCTTCTTATCAGCCACCCCTTTAAGTCGATTTTCGGCATATAATAACGCTAGTGGCCCGCAACTTGCGCTGTCACTTTGTTTGATCTTGTTGACTTTAGGAATATGATGCTCCCATTGCGAGTAGATGGGCACGACTTCTTCAAGCCTTCTCTCGTAAAAGTTCATATACTTCAACACTTGTGGGACAATACGCGCTACCGGCTCGAATGCGACTGATCTAATTTGAAGGTGGTGGGCTTCGAATTTGTGCTGGTTCGAGTCCCAAATCTCCAACGTGCACTGCGTCAGGTCTAGAATACACGTAGCCCAATGCTTGTTGAAGCAACACACCATGATAACCTATTCGAACAATATTTCAATGAATGTTAGAACACGTGGAACAGTGTTGGAAAGCAGTTCCAATAGTACCAACTTCAGTGCAAAATATTTACCTTATTTGCATCTTCCCAACTTTCCAGGGCCCCCCACTTGGGCAACCGTCCATCCACAAACTTAGATAGCCTCTTAAGGTCTGCCTCCTTCACTTCTTCCTCCTCATCAAACCTGACAGATCCCGTGCGATCTTTCTCGATGTCAGTCCAAACCTCCAATATAGCTTGCTGAAAGTCGACAGCAGCTTGTGCATAAATAGAAAAATCTCACGTGAACTTAAGTAAAGTGAACATGAAATTAGTAAAATTTACATAGAAAGTGGATCCCGTGATCCGTATCCCCTTCTTCACTTTATGAATTCCGGCTAGGCTCGGGTCCGTGGCTAGGATAGACAAGTATGGATCCACATGCTCATTCTCCAATTGATATCCTGGGTTCTTGATATCAAGGAAATACTCTTTGCCCACTGGATATGGCAAGCCCACATTTCTCCTGAAATTGAAATGACTAAAGAATTAACTGAACAGAACAATGGAACAACATCTACACATCGGAACTACATGTACACATCATGAAATATGGTTCACTTACTCCTCTCCACCAGTCCCCCTTAAGAAGCGTTGGAAGTTTGTGCCCCTCACATCGTTTAGTAAGAAGGGGCTCCTTAATGATGCTGCAGGTTTTCTTTTTCTCCCTGCTCCTGCTCGACTGTAAGTCACTACCGGCCCTTTGCCTTTTCTCTGCCTTGCCTCCTCTTCCAATTGTGTTTGAAGTGTTCTCACTGATTCTTGTGATGTCGGCTCGGGTCGGGTTACGATGGCAAGGGGAGTTGAGCATGGTTGCTCATCATTCAGAAGCTCGTCATTAAAAACTTCCTTCTGAAATGACCGTATCTCAGCCAGCTCCTTTTCCATTTGGGAAGAGCTGAGGTGCTCTTGAATCGTTTGGCCGGCATCCTATAAAGTTTTAAAGATCAGAGTCATCCAATGGATGAAAAATCTATTAGTTGGAAAACATGGAACAATTGGAACAACTGGAACAATCAGAACAGTTTGAAGAGTTGTTCCAACTGTTCCGCACACTTAAAAAATTGCTCGGAAAAAATAAAGTATTTATACCAATCCAGCAGTTTCACCGTCTCCTTCAGCCTTCTTTTCTCCCTCCCCATCCTCGGCATCTCCTTCAGCCTCCTGTTGTCCCACCCCTTCATCAGCATGGGGTGTACCGGCCCTCTCCTTCAGCCTCCTCATCGGCTACATAAGTGCCATCATCGAACCCACCTCCATTTTCCTCCCAAATTACCTCATCTTCTTCCTCAGCTTGGTTTTCTCCAACCTCGTGATGGTCATTTTCTTCTTCAATGTTCTCTTCTCCTTCACCTTCATTCTTATTTTGCATTCTGGTCGACATGCGTGGTGCTCTACAAACATCATTGTGGTAGTTTTGGTCACGGTCGGGAAAAAGGATCGCCGTCATCTTGCTCACAACAAGATCAGCTACTTTCTCTGCAAAAACACTGCTGCCCTCGAGCTCCTCCCTTGCTTTTTTTGCGGCCTTACTGGCAATCTGGGCAACCAGTTTCCTCTTCCTGCTAAGTGTCAGAGTGTATGGGGCTTCGTCTTCTTCGGCAACACCGGTGCCTGCGTATTGACCTCGCCTTTCACCAGCTGCACTCGACTCCGGAGGCATATCGGCCCTCCGCATCGGTGGTATTTGTGGAAGTGATCTTCCTGTTGCTGCTCTTCTCCTTGCCGTCGAGGCTCTCTCCAATTGAGAAGTGTAGATCAGAGAGAATGGCATCCCTTCAGCCTCTACGGACGTCACATAACTGCGCTGTACCTCCTTGTCATCAGGCTCCAACCGCGAAACAATCTTCAACATAAATTTTGAATGCATCAGTAAATATTATTTACACGAAAAGGGAAACAACCAAAAAAACAAATAAGTTATAACATAGCCTGGAAGAGTTGTAATTGTATACCAAAAAAGATCCAAATGTTCTAGATATTCAGACAGATAAATGATCAACTAATATATTTATTTTCCTGGAACAGTTGTAACCATATACCAAAATAGATCCAACTGTTCCAAGTGTTAGCATGAAACAGTTGGATCTATATACAAAAATAGATCCAACCATATATCAAAATAGCCTGGAACAGTTGGATCTCTATAAAAAAATAGGTCCAAATGTTCCAAGCAAAGAACACGCTAATAGGTGAGGGTTCTCACATGTGTGATCTCGATATCCAGATAAGTTAAGCCTCTATTGTAGGTATAGCATAGGCCACGGGGATGACAATTCCTTCTCACCCTTGCACCAAAACTTTTTCCCAAATCTGGGAAGGCCTCATATATCCAGCCCTAATTCACAGAAAAATACAAACATTTAAGAATCCATTTATGCAACTAAAAAGGTATTACAATGAAATGATTAATACAAGCCACATACCAGGAAAGCTAGAGTGTTGCCAGTCAAGTGATAAGACTTGGAAGGAATATGCTTTTTCACAGATCGAATTGAATTCACCAAAAGCTGGTAAGAAATGCTGCCCCAAGGGAACTTAGCCCATCCTTTCTTGTCCTCGACCAAGACCCATACCCAGTCGGGTATCTTGGAGGGTGCTGCGTCCATTCCCATGATAATGTGTGCCACAATAAGAATCTGAGAGAGCTTCACGCAATCCCCAGCATCAAGACCTTCCCAGTTCTCGCCAACCATGTACCAAAACCACAAATTGTTTGGTGAGATAGGGTTGTTTTGGAAACACCGGGTGTAGAGAGAGTTCTCCGGTATCTCGTGCCGTGCAAACGGATCAAAATTGGTGGGCCCAAATCGGAGACCAGTGACGAGCGCAAACTCCATTCGTCCGAATTTAACTACCTCACCATTTACCCTGAAGAATATCGCAGTAGGGTCAGGGTCTGGGGTCCCTATTGCTTCCCGGCTAACTAGATGGTGGATGCACTTCCCAGACTTCGATATTACAGTTGGGTATCTCATAAAATGTTTGAACACACTTTTGCTCATTGCTGCTTCAGCATCTGCTCCGAATTCCTCCAGCCTGCCCTGAATGACAGATATGATATCCTCCTTGCCAGTGAGTAACAATTTGTAATTTTCTTCATCTTGCATGTGCTTTCGGGGTTCATCCCAATTAACCTTCAAAAAATAAGCACCAGATGTTAGTAAAATAGAGTGTACTATACTATAAACATGCCTGATGGAACTATTTCACTTAATAGATCATTCTGTTCCAAGTGTGCCAACAGAATGCACATGGACTACTTGGAACAGATAGAACAACTTTCATAAATAGTTCCCATTGTTCCTGACCATCACATGGAACATGTGGAACTGTTTATGAAACAGTTGAAACTGAACCAAAGAATTGAGGTTCCAGCAACCCTAAACCGCCAAAATAAACCAGCGCCATTTGTAATACCACCCAAAAAACCACCAAAAAATAAGAGAATAAAGAAAAACAAAGGATTTGCATTGTTGCAGATGTTCACCACAAAAAGTTGGAATCGAAGCCAGCAATTTAACAAAGAGAGCAACAATGAAGAACCAAAATCTTAAACATATTCCTCCCAATACAACAAAAATTACAGTAGATTAACAAAACTCAGTTGCATGTTGAAATTTTTACAGAAAAAATATAAGAAGAAATCCTAAAATCAAGTAATATACCACCAAGAATCTACAATAAGCTTAAAAATCCATAATAACCATACCAACAGTAATATTCGTCAGAAAAATCCACAACATTCATCAAAACTCACAACTTTTAAAGAAATCGAGCATAAAAAATAAGAACCACACAGAAAATACATAAACCCACCAATATTCTTCAAAATCCACCGATTAAAACCGTACCTCGACTTGGTTTTCGGGATTTGAAGTCGACGCAGAGGCCATTGCTGGTAGCGGATGTAAGGGTTGGGCTTCTCGGTGGATCCTTGGCGTCGTCGCGGCGGAACGTCGGCGGCTAGGGCTTCAAAATCCGTGCACAGAATGATGCCGGCTAGGGCTGCAAGTTTCGATCTTCAGAGAATGGGAGTCGGAGAGAGAGAGAGAGCGGTTGAGGGTTTGGAATCGAAATGAGGAAGTTGGAGAGTCTTCTTGCAGTTTTGATTACACGAAAAGGCGCCGATTGGGCAAAATTCAACCATTTTCGTATTTGAATTATTGAGGGCAATTTCGTCCGAAAATACAAAAAGTGGGTATAACTCATGCAACTTAAGTTGGTGGGTATAATTTTTGTTGGCTAAGTGTAAATGAGTATTTCAAATAATGGCCCTTTTTAATATTATTTGGAAGGGAACCTGTTGTTTGATACTGAACAAGGTTGATGTCTCGAGATCAAATCCTTATTCTTTGTAATGTAGTACACATTTCTATGCATAAATTTGATTTTTGAATTGGTATAATTCTTAATGATACTATGAAATAGCCCTCATGTGATTTTTTATTTTTGTAAACCATAAGACATGCTAGATTAATTGAATTAATTGAAGAACAAGGATAAGAATTAATAGTTGGAAAAGTCAACCACACAAGACCATGGCTTGACCATACATTTAGGATAAGCGAAGCATCTTGGCGGGGTTAGGGTTTTATTTGTTCGTAGCAATGAGGGATGGCATGGCTTTTTTATTTTTACATATTGGGCCGAATAAGAGTTCCTTTAAACTGATAATAATTCTTTTTAATATTTTCTTTGAGATAACATTCCTTTTCTTTACGAGTACTTTTTTTTTCTTTAAAAATATCTATATTTATTTCAATTGTTATTTTTATTATTTTAGTGTTTGCGCATTCATTTGTAACACGCGTGAAAGGTCGATTATAATATTGTCATTTAATATAAAAACAAGTATGCCGATTCCAAATTACAAACAAAAGTCATATAACAATATGTGGTTTCATATCCAAGTTTTCCATTCCAGGTAGTGTTGATCGATTTGTGCGATATAACATACAGATCGATTCATTCGCTTTGATAAATGTATTGTAGTATTATTTTGAATAAAAAAAAAAATGTATATATATATATAGGGAAGGGTTCACATGCAAATAAAACCTAGTGTGAGAAGTGCGAATTATGCTTAAAACTATACAAAATCATGCTTACAGCTATACAGAATCATGCTTATGGTACAAAATTATGCTTATGGCTTATTTTATGCTTATAAGCACAAAATGCACCATAAGCATGATTCTGTATAGCTTTAAGCATGATTTTGTATAGTTTTAAGCATAATTCGCACTTCTCACACTAGGACTTAAATCTATATGAACCAAACTCTCTCTCTATATATATATATGTGTATGTATATATATAGATTGTGTGTACTAAAATATTGTTTCAATTTGTAATAAAAAATAAAAAGTAATAAAAAATATTCACCATTCCTCCAAAAATTTCTTCAAATTTAGGAGGTCACCGGTCTTAGTCTTCTTGAGGTCAATACCTCTGCTCTCAACAAATTCTCTGCACCCATTCTTCAAATCACCATCCGCCTCTCTACGGAAACTATAAAATACTTCCTCCGTCCCATTTAAACTAGTCAGTTTGATTATTTTATACCACTCATTTGAATAAATAATAGGTCAGTTTAAATGGGACGGAGGGAATAAAAATTAATATCTCTATTTGGTGTAATTAATACCTGTTTTTGTAAATTAGAACAGTACTTTTTGGTGTTAATAATTTAATTTCCTAATTACCTCTTTTGTATCAATAGCTTCTCAACAAGTTTATGAGATAACTTATTTACAAGTATACACATTAGTCCTAATGATAACAAGCATGGCCGAAAATAATTTACTAGTACATATGACTAAACATCGTGTATACTACATATAATTTCAATCAATTTGTTTCAAAAACAAATACTCCGTATGTATATTAAACACAAAATCGACATCATTACTTGAGGATACAATTTTTTTAAATAATCATTACAATTTATATTAAATAAACCTACGCTATTTCACATTTCTTTGATACCCAGTCGAGTGTAAACTAATTCGCTGCTAATACATATTAATTCAATGGGTACACGCACTTAATCTGAATTCACGCTCATAAATATATAGTAGTTGGCAATCCTTATGCAATAATATATCAATAGAAATTCAATTCAGAGAATAGTTCTCAAACCAAAACTAATCCATGGAATACATACTAATGGGTCTCACAACTTCCACTCTAGTCTATAAATATAAATAAAATAAAAAATAACAAAATATTCACCATTCCTCCACAAATTTCGCCGAAATTTTGAGGTTATCGAACTCAGTCTTCTTGGGGTTGGGTGGATTCCAAACCGTACCCCAACTCTTGCGCTTCTCCACCATATAATCGTACAAGAATCCAACGGTAGATTTCTCAATACCTCTGCTCCCAACAAATTCTCTCCACAGATTCTGCAAATCACCATCCTCCTCCCTGCGCAAATTAATTATAAAATAAAAATTAATTAAACAATTATACTCATAGGATTCGATATATATAAATTAAGACAAAGAACATACTCATAGTATCTGACGTCTGCGTCATAGGAGTTGGGCTTGGAAAATGCAATTCTGTGCATAACAATTTTATCAGCAGAAACATAAGCCCCAAAGTCCAATGTTCCCTTGGCTTCTTTAGAGAGAGAAACGTTTATATAAACAGCTTTCTTCCTCTCTTCATCAGGGATCTCCTCTTCGTAGACCGGGTTCACCGTCACTTCCATCTTCTCCTCGCCAAAGTCCCTTCTCAGCATGACGTGGCAGTAGTTCGGATCGTCCTCGATCGTGAACGGCAGATTTTCCGGCGCCCCCCTCTGCATGCGTTTATACGTATAGTTTATTAAAAAAAATTAATTAATTAAATAAAAGTGATGGAAGATTCATGCTTACACTTCTTATGAGAGCCAGTTCATGGGATTTAATTTCTGATTTTAGGGCATCGGCGATTTTGCGATGAGCGAGCTTGGCGGAATCGGTGGAGGAATGGAAATGGCGGTGGGAAACAATTGCATTGGAGATGGATAAGGAGCGGATTTTGGGGGAGGCGATTGCACGAACTGCATAGGGGAGAATTGCAGAAGTGTAAGCTAAGCGCAACATGGTGAATATGTGTGCTTCAATATGAAGGTTAAATGATATATATATAGGGTTGCTTGATAATCAAGAAACGTATTCGATAATATAAGGGATATACTCGTATAATTGCTAAAAAAAATTCAACGAATATCTCTAGTATCGAGTATATCTTTTTATTTGTGGGGACTCTAGCTAGATTTTTGCCTTGTCTAGGTTGATATGGTTCGATTCTATTATCTACAGTATTTCATAATTATGGGTTTTATATCTACTCCGTTTATATGAATGGTATTTTTTAATTAAATATCTAGATCTAATTTAATAATGATTTTTATGGTTTGTAGACTTACAATAATTAATTAGTTAGGGAGATTCGACTAAATAAATTTGCTAACGAGTTATATTAAATAATTGGTTATATGAATTTTTAATACTAATTAGTTATATGAATTTTAATAATGATTTTTCCATTGCACTCTTTATGAATTTTATATATATATATATATATATATATATATATATATATATATTTGGTTTGTAACGTTATTTTTATATAAAAAAAACACCAAATATCTTTATAAAAATTCAGATAATAATATTCGATGCAGATTTCCATAGGCCTCCACAACGAACGGCTAATTCCGATTTCCATCGGCCATCCGCCATCCACAACATAACGGCTAATTCCGTTGCGGATTCCGCTGCAGATTTCCATTGGCCATCCGCAACAACTAATTCCATTGACGATCCGCAGCCAAATCACTGACAAAAAATCTCTTATTGTTTGTTTGTGGTGGAACTACTTTCTTTTAAAACACGTGATTTTTGTATACTTATAGTTAATATATATATATATATTATAATTATGTAGATATACTGTATCATTTTAAGATGAAAGAATTGGCTCAAGAATACTTATGTAATTCCTCTGGCCCTATTGGAATTGCTTCTCCAATTAATAATTTTTGAAGAATCCTCTCATGCAAATATTTCTGAATATTGATGATCCACGTCAAAATATGACTTAATTACTATGACTCATAATATCAACGGATTAAAAAGAAATTAATAAAAATTCGAAAAATAAATGCGCAACTACCAGTCTCGAAATTGAACATACATAATCCAAAATTTCTTAAAATATAGTCTTCGAAAAAGATATAGTGATGGATACAGAGAGTGTAGAGTTAAGACATATATTGATGCAATTTTATATCAAAATAGAGCTCAATTAAACTCCAGCCCTTTAATTTAAATTTAAAATCTGCAATTTTTTTTAATGGACAGTTATGATTTCAGAAAATCAAGATAGGTAGTAATTAAGTTCATCTCATGTCTTTTTATTATATATCATCACAAACCGTCTCAACAAGATGGAAACAAATTATAAATTCCAAACAAACATAAACACACTCAAAGGAACGAGAATCTTATAAACAAAAAAATCCAAATGAACAAAAACCAAATTAAAAGAACTAATTCATCAACATAAATTAATTTAAATTTAAATTTAAATAAAAACACGTATTCTCGAATAACTCTTCACCAATCCTCAAGCACTTGCTTCAGCGTCTGCGATGTCTTGATATCACGTTCATCATATTTTGCAGCCGATTCTTCTGTCCATCGATAATTATAGGGCAGTTTCGACTTCCACGTCACGTAATCGCACAAGAATCCACCTATACATTGCTCCACCCCAATCTTTTCCAGATACTCTCTCAAAAACGTCTGCGCCACACCCTCCGGCCTGCGTTACGTTGCGTTGATTTTACATACAAAATTCAAAAATTAATTAATTAATTGCTAATTATGGAATAAATGAAGATGAATTTTCTTTCCATTAAATTAAAAACTCACTCAAAGAGCAAAGAGGCAATGACTTTATCGCCCTTCTTAAAGGTCAAACTCTCGATCACGATTCCATCGGCGGAAGCAGTGGCGGCGAACTTCATCGACTTCATCAATATTCCATCCGATTTTAAGTGCTCCACTTTCAGAGGTATCGAAATCGATTCCGATTTCGATTCCGCGGAGGATCCATAATCGTTCTCCTCGCTGGAGTCGGAGGAGATATCGCTGTCGGTATCGCTGTAGCTATCGTCGTCGCTGTCAGTGGTGGTGCTGCCGTCGCCGCCGCAGTGAGTTTCGGTTTCGAGTAACCTTATCTCGATTTCTTCTCCGTCGATCTCCCTCGAGAGGACGACCTGGCCGTTGTAAGTGCTGTGTTGAATTTTGAAAGGGAAATCGGCTGGGGGAGATGGTCTCTGCAAACAATTCAACGATTCAGATTAATCGGCAGAAAAAAAAAAGAAGGATTATAATGTATAATTAGTTAGCGATTGATTTAATTACAGTTCGTACCAACGGAATTAACTGCATCACTTTGATTTTATTGTCCAAGGCTTTGACGAGCTGATCGTTGACGGCGTAGGCCTTGGTGGAGAAACGGCGACCGGAGAGAAGAGGGCTGGGTTTTGCGACGGAGACGAACGCATTAGTGATGCGAATTCTGGGTGAGGCGATTGCACGAATTGCACCGGGAAAAACTATAGAGGAAGCTACGCGAAGCATGGTTAATTTATTGATATTTATTTATTTTCTCACTCTTGGTGTAAATTAAGTGAAATGGTGAGTGATAGTAGATCTAATATATAGAGAGGGAGAATGAATGAGATCTGCCTAGGGTTTTAGTTTGCCTTGATACACAAGAAAGAGATATGCATGTCGTTACCTTTCGAAAATGGTTTCTTAATTTGTGTAAGGATAGAGGTGCAATCGATTTGGATAGATTTTATTTTTTAATTTTATATATATGTGATGGATTTCCTACCATTACCAAGATTCCGTGACAGAATTAATAAATGATAAACGCTTGCTAGTTAAAAAATAAAATCATAATAATCAATAGATCAGCTGATACTGTTTGGATTTGCTCGTCGTATGATCCATTGTTTACAGGGGCGGACCTACGTGGGGGCAAGCGCAGGCTGAAGCCCCCACGGTGGTCGACGAAATTTCTATGTATTAGTGTATGTTTCGTAAAAAATTTATGTTCATTTCACGTCGAAGGATTTTTTTTCTATAGACTAGCCCCCTCGGTGATTTTATCCTGGGTCCGCCCCTGATTGTTTACCTTTAGGAGGATTTAATATATTTACAAACTATACATATAACATTTCCTAAAAAATTAAAAAAACGTGTATATACAACAATTATAAACACTCAACTAGTAACAAAATTATTTTATCGTCAAATTGATTCAACTCCACAAACACAACATTTTAGAAAAAAAAATAGTGTTTTTTTGAAGTCAGCCGTTTGTCCCACATCGACTTGGGAAAGCTCTCAGACTCTAAGGGCATGGCTAGTATGCAGAAATGGTCCAAGAATGGAATGACCATTCCTGCTTCCATTCCTAATCCTATGGATGGTACTGCTTTTCAGTCGGGAATGACTATTCCCGCAGGAATTAGTAATCCCATCAACATGGGATTAGCCATTCCTTCTACTCCCCTAGGTATTAGCTAATCCCTCACTACCAGGAATGAAATTTATTCAATTTTTTTCAGAAATTAATCTTACCTATAAGTTATGATATTGACATAACTTTATTAAACTTTGTCGGGAACCTTATTCGGGTTAGGTCAAGTCGGGTTGGGTCGGGCCGATCTTGGCCCATTGGACCAAATAAAGACATCTAATTGGTTTTTCTCAATTGATTGGACTTTCTAATATTAGTAAGAGTGTATTCTCTTTTATATGAAAGGAAATATAGTGATTAAAAAAATAAAAAAAATACCCCATCCCTTTTTTTTAAAGTGTTTTTTTGTGGTTTTTGGTTTTGTTTGTTTTTAAGTGTTTACCTCTATAATTAATTATATATATAAATTGGTGCTAAAAAAAATAATAAATGAGATTAAGATGTAAATATACATATTTTCTTGGTATGTGTATTTTGATGACGGTGGACACTTAAAAAACCAAATAGAGTATTGAATATCACTTAAAATGAGTAGAAAAAATATTATGATAATTTAAAGTGACAATGTAAGAAAAATAGTTTGCAAAAAATTATTCACAGTGAAAATTAGAAAAATTAGTGGAAAAATCACATGAATAGAGTTGATCATAACTACGAATCCTTATGGTGCAATGTCCGAAACAGACGAGTAAATAACTTTTCATAACACAATATTTTCTGTATATTTTTTTTGAATTTTCTTTTTGTAATGAGATTAAAAAAATCCGATGCGTGAGGCCTCACCGCATCCTCCGTGTTCCCCCTCATCGTTACCCGAAATATCTCGAGGAAATTCGATCCATCCTCAGTTTCCCAGTTTCTGTGGATTCTTTTTGGATTAAAAATGGCTTTCGCCGTTAGTAATTCACCGCTTCTGCGATATCCCTGCGATTCGCCTCTCTTTTCCTCGACGCTCCACATTACCCAACACCCATCCGCACGCAATTCCGCCTCCTCTGTTATAATTAATCACAAGGTGCGTCACTTTACGCGCGCGCGCGTAATCTTTATCATTAATTTCTATCTTTAGCTCCCTTTTTTAAACCCTAATTTTTTAGGAAAGTTTTTTGAGGTTGTTTAATATATATAGAGCGCTTAGTAGGTTTTGCGTTGGGATTGTCGTAAACGACGCGCCGTCATCATGAATTGCCAGACGACGGCGGAGAAAAGCGTGGTGTCTGGGAATAGAATGTTGGTAGGTTTGTGAGAGAATGTAGATAAATTTGAATATTTGATGATTGTTTATCATTTTATTTTTTTGAAAATGAAGTGCGATTCCTTGTGCTGTATTGAATATGTTGTTGATTGAGGTTTGTTGTCATGTGATTGGTAGGTGTTTGTGCCGCCGCACCCTTTGATTAAGCATTGGATTTCAGTTCTTCGAAATGAGCAAACGCCTTGTCCTGTTTTCAGTAAGTACAAGCTCATTGTATTTGCTAGAGTTTTGTTAGTAGAAGCAGGCACTGGTGGCCTTGGATTTTATTAGAAGATGTGAAAGTGAGTGTGGAATTTGAGTAGTTTATTGAATAATTTGAATTAGTGATGGAATATACTTGGAATTTTAAACATGCCATTTCTTTATGAAGGGTTGTTCTTGTAGGCTTCCTAGACTTGTCTCCTTTCTTTTGTTTGCTTTCTCCTTATATGTTGGATTGTGCCGTTCCAGAGAATGCTATGGCTGAGCTCGGGAGATTGCTTATATACGAGGCATCACGAGACTGGCTTGTAAGCTTTGACAACTTCCTTTATGAAGTTAACAAAAGAGTAAAATAAGGACGATGACAACTGAATCGAGCAATGTGTACACTTGAGTTGCTGTTTTGTTTTCATAAGCTGCACAGCAGCTGTAGAATTGGATATATAAACATTAGTTTTTTAAGGAAACTATTTCAAACATTAGTCTTGGCATAAGCTTGTTGCTAGAATATGTATCTATGGATATGCTTTTAACTTATAATTTTGGTGTATTTATGATTGCTGTCAGCCAACTATCAGTGGAGAGATCCAGTCGCCAATGGGTGCTGCCGCAGTGGAATTTATTGATCCAAGGGAACCGATTGCGGTTTGTCTCTCTCTCTCTCATGCTCATTCTTCTTCCAACCTTTTTCTATGATTATGTTTTTCTTAGTTATAGATCTAGGAAAAACGGTGCTAAATGAAGTTGTAACTCTTTTTCTTAAGGATTTTACTTTGAGATAGTTGTATTTTTGGCTTAAGACTTGACAATCATCATCTCTACAGGTTGTTCCCATATTGAGAGCTGGCCTGGCTTTGGCAGAGCATGCAGCATCAGTTTTGCCAGCAACAAAGACATATCATTTAGGTATGGTTATGTTTATATTTTTGTGATTGGCATTTCAACCACTGCAAGTTGTACATGTTACGTTTGCCAAAGTTTCATCATTATCTTTGATACGTTGAATTATTGATTCTTTCTATTTGAGTGAACTCTTGTTTGTCCTACTTGCCTTTTGACTGTATCTGTATGCTTTTGTAATGCTAGGGGTCAGCAGAAATGAAGAAACACTTCAGCCAACTGTATATTTGAACAAGTTAGTATGCAATGCAAACAAAGTATACTGTTTTATCAGTTTTAATCTTATTCATTTGCCGTTCTTGCTTTGAACTTTTGAGGCCTTTCTTATGCACTGAGCTCACGTTATTTATAATTGCATGCTCAAGAACGCATTGCCGTCTTGATAGTTTTCTCCTCCAATTTCCTCCTTATCCATATAATTATTGTGGCAATGGCTCAACCTTTCTAATTTTGTACTTTAGGTTGCCAGAGAAGTTTTCTGAAGGTTCTAGAGTGTTTGTTGTAGATCCCATGCTTGCAACAGGTACAGATATTGTTGCCTGTCTGAGTTCATCCACATACCAACACGCACTATGTTTTGATCTGATATACTTCTCGGGTTTGTTTTCTATACAATGGAGCCTATTGGAGGAGCTTTTGGGTCATTATCATTTGCTATCCTACTATATATAACTATTTATTAATCAATGATTTACTCTGAAGTTAGAATTAGATAGTTCTGCAGATTGGCATTTGGTTTATGTCCATGTTTCAAGGTACAGGTTACTCTTTGAATGAGAACATTCTCTATTTCAGGCTAATCATTCAGGTTTAGACAGATCACATTTAGCAATATCTCCAGAACGTTAGCGAATTTATGTTTAGTAAAACTTCGTATTAAAGTATAGCTGTGAGGTAATAGGAGTATATAATTCCGATAAAAAAAAAGTAGGAGTATATAATTCTTTGTAATATAAATGCAGTATTGTGCTTAATATTCTCATGATGGTGCTTGGTAACGGCAGTTTGATGGTTCTGCTTGTAATGTTTCAGGTGGTACTGTGGTTGCAGCTATTCAAATGATTAAGGACCGAGGAGTTGACAACAAGCAAATAAAAGTGGTTAGTCTTCTCCATTAACAACTTGATTAGGATCTTTTTTCTTTTCTCGTGATTCATATTATGACTACAACATTGCTTATTGTTGGCGCACTTGTCTGTGTCTCCCCTTTCATCGGTTGTATGTGTTATAAATTTCATAGCTCTCTTGATTAGCCTTCTTTCACTCGTCTCCTTCTCCTTCGCCTAGGGATTGGGTTTCCAATAGTTACTGACTTCATGAATTGATTAATTCAGATATGTGCTGTTGCTGCTCCTCCCGCTCTTCAGAAATTAAGCGATAAGTTTCCTGGGTAATAATGTTATATAGTCATATTAGATTTGGACTGCATATCTTTTGCTTTTTGTCAAAGGTATGGTTTGAGAAATTCTCTGATATTCTTTGTCAGGCTTCATGTGTATGCTGGAATCCTTGATGCTATTGTTAATGAGAAAGGGTAATCAGTCATTGCATGCTCATATTAGTGTGTTTTTTTTGTTTTTTGTTTTTTTCTAAAAAAAATTATGATTCATTTTTCAGGTTCATAATCCCTGGACTTGGAGATGCTGGGGACCGTAGCTTCGGCACATAATTCCGGCGAAGTTTATTAATAGCTCACTCGTCTCCCTTTCTTCGTTACCCCCAATTTTGATAAGGCAAGCTATGCAAAACACTGGCAATTTTTTTTTGGAAGTCTTGAAGGCTCATCATAATTCATGTAAAGAAGTGTTGATTTTGTTGCTTTTAGTTTTTTTTTTTTTTTTTCTTCTTCAACGTTTTTTTTTAATTAATTACATATTTGCAAACCACGTTTCAGCAGATATGTTGAAAATTCAGCATGCGATACTAGTTCACTGGTAAATAAAATAAAATTATTTTGATTTCAAAGAACTGGTTTAGAAAAACCGAATGGAAAATGAATATGTATAGATACTCGTTTATACAAGAAATTAGTAATTACACTTGAGACGACTTTAAATAGAAGGGTTGGTGAATTTGTAGCTGAAAAATCAGGAGTAGGAAAAATATTAACCGGAAATCAGCGCCACCAGTATAATACAACGCAAAATGCGCGGGAGCCCAGATTCTACTCGATTTCTAATCTGCTTTCTCATAATATAAAAGTTATCGACTTTTTTTCTTTTCATTTTAAATTAAATTAGAATTAATATCTCCGCCCTCGAGGATGACGGTCTCCATCTCCCAATTATATCGCCACTGACAAACTCTGCTTCTGTGATGATTTTTAAATAATATACTACATCCGTCCTTGATTTACTGACCCTGTTAATTTTTTAGATAATTTTAAAGTTTTGTAATGATAAATTTAAATTCGGATTTTTGGAGTTTAATTTTTTTTATAAGGTATTACGAGTATTATAATATCATGTAAAAAAAATTAATCTCAAAAAAATTCAATTTAAAATCATTCATTACGAAATTCTAAAATCATTAAAAAAAATTAATCTTAAAAAATTCAATTTAAAATTATTCGTCACAAACCTCCAAAATCAGGTAAGTAAATCGAGGAGTACTTATATTTTGATCATGTTTAATTAATGTCTGTTTTAATTTCAAATAACGTCGGTACGTATAAATTCCGAAGAGCGTGCAAAGAACGAAGCTCTCTTCGCTCGATATCCCCAAATTCATATCCCAAGGTAAGAAACGTTTAGCCTAATTTCTGAAGTTGTTGCCTAATTCCATTGGAATCTCAACGAACTTGAATATGAACTTGAAATGCGATGAATGATATATATGAATTGATGGGGTTGTTTTTAGCTCAGAATCGAATTGTGATATTTTCCAGCTATGTTTTTTTTTTTTTTTTTTTCAAATTATTTTGTTCTCATTCACGTCATCTTCAATTGTTGATGTTTGTCATGCTTTTTTTCAATCACTTTTCGCGCTTTGCAGTTTGCCAGTATCCCTGTATTGCAGTTGTGAGCGGTGTAATTATATTTTCTCTATGTCTGGTTGTGCTGATTGCAGAGAGGAATAAGTGATCGATCTCTATCTCTTTTAGGTAGGAAATCTTAATCAATTGACCATCTTGAAATTTTACATATTTTGATTTCTGATTCAAAGAGTTTCCATCGCAACTGAGTGAAGATTCTTATTTACTAGAACATTCTGGAATAGATTACATAGCTTTGATACTAGAACTAGAACATCTAGAAAAGATTTCATAAGCTTTGCTATCTGGTATTGTAACTTAGACTTGAGATAGATTACTTGTCAAAGAAGTACAATCCTTATTTCCTGATACAATGGCATCCTAAGCTGCTTCAGCACTTTCGCCTCGATAAATGTCATCTATTGGTGTTATGACAGTTACAATGTACCTTTCAACGTTGCTGATAGGGCCTTCCATGGGAAAACTGAAATTCTGGGGAACGGTCCTTGCTCGAATTGCTGAGAACTGGTATTCGACGATCTTGAGCCACACATAGCTTAATATACCTAGAAACAAAATGATCATTGAAACACATAAAATGTATAAGGCTACTAGATCCATCACTCTTTTGCTCTGCTTTGTCCTGGAGGGTGGAATGGGGTATGATAGTGTGAGTGCTCGACTTTTATAGACATTGTAAATGCATGAGATACGGTGAATTTAATAAAATCGTGTGAATCCCTTGTTGATAATAATCTCATTTTCGGGGAAAACTGAAGACGTCATAAATTTGCCCGTGGAAAAAGCAGGTGTGGAAAAAGCAGGCTTCATCTGCTTTAATTTAGGTAATCAGATTTGATATGGGATAAGTAATAATTATGCGCGTTGACCATATCATAAAAACACGGTAAAAGATATTAGTGAAGCAACGAATTGGTCTGGCAAGTATATTAGTGATTGATACTTTCGTTTACCCATTTCCTCAATGAAAACGTATGTGATAGATTGATACTCTAAGCTATAATGTTTTTTCCTCAGAAAATGTACTTAAAATGGAACCACCAGACTGGGACCTTGGCAGAAGACATTGGATTTGAGCTGCTAATTTGTTGCGATCCATTTAAGGAACTTCTAAAAACATGGTTTAACACAATTGTTCTTTGCGTCCATTTCAGATAATATATAAGAATGTTCACATATATTCTTCTTACAGTAACGACTTTGAAGCTTATTTGACTAGTGGCATTGTGTCCATGATGAAGAAAGAAGGAGCTAACAAACAGAACTTCTCGATTCCTTTTCTCAGATGTTTAATATGTTTTCTTGGATTACTGAAGTATGTGGTTGATGATTGGGTGATTCTGATGACCTCCTCACCCCAATTTACATATGAAAGAAAATAGAACTTTCTAAGTTTTAGTTCTTTTTCTTATTTAATCTCGTTCTGAATTACTCCTTGCAAATGTTAAAATATTTGTTAGGTTATTGACATATGCTTGAAAATAAATTCATTAGTCCGTTGTTCATGTTATAATGCATGTGTTTCTTAGATCAGGTAGGATGTTGATCAGTGGCATTGATTTGATCTCTGAAACAATTTTCTTGCCCTTCTAATAATAGGAAACAGAGGGAAATTGTGGAGTTCAGTATTATTAGCAGTCTCATTTGGAAATCATCTTGGTGTGGACTGCAACTCCTTAATACGAAGATCAATGACATAGTTCTTATCTTATCCTCAGGTAACATCATGATTATAGACTGCTGCTAGTGCACGAGAACATGTTCGACTTGCTGTGTCTTCGTCTCTTCGACCACTGGTACATGAAGTCTTCAATTTGATTCTCTTTTACCTGTTCAAATATGGGGTATGAACTTGTTTTTCATGTATTTTTCATATGTCATTGCTAATTGATTTCATTTTCTTTGTTTATCGGATAATTATTTTCTCCAAGTATACTCTCTCGAACTTTATTTATATCCCGTTTCCTTTTATTTATCTAACTTAGTGGAAACAACTCATCATGGAAGGGTTTGGTAGGTTAGTTCTTTAGCTTTTCTGTATCACTTACTTCAGCCTTCTCTCTCTGATTCAATTTTTCCAGCCATTTTCTTTCTGCGATGAGTTCAATAAATAGTAAACAGATCATTTTTTCTCTCAAATGATTTTGATATGATACCTCAAACATGCTCAGATTGGTGTAATCTAAAAAATATATATATAGCAACAAAGAACCTTTACAGGAAAAAAAAATTCTAGAAACCAATTGAATCCACCTGCAACATCTAAAGCTAGATATAACGAAAAATTTCACCCTAACCAATAACAACCACATAAACTATTCCTTAGAAACCTAGATCCATGAAGAAACTTAGAGTGAAAACTATAAGCCTACACCCCAAAATAACCACCATCGCAGCTACAGGCGCCTGTGCTGGTGCTGTCGGTGCCATGTGGCCGCGGTTTGCTGCTCAGGCAACAGCAAACCAAGCCTATCAACAAAATGAATCCACAAGCTGAGGCCAAGGCTTGAGCCCATTGCTCATAGTATCCCATCTTCTTCTTTAGTTTTCCTCACCTTTCTTCGACTCAGCCCCATCCTAAGTTTTTACTTCATCCAAACTTGCAGGAGCCAAGAATATATCGTTGGTATCTAATGTTGAGAAATAGTTGGGCGTATATTTATGTGTATATATATGTAGCATGGTAATATTATATGTGAAAAACAAACTAGGGAGAAATAGAAATGATGGTGCACATGGCCTTAGGTATAAAGAGGGAAATAATGAATGGCCAGCCTGTGGAACCTAAGAGAGATACTAGTTGAAATCAGTCTTGAGTAGCCAACCAAATTCGACTTATCATAGAGTTTTAAATTGCATTTTCTTGTAGATTTGGTTAATCCATTCTCTAACGCCATACATTTCGTCTTTGAAAGAGCTTATCCTGATGCTTCTTGTTGAAAAGTGTACTGTAAAATCAAAGAATCAGCAAAAGGTTTGTTTTCTACATGATGGGTTGGCCAGCTGAAATATTCTTGCGCCTTTTTTGGAGTTTGGACATACCTTTCTGTGTGGTTTTGCCTTTTGAATTCCAATTTCTTCTAGAATACAAATATTGTATAGTGCTAGAGATTACACTCAAATTGAAATCTTGGATTGTATATTATTTGGTTTAAATCCATATTCGAATATGCTCCAAAATCCGATTGACCAATAATTGTGGGCCTCTATTTCAGCAAAATTGAGTGCTAGTTAGAGTTTTGAATTAAGTTGATTATCAAATGTTGCAATTATGTGAGTTTACTACTAGTATTTATTGATGTGTTTAGTGCATAATATTTTATAGGGAAACTAGAATATACTACCTCCATCCCATATAAAATGTCCACCTTTCCTCTTTGAGTCATCCCAAAATTTAGTCCACTTTCCTAATGTGGTATGGATTAAAATCACTTGAGTCCATCCCATCACACTTTAATTAGTCCAAAAGTAACTTTATTAGCCCAAAAGTACATTTATTATCCCAAAAGTAACTTTATTACCCCAAATTAATATCACTTTAACCCATCACATCACATTATTACATAAATGCATTGGTTTGTGATCCAATTTCAAAGTGGACATTTTATATGGGATGGAGGTAGTAGAAGACAGAGTGTGAAAGATCTGTGGAAAGGAATTCAAAAGGGTATTTTCTTCGTGGTCTGTATAATTAACCGCGCATACATGCACACGTGTGCTCCGCTGTCTCAGGGAATTTCCACTTTCTACTGTTCCTCCCTTTTTCTTTCTTTTTAATATTTGTTTCAAACTTCCTCTTTTGCATCTGTGTTGCACCGTTGGTATGCTGTGCTGTTCTTTGTTTTTATTAATTTAATAATTTTCTTCTTCATTATGCATTTTATTGCAGAGGGTATTAATCTGTGAAAAAGCTGGACTCTCTTGATGAAGTGTCGTTAGTTTTTTGTTTTTAAAAAGTAAGCCTACGACGGTTGGGGCTGTTTACCTGACTTCCTGAGTATCCATTACTTTAGCAAGATTTTTAAACTTCCATTACATCTGCCTTGTATTATGACACTAGTTTCAATTGAATGATGTGTAATGTGAATATAATCGTGAAAGTGTCGGGGAGGATCACGCGACATTAGCACATAATCTGCAGATAAATCTAGTCGGGGCAGGATGAGAGAAAACGATAGCTTCCATTGATTGCCTCGTATATGTTTTCATATGCTCATAAGCAAGCACAAAATACATGAACGTAAACATTGACATATCCCAGGTAGCTATTAATCAATTTAATCTCCATAGAGACCTACTTTTGTTACAATCATACATTACAGAAACATATAGATCAGGATCCCACTGTAGAGACCGTAAAATACACACATCCCGCAAGCTTTCACTTTGTTGGAAACAGAATTAAAGTAATCGACTATCCCTTGCCACACTCGGACTGATTTCAAGAAAATGTTGCACTAAAACAGTGGGACATCTATTTCATACGTAATGCAACAAGTGTCAAGCATGATAAAATAAACATAGGATTGAGTGAAGTGTACAAATTATACATTGAAGACAGAATATCCAAATATGGCACTTTCAGGGTAAAGAAACTGTCATGTACTCTGCTATACACAAACTACATATCACTATAATTGCGCCAAACTGCACGGAATTCTTCACGGAATGTGTTCAGCCGAGCTTTCAGGTTTGGTGTCCTAAAGCTTGCATGAATGATGGTGACTGAGAGAGAGAGAGAAGTTAGAGATGCACAAATATGTTCAACCCAGAAAAGTATCTGATACTGATGCGTAAACTTACCAAGAAGACCAATAGCCAATGCCAACAAGACAGTAACAATGCCAGAAGAGATAAACCAAAGGACGCAGCTCACTGCAGGGCGAAGGATTACATGATATTAACACCATTAAGCGGTTACTAAAAAAACAAACACAGAAGAGGCCTAAAAATCTCAAACCTATGGAAAATGCCAAGGCAAATACCCAGCGTGGCCAACCACATATATGTATGGTTCGTCTAGTAGATGGGCGCCCACGAATAACAGGCCTAAGTAAATTATAACCTTAAGTTAGGAGCAATATCAAATGCTTAGAAATTGTAGAGTAGCTGCATTGCTTACGTTAGGGGCGGCCTCATTTTGGCAGCGAGATGTGGAGAAAATTGTCGTACAGTTCTTGTTACTTTTTCATTGAAAGTGCCTGCAAAGCTATGTACAAATATCTTGCAATATAAAAAACAAAGAACAAAGACAGAGACTGCAAAGTCCAAATTAAGTAACAGAAAACTAAATAAAACATATTATGATTCGCACATGTCAACCTACTTATTGCTTCAAAAACAAATTCAGCTACATACCACTGGGCAAAATAGAAGGGAAAACATTTGAAGAAGTTGAAAAGACATATCATCAAAAGCTACATACATCACAGAGATAAGGCTCCATTCTACCCATCTTGCAAATTGATAGTATTTTGATTCTGTTGAAATAAGCCTCTAATTAGTAGGAGTTTTCCATGGTAAAAATTACTCATCATTCATTTCAAGATAGTGAGATACTTGATTGTTTTCCCTCTCCTAAAAAGCCTCAACCACGAATAACCAAATCCTAGTTTAAACGAAAGAACTTCAAATCTCACAGAACTTCAGAGAGCTACAAGTACATAATCCAGTCACAGAACTTCAGAGAGCTACAAGTACATAATCCAGCCAACTTAGTTAAACAAGTACTTTAACTCCAATACTCTATATCAGGAAACATCATAGTGACTGAGTGTTACAGTCAGGAGAAAAAAACACAGCTCTTGCGATGGTGTAACTGAATATTCATACCTATCATTTAGAAAAGCAATGCTCAGAGCTGCCATGAGAGCTGCAACAATCGATAGTGGCCTCCTAAGAAACCCCAGTCCTGAAACATGCATGTATAGTGATCCATCATAATCCAGGCTAACAGATAACTATGTGAGCACGAACACAAACAAGTATCCCATCATCTTTAGCTCTCTTACCAAGAATAGAAACAATCATGATGAAATAATTTGTCCGGTAACTGCAAATAAGATCATGAACACAAAAGTAAGGATTGCAGTATAGCAGCTCGAAAAATTGTTCACATACCCTCGGTGAAAAAATAGAAAGAAAAAACACCACTCAACAGCCATTTTTCAGCTCCATGATAAATCACAACCCTAAAATTAGAAATCCAAAAAACAATAATAAAGAGAAACGCATCATTCGAATTTTCTAGTTCTTTCTCTTGCATGCCTGTACCAATGAATCTCACACTGCCAAGCTAATACAGAAATTGATAAAAATAATCGATCACATGAGGAGAAAGATCGCACTAGTAGAGGTTGCATTTGAGGCGACTGTTCCATTTGGCATAAGAACGCGGCAAAGTGAATCGGGAGAAGAACTCCGAGAACGGACGCGGCGGCGACGACCAGTCCACTTCTCGCAGCGCCTCCACCAGATCCTCAGCAGTGACGTTGCTCCAATCCATCCGCTCCCAAATCTACAAATCGGGAGAAACCCTAGGCAGCAGCTAGCTGACAGAATCGAACAAGGAGAGGGAAAAAAAAATAAAGGATAACTGTGGATTGAAGAAAGAGGCAGACTCAGAAATTTGACAAGCGCGGATTTGGAATCAGTTTACGAGTTACAGATTAAATTTGGTGATAAGTTAGAGAGAGAGAGAGAGAGAGAGAGAGAGAGAGAGATGAGAGAAAAGAAAAGGAAAAAGCTTGGAATGAAAATGAGAGAGGAGAGGGAGGTTCGATTATGAGTAATTGATAAATAATTAAACCCAAAAAAAAAAAATTTAAAGTGTCTGAGCCCGGGTTCGAACCGGGGACCTCTAGTGTGTGAGACTAGCGTGATAACCGACTACACCACCCAGACGCTTTAACATATGTAAATAATATAATAAATCTAATAATTATGTTACAGTATTGAACATTTGAAGGTTAAAAAGGTTAATAGTGAATGAAATGTGTCATTAATTACTATAATTAGTTGCTACTCAAAAGGAAATTAAGAGTTAAGGAGGGTTAATAAAAACTTACTGTGGCGCCGTCCACTTTTTAACAACGCTGTCAAATTGGGGGTGGCTCCGGCCGCCATAAAACTGCGGTGGGTCAAGCAAAACCACTAATATCTCTAAACAAAAATTCGGAGAATCCCTTTTGTTAATTAATCATACATCTCAATCATTGAACTTTCTTGCACTAAACTAAACATACATCTTTTCTCCATCGTCATAAGCAACATTTAGATGTTTGAAGAAAATATCAAATTTTTAAGGTCCCTTCCGATTGATTTCCCTGTCCTCTCCACCTCGTATAGCACCTCATCGCCAATTCGAAACGAAGAAGAAAAAGAAGAGATTTCACAAAAGCCCCCCAAATCTTTGAGTGGTAAAGAAGCCATAGAGAAAGAAGAGAAGAGTAATAATTAGCCGAAAATTTTTACCTTTTTTTTCCATTTCTTTCTGCTGGGTTGGAGCTCGAAGTTCATGTTTGGATGTTGAGAATAGTTGGCTATGGCGCAAAGGGGGTACTACGTGGTGGGGGATTATGTGGTGGGGAAGCAGATTGGGGCGGGCTCGTTCTCGACGGTGTGGCACGCGCGCCACCGCGTCCACGGCATCGAAGTCGCCATCAAGGAGATTGTTACGTCTCGATTGAATCCCAAATTGCAGGAAAGCTTGAAGTCGGAGATTTTCATTCTTAAGAAAATCAATCACCCCAATATCATCCGTTTGCACGACATGATCGAGGTTCGAAACCTCCCCCCTTTTTCTCCCCTTCATTTATTTATTGTTGTTTGAGGTAGTTGAACTCTCGTGTTGCTTTTGAAGGATCGACTCTGCATTTGTGCTTCTGCTTTTTGAATTATAGAGTTCTTTAGGGTGTTAGGAAACTGTCACTATGAAGTAGAGATTCTAGACTGTTTTCAGATGACTGCTGGGAACTCGGATGAACTTGGATGCAATATGTTCGAATCCTTTTTTCCTCTTTGTTTGCTGGGATGAAAGACATTTTGTAAACTTATAAGAGAACAACTAAAGCAAGGATTTTTGGATCATAGGTCAAATGAAATTCGAAAAGTGTTGAAGACTGAAACCTGTTTTGTTCTGTATATATAGGAACCGGGAAAGATATACATTATTTTGGAGTACTGCAAAGGGGGGGATCTTTCGGTATACATTCAACGACACCAAGGAGGAATCCCTGAGGCAACCGCAAAGTACTTCATGCAGCAACTAGGTATTAGCTACTGATTTGCTGTCTGTAAAGTGTAATCTTGTGGTTTCTGTATGCTGATCAGGTAACTAAGATTTCTTTTTTTCTTTTTCTTTTTTCCGCAATTTGAATGATGCAGCGGAGGGCCTTAAAGTGCTTCGTGAAAACAACCTTATACACCGGGACTTAAAGCCGCAGGTGTGCATTAGAAACATACTTTATGCTTGGTTTATCTCAGTAGTGAGGTTCTTCTAGTCTTTCATTAACTCAGTAACTTGTATCTATAGCTCTCATAGGATTCGTTAACTAGGTAGAGCTACTGTGTGGTGATTGCATAGCATTGTTTTCATCTTTTTATTTTTCTGATACTTTCTGTTTTTAGACATTATGAACTGAAATATTGTACCTGAATCTTGGACAGAATCTCCTCCTTTCTTCTAGCAGTGACAAGAGCAGCTTGAAGATTGCTGATTTCGGCTTCGCAAGGCATGGGTCTTTTTTCTTGAATCTTGTATTTGCAGCCTTCATTGTTTTCCCCTGTCTAATTTATCTTAAAAAAATCCTTAGCACATACTTACTCCTTTACACTTGCAATGATAGATACCCAGTTCAAAGTTTGAAATTTGAAAGTGAAAAATTCGTTTCCTTCTGCCAGATCTCTACAACCTTTGGGCCTCGCGGAAACTTTATGTGGTTCACCACTGTATATGGCTCCCGAAATAATGCAGCTCCAGAGATATGATGCTAAGGTGAGATTTAACTTTTGAGAAATTCTAATAATTCTTGACTCATATTAACCCAACAACACAGGCAGATCTCTGGAGCGTTGGTGCCATTTTGTTCCAACTTGTTACTGGGAAAACTCCATTTACTGGAATTAACCAGATACAGGTATGTTCATCTTAGGTTCTAATTGCTTCTAAGTGTATTAGCTGAGTTTTGCTTGTGACAAAATCTTGTCTGAACTGCCTTTTGCAGCTACTCCAGAACATCATTAAAGCAACTGAATTGAAGTTCCCACCCGAGGCTAAGGATTTGAGTCCCCACTGCATGGATTTGTGTAGAAAATTGCTGAGGCGAAATCCAGGTATTGCATTATAATGTGTAGAGCATGCAGTGGTTTTGCAGTAAACTCTGAAATATCTTTGGTTGATAGTGAATTTCTCTGATCCTGTGTAATATCCCTCCACTTGCTGTTTTACTCCACAAAGATCAGTCTCGTATAATCTAATTTAAGTACCAGAATAGTATCAAATTTACGGACCTGTTATGGTTATTATATCAAAAACTTTATATTAATTGGTTCTCACCGTTATGTGTACAGTGGAGCGGTTGACATTTGAAGAGTTCTTTAACCATCCTTATCTGTCTCAAAGGCAGCCTGATGAATCATTCAGGTAAAACACAATCTACTTGTTTATTTGATCAACGATAATACGTTCCTTTTCCTTAGACAACTTTTGTCGTGCAGAAAAAGGCAATCAGGAAGAGTATTAGACGGTTTCCCTCTTCAGGGGAATACGGAGGAAAGCTTTCGTGAAGATGGTTTACCTGAAGATAATACAGCCCAAAGTTCGCAAGAAGATTTACCATTCTCTCTAGATGAAGAATCTAGCAGCACTATTGGCAGTCCAGCTTCCCCAGAAACACCGATCAAGAAATCAACATATGGATTTTCTGTTGATCCTCATAAAGCAGAAATTAAAGGGTCCAGAATTGTCAATCGCCAACCTGCAGAAGGAAAAGTCAAGGGTTCTCTCACAACCATGGACCTCGATTTGATACTCGACAATCAACAGAAAAAAGGTAGCTATGTTGATAACCTTCTGGGATTCTCTTGCAGTTTAGATTCTTAAATTACTAACTTGGTTTCACTTGTCAGTCGATGATCCAGCCGAGTCGATCGACCAGGATTACGTATTTGTCCCTGGTTCTCCTATGGATATACCATCTTCAGGACATGCTTTCAAGCCTAATCGCCTTCCATCTAAATATGGCAGTGCGCCTGCTTATCCTGGAAATGTTGGCCCCATGTCAAGTACTCGATTGCCAATAATTGGGGGAGGAACTGCTGGAGCTGATCATGCTCGACGTATAGAAAGTCGTCTATCTGCTCCTGGGATTTCACATGGATCAGTGAATACTGTAGTTAACTCAGAGTTGCCATCGACTGACTACATGACACGGATCAGTTCATTGCAGCGCTTTGCAGCTGCCATCACTGAGTTAGTAAATGAGAAGGTAACTAAAAGAGTTTTGTCTGAAGCTCTATGGAATCAATCTTGTTGAGCCTAGATGCCATTTTCTCTCTCTTAAAGAATTGTTTTATCCAATAAATGTAAACAATGTGGTTATCATCGTGTAGATCAAAGGAGGAACACAGCTAGAAGCCTTTTCAGTCCAGCTTGTAATTCTTGCTATATGGAAGCAAGCTTTGCATATTTGTCACACTCATGCAGCTTCAGCTATGGAAGGAAGTCCAACCCATGATAATACAAGATCCAGAGAAGTTTCTCAGATAGAGAGAGCGTTCCTTCAAGAAGTCGAGCACGCTGAGGAACTTGCTAAAGTAATAGAGCCTGGTATGTGTATGAACTCTTCTCAATCTACAGTCCTATTCAATCACTTGCTATAAAAGGAAAAGGAAGCCTTATATTAAGAGAAACTTAATTTGAAAACTATACAAACAAAGCACACTCGAGAACGAGGATTAATGATACTCCGTATTACATTTGCCAACCTCACATGCATACCCATGCACTAGATTGTAAGTGTTTTATAAATTATTGAGTGACGATTCCGTGAGTTTGTTAAATCAGGAAATAAGGAGATTCCAGATGCGATGGAGTTGATATATCAGTCTGCATTAGACATGGGGAGACACGGAGCTGTAAGTATTAGTTTGTCCGTTGCTAGCATATGCTATTTTCCGAATAAACTATAGGTTCTGTTCTTTGATTAAACATATGAATATTGCACGAGTCGATACTTGAGGGATTTCTGTTTACTGTGGATTGGTTGCAGGTTGATGAGTATATGGGTGATACTGAAAGTGCAGTGATTTTCTACTCGAAAGCTGTTCGCCTATTCCGTTTCCTTCTAGTGGAAGCACCGTGTCTCATCTTGAATCCTCCGTTTTCCCTCACCAACTCGGATCGATACCGTATTGAAAATTACATTAATGCCATCAGGAACAGGCAGAACGTTTCAAGGTCTCAGAGAATGGCTATACTGAAGGGCGAAATTCGTCCTTCCCCTTCTTGAAACTGGTGCTCACAAATTATTTTCAATTCTTTATTATTTTTTTGTTCACCTCTTGTATATATTGAATCTCCTATTTGGAGTGTGGTGGGAGGAACCAAATCCCTAGCAACATGAAAACTTGCGTGTAAATATAAATCCAAATTTGTACAGTCACTCTGTTTCTTGAAAGCTGATGCATTTGATGAAAATTATGGGTGAGATCTTAAATTTTTCTAGAGAGAGAGAGGTCAACCTTCATGGATCACCAACCACAGCCGAAATGTGGCAATCTTAAGCTCTTATAGTCCAGGTTGGTCCAACCTCCTCCTCCAAACCCTAACCTTCATCTCTTTAAAACTTGATATCCACTCAAATTCTCATAAGCTTCAAATCTTCAGCCATGGTTACATGCTTCCAACCTTCTTCCATGACCCTAGAAGATGACTCTGTCGTGCTTTTCTCGACTTCCGACTCACCGGAGGAATCCACCAGCCAGTCTTCCTCCTCCAACCACTCCCCTCCGCACCTCACCTTAACACCTTACAAACTAACAATCACCAACCTTTCCTACACCTTTCACAAGGCTCCATCTTTCTCAACCTTCATCTCTCGTGGCCTGAACAAGGAGAAGAAGCCTGTCGACATTCTTAAGTCGGTCTCCTTCACTGCAAGAACCTCCGAGATTCTTGCAGTCGTGGGCCCAAGCGGCACAGGCAAGTCCACTCTCTTGAGAATCGTCTCCGGCAGGGTGAGAAACAGAGACTTCAATCCCAAGAGTATCATCCTCAACGACAACATCGTAACGAGTCAAGAACAGTTGAGGAAGATATGCGGCTTCGTAGCTCAAGAAGACACTCTCTTCCCTCTTCTTACAGTAAGAGAGACGCTCATGTTCAGTGCCAAGTTCAGACTCAAGGAGATGAGCGCTCGAGACAGAGAAGATCGAGTCGAGGGCCTAATGCAAGAACTCGGACTCTTCCACGTCGCAGATGCTTTTGTCGGGGACGAGGAGAATCGTGGGATTTCGGGAGGGGAGAGAAAGAGAGTGTCCATCGGAGTAGACGTGATCCACGACCCTCCGATTCTGCTTCTCGATGAGCCGACTTCCGGACTCGACAGCAGCTCGGCTCTTCACGTAGTCGAGCTGCTTTCGTCCATGGCTCGAGCCAGGCAGAGAACCATAGTCCTATCTATTCATCAACCGAGTTACCGAATCCTTCAACGCATCCCAAACTTCTTGATCCTTTCTCACGGCTCAGTTGTTCATAACGGCTCGATTCAGTCTCTAGAGCTAGCTATCAAGAAGCTGGGGTTCAAGATCCCACCTCAGATCAACCCTCTAGAATTCTCCATGGAAATCATCTCAATTCTTGAAGAATCATACTTGAAAAACCAAGCCTCTGAAGCAGAGAGCAGAAAGGCATATCCTTCGTATTCGAATCATCCGGCGTTGCAAATGGAGGTAGACAACAAAGAAGAAGCTTCCGATCCGTTTCTTTCAAGACTGTTCGAGATAATGGTGCTGTGTGTGAGGCTATGGAAGATCATTTACAGAACAAAGCAGCTGTTCTTGGCTCGAACGATGCAAGCTCTAGTCGGAGGCTTCGGCTTAGGCAGCGTTTATGTTAAAGTAAGGAAAGACGAAGGCGGAGTTGGAGAGCGATTAGGCCTTTTCGCCTTCAGTCTCAGCTTTCTCCTCTCCTCAACTGTCGAAGCTCTTCCCATATATCTTCAAGAACGCCGCGTTCTGATGAAGGAAGCTTCGAGGGGCTCATACAGAGTTTCCTCCTACTTAATAGCCAACACCATGATCTTCTTCCCTTTCTTATTCATCGTGGCGATCCTCTTCTCCGTCCCATTATACTGGATCGTCGGCCTCAACCCTTCGCCCTCCGCCTTCGCCTTCTTCACGTTCATCGTCTGGCTCATAGTGTTGATGGCCAGCTCTTTGGTGCTGTTCTTGAGCGTCATATCACCAGATTTCATATCTGGGAATTCACTAATCTGCACTGCTCTTGGAGCATTCTTTCTGTTTTCGGGATACTTCATCCCGAAGGAGTTCATACCAAAATACTGGCTTTTCATGTACTACGTTTCTCTCTATCGGTACCCTCTTGATTCTCTGGTTCTTAACGAGTACTGGAGCGAGAGAGACGAGTGCTTTTCGACGAGATTCGGAGAATGTGTGCTTACTGGGAGAGATGTGTTGAAGAGCAGAGGATTGGAGAAGGACACAAGATGGATCAACGTTGGGATTATGCTGGCATTCTTCTTCTTCTATAGGATTCTTTCTTGGATTGTTCTTACTCGAAAGGTTTCCAAGACTACGCTGTAATGGAATAATTGAGTTCCTTTAATATTTGGAAAGATTGTGTTTTTTTTTTTTTTTTGTCTTTTGAGTAGAGCTGTCAAAGAGGCCGGGTCGGGCCGGCCCAACCTAGCCCAACGGGCCACGTACGCTAAAAAGGGTCGGGTCAGGCGGGCCCAAAATAGTCGGACTCATAAACTCTAGCCCAACCTAACACCATATGGGCTATCGGGCCAACCCGGCCCATAACTTTTTTTATTTTATTTTTTTTAAAAAAAAATTACAATACAAATTTTAAAATTTATATTTTTATTATCATGTTGGTCAATTTAATTGTTAACATATTTTTGAAAGCAAGAGTAAAAAATATTATTGTATAATTTTATAAATTAAAATATGAAATAATTAACCTCAAGAATTAAATTAATTACCTAAAATGCTATATATCAAAATAATTTATAAATAAAATAATAATTTCATATATTTAATCAATTTATAAATAATATATTATATATATAACTATAAAAAATACTACTACATAAATATATCGGGCCAAATAAGCCTATAGGCTTCGGACTTTTTTAGCCCATGGCCCACAAAGCCCAGCGGCCCATTGGGCCGGGCTATTTAGGCCTGAGAAATTTTGGGCCTCTATTTCTAGAGCCCGGCCCTACCTAAATCTCGGGTATGCCGGGTCGGCCCGTCGGGCCGGGCCACTTTTGACAGCTCTACTTTTGAGGATAGAATCTACACACCTAATAATTCACCATAGTGATATTTTCTGATTTGGGATCTTTTGTCCCTAATTCGGTGATCCAACCGTGTCCCAAATTGTGATTTTTATTGGTTTTATACTTTTTTTTTAATAAATTTATTTTATAATGATTTAGTTTAATTTTATGATTATTTGCAAGGGTTCACTCATGTGATTAGGGTTTGTAACTATTTTTTAGCATTTAATTTTACTTTTATTAGTTATATTATGATTGATAATTCAAAAATTAGGGTATATAATATTTAAAATTTTTAATTTTTACTTATAAATGTCTATTACTCCCTCAGGTATGTGAGGTATAGTAATAAAAAGGTTCATGAATCTTGAGCCGGAGGGAGTATGATTTAGTATGTTATATGGAGTAGTATTTTTTATTTTTATAATATAAAACTAATAAAAATTAAATTTTAGGATACAATTGAGAAACTGAGTTTGAGACCGACGATACCATCTGCCCTTTTATACTACAATAAACAATTATCCTAACATTTATCTAACTATACCTATATAAAAAAGAGTCTTGTGGCAAAATGTACATCATCTATTATACCCTTCATGTATTTTTTTTTTATTGATTACTTACTTGCTTTATATATATATTTTGTATATGACCTTCGACGTGATCGGAAGGCTCAACGCCCACTCCGGCGCCATGTACCCTTGCGTCCCTCGTATCCTCGTGAACTCTGAGCCCGGCCCTTCCCTCTGCAGCAGCTTCGAGAGCCCGAAATCCGCGATCTTGGGCTGGAAATCGGTGTCGAGAAGTATGTTTTCGGGCTTGACGTCGCTGTGGATGAAGGGATGGCAATGGGTCGGGTACCCACCCATTTAGTCTTTCTCAAACCCAAACCCGTTAAAATTTTTCGTACCCATACCCGTCCCAAACCCGTTTAAAATTTGATTTTGATACCCGTACCCGCCCCAAACCCATCGGGTGATACCCACTAATTACCCGATAAAACCCGAACCCTACAACATTAATATAAATAGTTCTTTAAAATTTTATATAACAAAAATTATAACTATATATATATATACCAATCGAAAGTCAAAACTATTATTTAAACATGCAAATCTTATTACAAATATGAACTAACAAAATTACTCCCTCCGGCTCATAATTCGTGAGACCTTTCTTTTCGACACGGGAATTAAGACGGGAGTGTTTAGTGTTTTAAGTGTATTGTGTTTAGGATTTAATGTTATCTATATATTTATACATATTTATATACTCAAAAAAATATTAAAAATTAATATTATGTTTTTAATTTTTTTTACTTAATAAATTGAATTAAATACGGATTAATTAATGTTAATTAATTTTTTTTTAATTTTTTTTTTTTTTCCGTTGAAGCTCTCAAACATTCAGTATATATACAAAATCACATAAACAAAATTATTGGGCTAAGGCTGTAAATAAAATGAACTTAAATTGAAAAATTTCTTCATCACTTATTCATCACATGGTAAATATTCACCCATCAAATCAACAAAATTTAAGTGGCAAAACTGGGGGGGAATTTACCCATCTAAATTAAGGCGCCATTATTCAAAATGGCCGCCTGTATCTCTACCTAATCTACATGGTAGTACTCCTTCTCTACAATAATTCTACATCCCCCATTACAGGAGCAAAACCTCCAGAAAAAAAAAAGAAAAAAAAAAAGAATATAGAACCAGAGGAAGAAGAAACTCCAGCCACTATTCTTGATGGTGAGAAGGCCGAAGGATCTCACAAATGATGAGAGGAACCGTTGTGTGCAGTTCATTCTTCAAGGGTCTACTGCTGGAAAGCCAAAGAGAGGGAGAATGCTTGCAGCTCGACTTCATTTTGGAATATCCAAAGCCACTGTCTCCAGGCTGTGGAAATCTGCAAAGGAACAACTGCAAGCAGGGTTAGCCATAAATATTGTTTCAAAGAAGATGGGCAGAAAAAGAGACCATAACAAACAACCTAATTGGGAGAAGATTAAGAGTTTGAAGCTAAGTGAGAGGAGCAGTATCAGAGCAATGGAACCACATTTGGAGGTTAGTAGAGCTACTTTACAGAGGTGGGCTAAGGCTGGGTTGTTTAAGATTATAAACTCAACCATCAAGCCCTCACTAACCGTAGACAACAAGTTTTTAAGAATGAGATTCAGCTTGGAGGCTCTAGAATTGGATAGGGTACTCAACACTCTCAAGTACTCATCTATGCACAACATTGTGCACATAGATGAGAAGTGGTTCTACATCACCAAAGCCAAAAGAAGGTCAGCTCTGAACTCAAATTTCAGTTTCTAACCATTAAAAGCACATAACTTTATGTATTTTCATTGAGTAAAATTGGCCTCAGCTCTGAACTTTTGCATCATTGGCCTAGTTAGGGACAAAACATAACATTGTGCACACACATTGCGCAGGTATTACCTAGCACCGGATGAAGAAGAGCCATATAGGGCATGCAAGTCAAAGAAATTCATAGGCAAGATCATGTTCATGTGTGCAGTGAGCAGGCCTATAATCAGAGATGATGGCACTGTACTATTTGATGGCAAATTGGGCTGCTTCCCATTCATTACACAAGAAGTTGCAAAAAGAAAAAGCAAGTACAGGGCCAAGGGCACACTTTATAATAAAGCAGTGGACTCAATTACAAGGGAAGTAATCAAGGACATGCTTATCACCAAGGTACCAGCAAGATCATGTACTACTAATGTTCCTATTGCATAACTTATGATGAATTTGGGATTTAATTTGACCTCAGAACTTACGCTAGTTCATCATTGATCAAGTAACATGCTTACATTCCTATATTTGTTTCAATGTAACATGCCAAACAGGTTATGCCTGCAATCAGACAAAAGTGGCCAGAGGGTGCATCAAAAACCATAATCATACAACAAGATAATGCGAAACCGCACATAATGGATTCTGATCCTGAGTTCAGAGAGGCTGCCACCCTAGATGGCTTCAACATGATGCTAACACAGCAACCACCTAACTCTCCTGATACAAACATCAATGACTTGGGCTTCTTTAATGCAATTCAATCCCTACAACATCAGAGGACATGCAAAACCGTTGATGATCTAGTGCAGGCTGTAAAAGATGCATTTCATGAGCTGCCAGCAATGACATTAAACAAGGTATTCCTCACATTGCAAAGCTGCCTCACAGAGATCATGAAGGTTAAAGGGCATAACAACTACAAGACCCCACACATGGGAAAAGACAGACTTATTAGAGAAGGAACATTGCCAATCAACTTAGAAGTTCCTATTGAATTGGCAAAAGAAAGCATCCAGTTTCTGGTTCAGAATGGTCAAATCAGAGGCATAGAGCAGCTGATTTATAGGATAGGGCTGCAACAGTTAACAGGAATTGAAGATGATTTTGCAAGTGTTGCCATCATATAGAAGCAATGCAGATTTCGGAAATAGGGCTACAAGATGAAGGGCAAGCACCATTTTTTGCAGAAGCAATATGACATAGATTAGGGATATCCTATATAGACTGCTAATGTTTGCATTTTTATTTTCAAAAGACTTTTGTACTCTACATCTTTTGAAATGAAAAATGCACAATTGCTATTGGACTGCTATATGTATGGAATGACATAAACTCTAAGAGAAAGCATGATCAAGTAAATAAATTGCTCCCTCACACAATGCATCATAAATCACACACTTTAACATTCCAACATATTTCCAACAGCAACCCCAGAACAAGCACTAACAAATAGAGGATCTTATACCAACATCATCAGAACCAACACTATCAAGTAAATTATCCATTTTTTTCTTTGCTGAGCCGAATTTGCTCTTCAACAAAACGGTCAGCCGAAGCCTCTGCCTCATCCCACTCCTCAGTGGTGGGATGGAAAGGAAAATAAATCGGGTTGCCATTGCGATAGTAGCAAGGCTCCCCCAAGCCCGGAGAATCGCTTTCCTTTGGGGCCTCCACCTCAACAGCAATCAACGGCGGCGGCGGCGGCGGGGGAGTTTGCTCTGAACTTTGGGCGGGGGAAAGCCTCCACCGCCGCGCCGCCCAATCCGCAGTTCGAAGAGGGGCTGCCACCGGAGAGCGGGGTGGAGAGCGGAGAGAGTCTTCGTCATCGCCGTGAGGTGGCGACGGCGTGAGCTCAAGGACTCTGGGGGTTCGCACGTACCCCTCTAGGTACCCCTGTAGGGGTGGCGGTGGCCTCCACGTGGGCTCCGGCCACTCAATCGGTCGGGGACGGAGATTTCCATAGCGCCCAACCTCTATAGGCAGCGATCTGCGAGGAGGTGACGGTGGGGGGCTAGGGCTTTCGTCGGTAGAGCGATTGCGGAATGAAAGGTGTTGGAAGCGACGGGGAGCACCGTGGCGACCACGACCTTCTCCGCCCACCGGAGCGACGACGCGGCCTGCAACACCGCCGCGACGTGGTATAGCTCGTAGTCTGCGGCCACCGCGACGTTCGGCGACGGGGGGGCCACGGGTAGATACCCATCGGGACGGATGAGAGGGGTTTCCTTTGGGCGGCGATTCAGATTCCATGGGAGAGAGAAGAAAATTCTAAGGTTTTCTCTCTCAAGAACATGGACGAATTTGGGGGAGAAGAGAACAAATGACAGCGGCTGGTGTAGATGAAGTAGAGTTTTTGATTAATGTGAGTTAATGTGAGTGGGTACATTCAATTGGGTAGATGGGTAGTTGGGTATTTAGTTGATTTGGTTTTTTTTTTTTATGTTTTAATCTATCCAAAATCAAGAATTAATTAGGGATGTTTAATTGTAATAAGGGGACAACTAAGTGTACCCAATTAACACTAATTATTTCCAAATAAGGAAAGGTCTCACGAATCTTGAGCCGGCCCAATAAGGAAAGGGTGTCACGAATCTTGAGCCGGAGGGAGTATAAAACAAATCTCAATAAATACCAATAAAATATTAATTTTGATACATAAAAAAAAATAGAATTATGAATAATTATTAATATTTTAATTCACACACATACATTGATACATACATATATATGAGTTTGGGTAGTGGGTACCCGAACCTATCTATCCATACCCAATCCAAACTCATTACGGGTATTAATTTTATTACCCAAACCCGTCCAAAATCCGTTTAGTTTTACCCAAACCCGTTCTATTAGGGTTTGGGTGGGGCGGGTACCCGCAAAAACCCGACCCATTGCCATCCCTAAGTGGATCACCCACTCCAAGCACTCATGGTGCAGGTAGGCCAGCCCTTTAGCTGTGCCTAAGGCAACCGCGTACCTCTGTTTCCGTCCCAGGAAGTTTGAGCCAAAGACACGTCTGTCTAAAGACAAATTGTCGAGGTACTCGTAAACAAGAAGGCGATGCCTTTTTTCGTTGCAGAAGCCCCAGATTCTTGCAAGATTCATGTGATTGATCTTCCCTATTGTCCTAATCTCTGCAAAGAACTCCTCTTGTGCTTGAAAAACATCACCCAGTTTCTTCACCGCCACCACTCTATCATCGGGCAATAGCCCTTTGTAGACTGCGCCCGATCCTCCTCTTCCGATCTCTGTTTTGAAGTTATTGGTCGCTTTCTTAAGCTCTGAATAGCTATACTGTCGGAACTGGCTCGAGATCATGTTGTAGCCGGCTTCGACGGAGGCCGGAATCCCGTGTTTCTGGAAGAGAAACCACCAGCCTAGGAGTACGAACATAAGCTGTATAGCACCGAGAGCCGCTGCGAATGAGTAAAAATACCACCATTTCACACTTGAAGCCGATCCCAACGGAGCTTCTCTCTCTTCCGATTCGGTACAGCTCTGGGTGGAGGCGTGGAATATGTCCGGTTTCGAAAGCTCCAAATTTTGAGGAACTTTGATGTATATAGTTTCAGGTATATCTGGAGCTGCATAGCCATTAAGCATTGCGCTTTTTACATAACACACACCTTGCCCTAAGAGGCGGTAGCTGAAGGCGACGCAACGAAAATCCGACAAACACATCTTTTCGCAAGTTTCTAATGTAACTGGTTGCGTCGCGTTGAGATCGAAGCCGTAGAAATCTGCGTGAGGAATCTGCAGGAATTTCACTCTCGTCGAGAGGAGGAGCTCCTGGTTGAATTTGGCCTTGCAGCCGGAATTCCAGTTGCCGGAGTCGACAACCTCGAACCCAGGTGGGCACGTGCACGTGGCCTGCGTCGCGTACACGCAAATCGCGTTCCTCCCGCACACGCCCTTCACGTCGCAAGGCTGGGCCAGAGCTTGCCACGTCACCGACCAGAGCCCCGTGGCTTCGTCCAGGCTGTAGACCCTGAGGTTGCCGTCGTAGTCCACCGTCAGCCGCCGCTTGATGACGCGGCCGGCGTCGGAGGTGTTGAACTGGAGCAGATCGCTGGACAGAAACCGGCCGAGCTCGTCGAGAACCGCGATTCTGCCGCTGGTGTAGATGTTGACGTCCGGATTAGGCCAGTAGGTGGTGGAGGTGTCGGGGGTGTCGGAGATCAGCCGGAAAACGTTGTCGCTACCAAAGTAGAGATTGAAAATACCCGTGGCGAAGCTGCCGTTTGAGGCGACGGATGTCAGCCTCGTGTTCTTGGTGAATAGCTGACCAGGCATGAGGGTGTTCATCGGAAAATCGAAGCTCTGCCATAGAATATCGCCTCTAGGATTCTTCAAAACCAGGTTGCCATTGTCGAGGAGATGAGCTCCGGCGACGTCGACGGAGGTGGTATTCGTCTGCCACGCGACGGCGCCGTCAACGTCCGTTAAGACAATGGTTCCGTCTCCTCTGATGGTGAGTTTGGAGCCCTTGCTGTTAACAGGCCTATTCCGATCGGCCGACCAAATGACGGTTTTGTCCCTGGAGTTGGTGAACCAGATGGCGAACCAATAGGCATTGGCTCCGAGGCCATAGAAGCCGCAGGTGAAGGAGTTATCTGAAGATGTGAGGAAGGATGATTCTTTCCCCACTGAGATGGAATCGCCGCGCTCCAAATTCGATCGAGGTTTTGAATTCGGAGCTGCTGTAGGGAAGGAGGAGAGGAGGGCTAGTAGCAATAGGGATTCAAGAATTAGGCTTCTCATCTCGGAATCAACTGTATTTGCTAAATGCAGCAACTTTAAATGGGATAATGTGTACAGAGACTCAGCGAGAGAGAGAGAGAGAGAGAAAGGACACGGCGGCTGAAGAGAAAGGTCAACTTCAAAACCAGGTTGCCATTGTTGAAATGGACACGGTGGCTGAAGAGAAAGGCCAACTTGCATTAGAAAATATTATGATGAATTATTAGGTGTGTAGATTCTATCCTCATAATTCATAAAGAAAAAACACAATCTTAATTTATTTACCTGAAAGCAATCAAAAAAAACAGATGGATCGCCGACTACACTTCTCGACCGCAGAAGCAACATATCATAAGTATGTTCTTGCTCAATCACCTTCTTTTTTTCTAAGATAATCTTTCGTCGGTAGCCTATCTCTAACCAGTCTCCATGTTGTCATTTGTAATTTGAGCGATGCATAAGACTTCCAAATTTTCTTGAAGCTAGCGCCGACCGTTTTCTGAGTTTGTAAGCCGTTTTGCAATCTCCTTATAGGCTGCCTTCACAGAAAAATTCCTTGCATCACCTCGTTTCAACCATGTTTCATAGCTACGAAAATTAAGGATACAAAAACATATTCACACATGCATTCCAGATAGGTTCTAGAAAACAAATATGCAGAACCAATATCACAATTAAAACTTGACAAAGCAAAGAAGCAAAATAGATTGGAGATATGCAAACTTAAACATACGAATCATAATTATCACTAGAATTGAAACCAAGCAAAAAAGTCTCATCAACCTCCTTTTATATGATAAAAAATTACATGTGCCATGATATATGATCAGTCGGAGAAATTTCCAAAGTTATATTTATAAATGAAATAATCATAGAACGATCATTTTATGTTGCTTACGTCTTCTCCGCTCTTCCAATGCATGTGCGTTTGAACGTAGTAGCCGTGGAAGAGGTTGCATTTGGGTATCATCCGCTGCCAATGCCCCTTCAGCATTTTCTTGTTTTTGGACTTGTAGCCTATAGCTCCAATAGTAATGTTGTACCTAGCTACGATTTTGCCCCAGAAAATCACCTCCTTCTATCTATCGCCAACTGCTGGGTCCTCGGAAATGCTAGACCAAACCTTGACGAGATGTTCCAATTTCTCTGGACTGTATAGTACGGCCTTGGTCCTTTCCATCGATTCCGGCGCCGCCTCAGATGCCGTCGCCTTGCCCCTCACTTTCATCTTAGCCGGTAAAGGGACGTTTGAAACTGACTCGAACAAGCTCGGCAGATTTAGCCCTTTGAGATCTTGCGTCGCACCTCGACTTCCCTTGGATTGCAGAGTTTTGAATTGATTGAAGACGGGCGGAGAAACGTCTTGATAACCGGCAAGAGAATAGCCCATCACTCTGTGGGGAGTACTTGCGTAGGGAGCGAATCCGAGGTTGGATTCCGGCGGGGGCAGCAGCGGCGGATTGTCGTTGTATTGAGAGGAAGAACCAACGGGAGCTTGGGCTCGTAGCAAAGCGAGAAACTCCTCATCATCCATACCAAGACTTTTTTTTTTTTTTTTAAGAAATAACAAAAAATTTGAGGGATGTTTGAGATAGATTTGTGTGAGAATTGTGTAGAAATTATGTAGGTGGAGGTATGAATTTATAGGAAAAAATGGAGAAAAACTTCTAAAAACAATTTTGACTAAAGCCTCACTACAAGAAAACTGGACATTTGCGACATAAATTTTGTGTGGCAAATGTCTGTTTTAGTGTCGCAAAAGTCAATTTGCGTCACTTTGTGCGTCATGACAAATTGTGTCGCAAAAGGTGATGTAGTATTTTTGAGACAGTTTTCTTGAATTGTGTCGTAATAAGAATGACACATTTTACTTCATTTGATTATTTGTTGCATAAAATTCTCGACACTTAACACGTCATTTGCTTTAGTGTCGCATATTGATTAGCGACATAAAATGTGACATTATTAAAAATGATACATAATTTGCGACACGAACTTATGACATTTCAAATAAAGTGATGTAGTTTTTTCGCAACATATGTGACGTCCTAATTAATAGAGCCAGCAACTATTATGTCCCCTTAGAGGATAAAAATACAACATTTGCCCCAAATATAAGAAGCACACAATATTTGCCCAATTTTTTGGAATGGGACTAAAATACCCTTGGAGCAAAAAAACAAAATTTCCCCCACTTTCTCTCCTTCAACCCCTCGACTCCCCCCATTTTTCATTTCAGGAAACCCCTTTTAACTTCCCACAAAAACTGCAACCCTAAAAAAACATCAACCACGGCCGTCGTTCTCCACACTCCAGACCGACGTTCTCCACACGCCCCGCCGCCGTGCAAACCAGTGAAAACCCCGACGCCCACCGCGGGGACGGAAGAACTAGAGAAACGACGACCCAGTGGTTACCCGTTCATAGATGCAGAGGTAAGAATGTTTATGGTTTCTTGCATATGGCATTTGAGTGAGAATTTTGGAGGTTATGTCCTTGTGTGCTTTCTGATTAGGGTTTTCAAATTAGGATCTAGGGGATTGATATTTTTGTGTGCTTTCTCTAGGGTTTAACAGTTTGAATCTGTGATATGCCTTCGTTTTGGGTAATATTTGGTCGATTCTAAATCATAATTTCAGTGATGTAGTGTTTGAATGGTTATATTAGGGGTGTAAACTTGGCATTGTTCTTCAAAAATCTGGGATTAGGGTATGTTCTAGATGTTTTTTAAAAAAAAAATTGTGAACTTGGTAAGAAAACAAGACAATATAGATAGAAAATACAACAATTTCATAAGAATTAGATGTTTTGGTTAGAAAAGTTAAATCGTTGTATGTAAGAAAAAAATAGTGAGAATCATTGAATATTGTATGATGAACTTGGTAAGAAACAAGACATTAGAGATAGAAAATACAACAATTTCATAAGAAATGCATGTTTTAGTTAGAAAGGATAAATCGTTGTATCTAAACAGAAAAATAGTAAGAAACCTGGAATATTGTATGATGAACTTGATAAGAAATTATGAATATTCCTACTGTATGTTGTAGAAGGTTATATCAGAATTTGATAAAATGCTGAGTGATGGTTAGAAAATATAAATTTCTAACATACTCTGATAAATTTCCTATGATTTCTTACGTTGATCTCCTGTTTTCTAGTGTTATGTGCAAGGTTGATCTCCTGCTTTCTTATCATCTGATCAGCCGTTTAAAGTAAGAAACCCACGTTTTCTTACTATGTCGAATGTAATAATTTTATTTTTCCTATCTTCTTCAGTTATTTTTTGGTAAGAAACTCCTTAGGGCGTGAAGCTGCAGGAGACGGTTGTGGGTGAAGCAAAGCTGCAGGAGCCGGTTGTGGCTGGGGGATCAGTGGAGGAGCATCCGTTATCTGGGGTTACTGGGGGCCGAAGATCAATTTGGAAAATAACGACGAAGGAAAACAGCCTGAGGGAGCAGGTATAAAAAATACATCGTGATGGTACGTCGAAGAATTTGAATGAAGGACAATTTTTATAATTTAATTAAGTTTAAACATTTGTTTGTGTCCCATGTTTGGGATGGTGTTCTATTCGAAGTTTGGTATGAACAAAATTTCTTCGTGCCTTGTGAATCTGATTGTAATGCACGTTTTGGCACTTGGTTTTTAGTTAGAATGATAGAATTCTTATCGTTGATAAGAATTGTGTATATAATTCTTATAAGAAAACTTATAGTTGATAAGAATAATATATCAAATTCTTATGAAAAGTCTCATAGTCAGTGAGATTCTTATCGTGATTCTTATGTATGGTAAGAATCTTGTATTTCTTATTAAGGAAGTGATAAGAAAAAAATACGATTCTTATCAACCTCAATTATGAACTTTCTTTTCCACGCAGGAAGGGATCATCACGGACACTCGGCTTGAAAGGAAGTTCGACATTCTAGCAAGGGCAGAGGAGGTGTCATCTGCACAACGAGCCCTCGTGGTTGCAATGAACATGCGACCAATCCGTTGCCCCCCGGGATTAATTTAGAAAAATAGATGTAAGCATCGGTGTATAGTAATAAACTGAGACATTTCTTACAATAACCATTGGAAACATGTAAGAAAGTAAGCAAATTCTTACGAATAAAAATGGCTATTTCTTACAGTGCAACATTGGCCCGTCATAAGAAATTATGAAATATCTTAATAAAAAGTGCCGTAAGCATCGGTGCAAAAAGTTAGACAAAAAGTAAATCATTAAGTGCATAGTAAGAATTCAGAAATATTTCTTACAATAACCATTTGCACGTCGTAAGAAATTAAGATATTTCTTGATAAGAAAATAAGCAGCCAAAAACGAATTTGATGATGTCGGGCCTGACCACTAACAAAACTAGTATTGTGGTAAGAACTGACATCATTCTTGCGAACTTAATCAAACCTGCTAGGATCTTGGCACTTCTTCCGAGTGTGGCCGACTATCCCACAAATACCACATTTCTTCGGATTCCGCCGACGCTTCTCGCCGATCATATTGCTGCCATCCTCCACTTCCACATCCCCTTGTGCCACTTGTATAAATGCAGTGCATGTAGTAGCATAGTGACCTGAATTGTGGCAACGAGAGCATTTCCTGGCTTCTCTTTTTGGGGACTCCGCGACTAACGACACAATGCTACATTATTTGAAATGTGAAGTATAATAATGACATCCAATTTAAGTGTTGCAAATAAATTATTGTAATTACGAGACACATAACTAAGTGACGCATTACTGTCGCAATATTGTAACATAATAGTTTCATGACGCACATTTGACGCAAATAAATGACACTAAGATCATAAGTGTCATAATGTCACAACACTTATCGATAATGTCGCATGCACGTATGTCGCAAAAGCCCAGTTTTCTTGTAGTGCCTTGAGTTTCCACAAACCTAACCTCTAAAAACTTCTTTCTCCTTTGTGTACAAGCTTTTAAATTGACTCCAAAATAATTAATCAAATTAGTACAATGCTCTTCGAAATTTCACACAAATCATTTTATATCGTAAATTTTGAATAAAATATTTAATAAAAAATTGCATTCATTTATTTAAGTGATAGTAATGTTACAATTTATTGGAATAATTATTAGGATTTAAATCGTATTATAAAAAATATGGAGGTAAAATTCATAGAAAAAATATTCTTATTTTATATGTCAAACAACTCATTGATAAGATAGTTCTAGCTAGTACGAAAAAAAAAGGTCAAGAATTGTTAAAATTTCTTACAAAGTTGTATTCAGTTTAAACGTCAAGATACTCGTTAACAATTGAGATACAAAACTAAATTAAGAGAGATAATATTTAGATACTCATACTTTGGTTTATTAAATTCAAGAATGCTAGAATAGTTACCCTAAAAGGAAAAAAAAGATTATTATCTTTAACAAGAATCTGTGATCTTTATTATCTGGGAAGTGGGAAGAATATATGAAATGAGTGAATTATTAGTTGGTTGCAACGTTGACTTCCATTTCCCAAAGGTTCATCCATATTTACGAATTCCAACAAGTCTTCCATTAACAGAAAATTTGAACAAAACTTCTTTCCTTTCTTAGACTTAATTTCTGCAAAAAAATCCTCTTTCTCGCATCTAATTTTAGTAACGACTGAATTTCACCCAATCCCAAAGTCTGATTTATGTAAACAGTGTTAGAAAGATTGTGTTTTTTCTTCGGTTTGTGAGGATAGAATCTACACACCTAAGACTTAGTTTATGACCTTCGTCAGGAGGTCGCATAGCAAATTCAATTAAAACAAATGTTTTATTAATAAACAGTGAATTTGGTCAGTCTATTTTTCTGTGACCTCCAACCTCAACATTTTACTTCTTTTCATTTAATTGTGACACATGGCATACTTTAATTGGCCAGATGAATTTTATTAGGATATTGTGATAGAATTATCATATCTTTTATATAATATATTATATATATATATATAAAAATTACACCAAAATTCATAACTTTTTTTTTCTAAAAATAGAGACCGCATTTCATATATTTCTGCACATAAAAAAAATAAAAATAAAAAAAATAAAAATAAAAAACTCTTCTTTCACTACAACTTCCTCTTTGGCTACATTTTTTTTTTCTTCTCAATGGATTTCAATTCTAATTCGTTCTCAAATTATCAAGATTTGTTGGCTTCTCAAGGTTATTATCCTAACCTTGACAATATCCAAAACTTTGAAGAATTCCAAAATTCTGAAACTGATTTGAGGCAGCTCAATTTAATACTAGTTTGTATTTTTTTAAATTTTTATATTTTAAAATATTTTAATTATTAATTTTCTTGATACATATATTTATGTTGTATATAAAAATCCTATTAAATAATGACTAATAATGTTGTGGTTGGATGGTTGGAATGTTTGCGGATAAATCTATAAAAATAAAATTGGTTGGTTTGAGATAAATAATAAATTGATAGAAGAGAGAAAAATTAATTTAATAATACTGGGGTTGGATGGTTAGATAGTGAAGAAGATTGTTGATAAACATGGTATAACAATTCATCATAGTAAGTAATATTTTCTAATGAAAGTTGGTAGTCCATTTTCTTCAGCCGCCGTGTCCATATCATCGCAGAATTCTGTATTAGTTCTAAATAATCCAAAAATCAAAGTTTACTATTCCAAGATGAGAAGAAGAAGCCTAATTCTTAAATCCCTCTTGCTTCTATTAGCCCTTCTCTCCTCCTTCCCTACAGCAGCTCCGAATTCAAAACCTCGATTGAATTTGGAGCGCGGCGATTCCATCTCAGTAGGGAAAGAATCATCCTTCCTCACATCCCCAGACAACTCCTTCACCTGCGGCTTCTATGGCGTCGGAACCAATGCCTACTGGTTCGCCATCTGGTTCACTAACTCCAGGGACAAAACCGTCATTTGGTCGGCCAACCGGAACCGGCCGGTCAACAGCGAAGGCTCCAGAGTCACCATCAGAGGAGACGGAGCCATGGTCTTAACGGACGTTGACGGCGCCGTCGCGTGGCAGACGAGTACCACCTCCGTCGACGTCGCCGGAGCTCATCTCCTAGACAATGGCAACCTGGTTTTGCAGAATCCGAGAGGCGATATTCTATGGCAGAGCTTCGATTTTCCGTTCAACACCCTCTTGCCTGGTCAGCTATTCACCAAGAACACGAGGCTGACGTCCGTCGCCACAAACGGCAGCTTCGCCACGGGTACTTTCAATCTCTACTTCGGCAGCGACAACGTTTTCCGGCTGATCTCCGACACCCCCGACACCTCCACCACCTACTGGCCTAATCCGGATTTCGCCAACATCTACGCGGCTGGCAGGACCAACTACAACAGCAGCAGAATCGCGGTCCTCGACGAGCTCGGCCGGTTCCTATCCAGCGATCTGCTACAGTTCAACACCTCCGACGCCGGCCGCGTCATCAAGCGGCGGCTGACGGTGGACTACGACGGCAACCTCAGGGTCTACAGCCTGGACGAAGCCACGGGGCTCTGGTCGGTGACGTGGCAAGCTCTGGCCCAGCCTTGCGACGTGAAGGGCGTGTGCGGGAGGAACGCGATTTGCGTGTACGCGCCGCAGATCACGTGCACGTGCCCGCCCGAGTTCGAGGTTGTCGACTCCGGCGACTGGAATTCCGGCTGCAAGGCTAGATTCAACCAGACGCTCCTCCTCTCGACGAGAGTGAAGTTCCTGCAGATTCCTCACGTAGATTTCTACGGCTACGATCTCAACGCGACGAAACCGGTTACATTAGAAACTTGTGAAAATCTGTGCTTGTCGGATTTTCGCTGCGTCGCCTTCAGCTACCGCCTCTTAGGGGAAGGCATATGTTTTGTAAAAAGCGCAATGCTTAACGGCTATGCATCTCCGGATTTTCCAGGGATTATATACATCAAAGTTCCTCGAAATTTGGAGCTTCCGAAACCAGAGGTCTTCCACGCCTCAAGCCAGAGCTGTGGATCGGAGGAGAGAGAAGCTCCGTTGGGGTTGGCTTCCATGTACGATTTCACCAGCACCAGAGTGAAATGGTGGTATTTTTACTCATTTGCAGCAGCTCTCGGTGCCATAGAGGTGATGTTCGTTCTCCTAGGATGGTGGTTTCTCTTCCGGAAACACGGGATTCCGGCCTCCGTCGAGGCCGGCTACAACATGATCTCGAGCCAGTTCCGGCAGTATAGCTACTCAGAGCTCAAGAAAGCGACCAAGAATTTCAAGACGGAGATCGGAAGAGGGGGATCGGGAGCAGTCTACAAAGGGTTGTTGTCCGATGATAGAGTGGTGGCTGTGAAGAAACTGGGGGATGTGTTTCAAGCGCAAGAGGAGTTCTTTGCAGAGATTAGTACAATTGGGAAGATCAATCACATGAATCTTGCAAGAATATGGGGATTCTGCAGTGAAAAAAGGCATCGCCTTCTTGTATATGAGTACCTCGACAATATGTCTTTGGACAGGCATGTCTTTGGCTCGAACTTTCTGGGATGGAAACAGAGGTACGCAGTTGCATTAGGAACAGCTAAAGGGCTGGCCTACCTGCATCACGAGTGCTTGGAGTGGGTGATCCACTGCGATGTCAAGCCCGAAAACATACTCCTCGACGCCGATTTCCAGCCCAAGATCGCGGATTTCGGGCTCTCGAAACTGCTGCAGAGGGAAGGGCCGGGCTCAGAGTTCACCAGGATACGGGGGACCAAAGGGTACATGGCGCCGGAGTGGGCGCTGAGCCTTCCGATCACGTCGAAGGTCGACGTGTTCGGGTATGGAGTAGTGATTTTAGAGATGGTGAGGGGAGTTAGGTTGTGTAATTGGAGTGTGGAGGATGATGGTCGTGGTGCGCTCACGAGCTTCGTGAGGAGGATGAGGGTGGAGATGGAGGGGGAGGGGTGGGAGTGGGTGGAGAAGGTGGTGGATGAGAGGTTGGAGGCGAAATTTAGCCGGAGGCAGGCGGCGGCGTTGGTTCGGATGGGAGTTTCTTGCGTGGAGGAGGATAGGAATAAGCGGCCGACGATGGCGACGGTGGTGCAAAGCTTGATGGAGTGTGAGTATGATCATGAAGTTTGAGTTGTTTTGAAAGAGACTTTTTTAATTACTAATTGCTCGTTTGGTTCAACTTAGGAAATAGAAATGAAATGAAATCAAGTCAAGTAAGGGAATGAAAACAATATAGGTTACTTTTATTGAGTGTTTGGTTTATTGATGGAAATGAATCCCTTGTGGGGATTCCCTCACTCTTGTTTCCCCTTCTCCTTGAGGGGTAATAATATGGTGGATTAGGTAACCCCCAAATAAGGGTAATGAATAACATATTATTCAAACCAAACAATAAGTAATGGAATCTCTTTATTATTTCCGTTTCCTTACCCAAAAAAGATTGAACCAAACGAGAGTTAAATGTAAAATGATATTCCGTATGTCTCTTAATAGTATTTTCTATTTTTCTCTAGTTCGAGATTTTATAGAGTGTTAGGTAGTATTCCTTTTTACCAGTCAAAGAAATTTCTTTTTATTCATAAGTGAAGTATAAAACAATAAAATAGTTTTCTTGAGCTGGGACGGAGAGAGTATAGTATTATGGTGAATAAATTATAATGATATAGGAATAAAGATGCGGATATAATATTTTAAAAAAAATGCACACTCTTTTGTGACAGACAGAAAAGAAAAATTGGGAATATTCTTAGAGTCCGTTTGGTAACCGAGAAAATGTTAGATAAGTATGATTATCTCGGTTTATACAGTGTTTGATATCCGGAAAATATAATCTCACCGGCCCGTAAAATTGTTTGGCCCGAACTAAATCCACTGTTACACTTGCATATATTATACCGTCTCTACCCCGTCATAAGTCGAGATAAGTATTGTTCAATTTTAATTATCAATTTTTTATTTTCAATTTAAATTATCAATTTTAATTATCAATTTTTTATTTTTTATTTTAATTATCAATTTTTAATTTAAATTTTAATTATCAATTTTTTATTTTCAATTTTAATTATATTTTTTTATTTTCAATTTTAATTATCATTTTTATTTTCAATTTTAATTATCAATTTTTTTATTTCAATTTTCATTATCAATTTTTTATTTTCAACTTTAATTATCATTTTTTTATTTCAACTTTAATTATCATTTTTTTTATTTTCAATTTTAATTATCAATTTTATATTTTCAATTTTAATTATCAATTTTTATTTTTATTTTTAATTTTAATTTTAATTATCAATTTTTATTTTTTTATTTTAATTATCAATTTTTATTTAAATTTTAATTATCAATTTTTTATTTTCAATTTTAATTATCATTTTTATTTTCAATTTTAATTATCATTTTTTTTTCAATTTTAATTATCAATTTTTTTTTCAATTTTAGTTATCATTTTTTAATTTTCAACTTTAATTATCAATTTTTATTTTTAATTTTAATTATTATTTTTTATTTTCAATTTTAATTATCAATTTTATATTTTCAATTTTAATTATCAATTTTTTTATTTTCAATTTTAATTATCAATTTTTATTTTCAATTTTAATTATCAATTTTTTTATTTTCAATTTTAATTATCAATTTTTTATTTTTGATTTTAATTATCAATTTTTTATTTTTGATTTTGTTATTTTTATTTGCAAACTTCAAAAAAAATTATTGTTTTTATAACTATTATACCAAACACGCAATCCAAGATATCTATGTTTGTACCAAACACACAATATATTTCTTATCCCAACTTATAATATTTTTTTATCTCAACTTATCACACATTTTCTTATCTGCCATTTTCTTGGTATTGCTACCAAACGAGCCCTTATAGTTGAATGGAGTATTACATGTCCTTGTTTCATTATTGCATGAATATCAAATGCATCTTGATGGTGTCACTAATGTATGAGCAATTTAATAATGAAATAAATAAAGAATGTATTAGGTGATTTCTCCCATTTAGACTTCATAGTCAATAATGGAATAAAGGCCTTGGATCATTTGGGAAGAGAACAAAATGCATTTAGTATCAATATTTATTTAATGCCAATGACCAAGTCACAATCAAATTAGATTATTTAGGGGGCAACTATTTGCTAAATGGTCCCCCTCTTGTCCAATTTGAATTATCATTAGTAAAAAAAAAAAAAAAAATTGGACACTTCTGTTTTTGCCTGTTGGACCGGGCTTGAAAGCAAATAATTTTACATGCCTTAATTTCAGTAAACATGTCAATTAATTATCACATCTTCCAAATAACTCACCAATTTCCAAAATTGATTATCTCAGAGTAATTGATGAAATTTTACTTAATCAATTTTTAAGTCTTAATATAAAATTCAATTGTGTGTTGTGCTTTAATGAATTTTTAAAATCATAGAAGTAATATACTATTACAATAGACCATTCTTCCCATTCAAATCGGCAATTTTGACTAAAGCTGTAAAAGCAAGCCTTGAGTTTCCACAAGTCTAGCCTATCTGCCTAAACTCACAAAAACTTCTTTTTCCTTTTTATATGCTTTTTAATTAACTCAAAAATAATTACGCAAATACTACCTTCATCCCATTACATTAGTCACATTCACTATTGCGGCACGTTTTTCCACCGAAACCTAGTACGAGTTTTAAAATATATTTTTGACGTATTCATTTTTTCACAGGATACTATGACACTCATAGTATCCCGTGAAAAAATGAATACGTCAAAATTATATTTTAAAACTCGTACTAGGTTTCGGTGGAAATACGTGCAAAAAGGTAAATGTGACTAATGTAATGGGATGGAGGTAGTATTATAGGATCTAATTCTAAGAGCATCCTCAATGGGATCTCTAAAAAGTGGTATCTCACCACTTTTCCAGTGGAGAGATCTCACTCCCCCAGTACATTGAGTGTCTCTCCGGATCTCTTCGGGATCTCTCTGAATTTTTATTATTTTTAATTTAAAAATGGATTTTAACATTTATCTTTATTTCAATTTCTAATTCGATTTTTAATTTCGAGTCATAAATAATTATTAAATTTATTTAATTTAACTTGAAAAAATAAATTTTTTAAAAGTATTTTATTTATTGAAATTAGCAAACAACATTACATAAAAATATAAAAATGCAAAGATTAAAATTTAAACAACTCTACGTGCCCATAATTTTTCAATCAGATCTCCAATGAGTTGTCCGTGACGGTTCGAGTCACGAAGATTGCACGTGCGCTCAACGTAATCCTGGAATGTAACACCCTAAACTAAAAAAAATATTGTCACGACTTATAATTAAAAATTTAATGCGGAAAAAAAATGAGTATCTTTTTGGAAAAAAAAAATGAGTATCTTTTTTTTTTCATAACCTAAAGAAGAAATAAAAAACATAAAAGAAGAGTATTTGCTGAAAATGAAATTTAGGATTTATAAACCCTTCTAGATTCAAATCATAATACTAAAATTCGAATAATAGAACTCATAGAATAAAAGACTTTGAGATTTATAGAAACCACCTGGATTTAGATTTATAGTAATAAAATCCATAATTCCAAAATATTTTACATGTAAAACACACTTACACTAGAAGTCAAAATCCTTAATTATACAAAGGTACTTTGGTAATATATAATAAATGTAAAAACTTGACTTCTATCATATTAAGACCCGTCATTCGACCACCGGCACGCTCCGAGCTTAATCACCTGAAAAATTGTTAAGTGTGGGGAGTGAGCATACAAAGTATACTCAGTGTGAGATTTTATACATCATTGTCCAAATTAATAAAAAATATAAGCACATAATTTCATCTTAATGGCATCTTGATAGCATCTTAATGGCATCTTGATTCGCACAAAGGCGACATTGATAAGTTGTGCACAACTTAAGTGAGAGCATCTCAAGCTACTCACAATCATCATAACCTCAATGAGAGCACTTAAGCTACTCACAATCATCATTCATCATTCATCATAACATCATGAACATATACAACCATCGTAATATTAAAATGGACAATAGATATCAACGGCATAACTTTAAATAGATCACCACACCTTAACCTTCAAACTTGAACTTTAAGTCGAGCAAATCAAAATTACTTAACGCCCAAGTCGTGCCCGCACCTAGTCATGTCAATATACAATTAAGTACTCTATTAGAGACAATATATAAAGTTGAAATAAATTCCTCACATCTACGGAAAATGTTCTAATAAATCTTCAGGGCCATTTCAAAGACTTGAACTGTGAGAAGAAGCTCGTATGACTTAATCTGGGAAATTTTATGAAATCTAATAATTAAATCCTCATCAGGACAATGGACTGCTTAAGTAAACTAAGGCTTGTGAAATTTGCCCAACATTAAGCATTAAGCACTGAGGTGGAATTTAAAGTCAAACTCTCAAGTATGTTAAAGTCTCGGCAAACCATAATCCATTAATCAAAACTTCAATCCAATGCATCTACTCTAATAAAAGTCAAACTCTGTAAATTAGAAGAAAAATATTCATTGATTAACTAAACTATAATCCTAAATTCCACCAATAGATCCAGCCCATCACCTCATCCCTCTCTGAACTCTCGTTTCTCTCCCTCTCTCCCCATTTTACAATCACTTTGAAACTTAATTACAGAACACCTATATGTTCTAATTTTCCTTTGGAACCGTCACTGCTGCAACTCCCAACAGGGGCATACCAACCTCCGCCTACCCCATCTTCTACCTCTCTGGTATACCCCCTGTTTTTCCCTCTCTGATATGCTCCAATAACAGAAACAAGCCTATTCTACAACTTTGTAGATTCCAGTTTTGTGAATCAGGGAGTGGGCTTAATTTATTTTATTAATATTTATCTCAAATTCTTAGACTGAAAACCAATGAATTCTGATTAATATGAGCAACGATGTTTCGGTTTCAATTATCTGGAAATTGATTCTAGAGTAAGCATCGAGTTTGAAGGTTAGAATTGAGGAGAGGAAGATGTATATCAATCATTTATACTTCCTATGAATTTGATTATGCTTCTCATACTGCAAAGTTATAGTGAATTTGATGTTCAACAATAAAAGAAATAGGCTTGAAATTCTAAATTGAGAACTTACTGCAGAAATGGTGAAGGTGATATTTCTGCTGCAAAACTAATCGGAAGAAACTTGACTGTACGAAAATTGTGAAGAGGCCTTGAGTTCGAGAAGGTTGCAGGGTTTCTTAAGAGTTTTGAAGAAGATTAGGATTTGAGAATGAGAATATCACTTTTTCCACCGCTCAAGTCTTTCTCGATTCTTCTAATATTATCAAAATCTGAAGCATGAAAGGAAAGCTAAGATATCCTCATTTGCCTAATTAATTAAATGGCCAAAGCTATCCATAATTAAATAAGTGGCCTATGGGTGCTCCTAAACAAATAAATGGCCCAAAATGAATACAAACCCAATTATTTCAAATCAATTCAATTAAAAACCAAAATAATATAAAGTATGATAATTCATAATAATTTCTTAGTTCCACTTTAGATAAGATCTCTTCATTTAACTAGGGGCGCGATTTCAACTAAAATAAAAGCTCGACAATAATAAATATTCTTAAAAATTCACGAGTCGTACTTTTAAATAAAACAAAATAAATAACTTAAAATTGTTTTAAATAAACAGTCGGATTCGGGTTGTGACACGGAACGAATCTGGAGCTCCCCGTTGTGCTGCTCCATTCCTACGGCGGGTAGAGCTTGAACCCTCTGAAAGAAATATGGACTTGGATTGGTATTATTGGGTTTAAGTTAATAATTAAGTTAGACTTAATTATTAAGTGTTTATTTATATTAAAGCCCATTAACTAGGTTAAAGTGGGTTAGTATAAATAATTAAACAAAACCTAATCCTAGAGGTAAGAGAACACAACTCACGCACGCACACACACGGCAAGAAGGACGCACGTTCTTCTTCTTCGATTCTTCTCGGCGATTTCCTAGCTTTCAAAGGGAAGATATCACTCCGGAATTGTTCCACGCGATCGAACGGCTTCACGTGGATACCATAGTAGCGGTTCGTGATATTGGGAATACGAGAAGACAACACGTAAGTATCGTATTTTCGTTCATATATGTGTATAATCTCTAGCACGTAAATTAGATCGTAAATCTAGATCGAATATGGTTTCATAAACTCGATGCTTCCGCTGTGATTCGTACGTATGAAACCTTACAGTGGTATCAGAGCCTAGGACTCGATTTATGATCTATTTTTCGTGTACAACATGTATTATGGGTTTATAGATTTTATTTGATGAAAATTGATTGAATATTTTCGTGAAGAGTTTGTAGTTTTTCTGAAAATTTGTTGAGGAATTTTATCGAACAGCTGGAGGGTGTAAAAATTCACAAGGGTGTTTGGAACATTCTTTGTGACTTTTCATCGAACAGGTGGCGGGTACCGTTGTTCATTGAACCCAGGGTTCAAACACTCTCGCCATCTCGGTTCGATGGGTAGCCCACTTGCATAGGGCAAGGCTCGGAGTTGTAGCCGTTCCTGGGGCACGTTGCCTTCAAGGAATGTCGTCGGTTTGTAGCCTGCGTCAGATGCTCAAGCGGTGGGTGCTAGGTATCCGCGCGCCGAGGGGCGTTTCGATCGTGGGCAGCAAGACGTCGGGCACCCTAGCGTTGGCTTCTGGAAGAGCACGCGCTGAGGGGCTCCCCGTCGCTGGGCAAAGTCTGGTGGCCTGAGGGGCGAGTAGCTGGGCACGTTTTGGCTGCTGTTGCAGCAGAAAAAAATGTTGCTTTGGCTGCAAACTTCTCATGTTTAGCGAGTCACGGCCCTTTATGGGTCGGGAAAAGTTGCTTGAACGTTGTGGTAATGATGGTCGGCGTTTGGAATCCCGCCGGAGCCACAGTGGCCGGAATACAGACTGAAATTACACGTTTTTAAAGCGCATATAACATGTTCGATGAAATGTCTCAAAGAACTTTTTAAAGGAATACTAAAATAGGCAATTTTCCTGCACATCAAGTGTTCGATAAAATGCCTAAACGAAATTTTTAGCTCCAAATGGCTTGATTTTTGAAATCAAGCTTGTTGGATTAATGAACTTTAATTTCGGATGGTCCGAAATGCTAAAAGATTTCGTAAAATAGCCGAAAAAATAGAAGATTAATTTGTTTGGAACAAACTTTAATTTCTATTGTTTTCTTTATAAAATCTTATTATTATTTTGGAAATAATAAAAGTTTTATTTATATTAATTTAGAATTATATAAATGAAATAAACCCATTTTACAATTGTAAATAAATATATTAATTGGATTAATATATTTATTTATAGAGATTTATTTGTTATTATTTGTTTAAGCATGTTAATTGGATTATGTGCTTTGCATTGTATAACTATAGTAGTTAGAGACCGCATATTTATGCCTGGGTAGGCGGCGCCCAGTATTTGTAGTCCGCGTATTTATGTCTGAGTAGGCGGCGCTCAGTATTTGTGGTCCGCATTTTTATGCCTGGGTAGGCGGCGCCCAGTAGTTGTTTAAAGCAATATTAGATATTGCTGAACAGTTAGATCACATATTTTCCCAAATTATAATATAAGTCTCATCTGGGATGCACGCGTTGTCCATTACAATTGACTGAGTACTTAAACTTTTTCGTTTAGAGTATTTACACCCCAGTGTTTGCTCAAATCGACATTGTTTAGACTCTTTCATAGATGCAAATTGTTTTGCGATCGTGTAATGGGGTTGACTTACTTATATTATTTTGGCGCCTCAGTGTCCAAAATAATTTAAGAACGCAGGTTAATTAGATTAACCAACCAAGAGTTTCAAAATGGTTTTGAAATTAACTTAGAGGCTTACTAGGTGATATTATTGCAGTCATCAGCCTCAGCAGAGTCTGCAATAATATAGACCTGGATCTTGGTCCACTAAAATTTATATTGGATATAAATTCGTATTCTGCAATTTTAGGGTTGCATTATATGTCAAAATTAGTGGGAGCTAATCTTACAGCATGCCATTGTTTGATTAGAAATAAATGCGATGGTTGAAAATACTGTTCTAATTTATTTCTCTTATTTCTTGATCAGATTTATAATGGCGAGTTTGTCGTTAAGATGTTTGTTGGATACTATGAAGTTGACTGGGTCAAACTTCTTGGATTGGCAACGAAATCTGCGTTTGGTACTAAGGCTTGAGAAGATTGAGTATGTCTTGGACGAACCAATCCCGGTCGTGCCTGAAGAGGACTCTGAAGAGGCTTCTGAAAAGGCTTCTGAAGAGGATGAAACGCTGGGTGTTTTTGCTCATCAGAAGCATCAGGACGACGCATATACGGCTCAGTGCATCATGATTGCCTCCATGGAAGTGGAGTTACAAAGGCAGCATGAGCACATGCTTCCCTACGAGATGATACGGCACTTAGAGAAGCTGTATGCATCTCCGAGTCAAAACCTTGAGTTTGACATGTGCAAGGAGTTGTTTGGAACTAAGCTCCCTGAAGGGAAGAGTGTTTCAGAACATGTTCTGAAGATGATCGGAATGATTGAGAAGTTGGCTTCAATTGGATTGAAGCTTCCAGAGACTTTCACGGTCAATTCGATTCTGTATTCGTTGCCTGGTTCATTTGAGAATTTCATTCTCAACTACAATATGAACAAAACCAAGGCAAGTTTGACAGATCTTCATAACATGCTGAAAAATTATGAATCTACTGTCTCTAAGGGCAAAGCTGTGCTCATGGTGAGCTCTTCTGCTGCTCCCAACTCGAAAGGGAAGGGTAAGCAAAAGAAGAAGAAGAAACCTGCATCCAATGCTGTAGCTTTGAAACCTAAGGGAGGTACTCATGAGAAGCCGGATATATCGAAGGACAAATGCGTCTTCTGTCGCCAGAAGGGGCATTGGAAGAGAGACTGCCCGAAGTTCAAGGCACAAGGTGTTTCTTCGTCAGGCTCAGGTATGTTTGTAATTGAAATAAACATGTCTATTGATAACTCACATTCTTGGGTATTGGATACCGGTTGTGGCTCACACATTTGTTCTAATGTGAAGGGGCTAAGTGACAGTAGGAAAGTGAGGCCCGGAGAGGTCGATCTGCGCGTTGGGAATGGAGCAAGAGTTGCTGCCGAACGTGTAGGGACTTTTAGATTAGATCTTCCTTCGGGACATAGACTAGTTTTGCATGATTGCTATTTTGTACCCTCGATTACGAGAAATATTATTTCTATTCCTTTGTTAGACATGGATGGTTTTCATTTTCGTTTTGGAAACGGATCTTGTTCTTTTGGAATGAATGGGATTATTTATGGAAATGCATCTTTGGTGAATGGTTTATATTTGCTCGATTGTGTACAAAATAATTTTAATGTTTCAAACAAACGACTTAAGCTAGGTAATACGAATAATCTTACTTATCTTTGGCATTGTCGGCTTGGTCATATCAATGAGAAAAGAATAGCAAGACTGAGAAAGTTAGACTATCTCACATCATTTGACATTGAGTCTTATGGTGCTTGCGAATCTTGTCTCAAAGGAAAAATGCCCAATAAGCCACTTTCTGGGAAAGGAATACGATCCAAAGAGGTGCTAGAGTTGGTTCACACAGATGTGTGTGGACCATTATCGACTCAAGCACGAGGTGGATATTCATACTTCATAACTTTTACTGACGATTTCTCAAGGTTTAGATACGTTTATTTGATAAAACATAAATCCGAAGCTTTTGAGAAATTTAAGGAGTACAAGTTAGAAGTCGAGAAACAAGTTAGCAAAAGTATCAAGACTCTTCGATCGGATCGAGGAGGCGAATACTTGAGCCAAGAGTTTCTCGATTACCTGAAATCACATGGGATCCGTTCGGAATGGACACCTCCGGGGACACCTCAGTTGAATGGGGTATCCGAAAGGAGAAATCGAACATTATTGGATATGGTTCGATTCATGTTGAGTTTCACTAGTCTCCCTATATTCCTTTGGGGTCATGCCTTGCAAAGTGCCATATATATTCTGAATAGGGTTCCTTCTAAATCAGTCGAGAGAACACCATTTGAGTTATGGTGGGGCAAAGTGCCTAGTCTTGCTCATGTTCGGACCTGGGGTTGTCCTGCATTTGTAAAGAAAATGATGACTGATAAATTGGAATCTAAAAGTGAGAAGTGTTATTTTGTGGGATATCCTAAGGAAACTCGAGGATGTTACGTCTATCACCCTGGAGATCACAAGGTGATTGTCTCTAGGAATGCGACGTTTCTTGAAGACGACTATGTCTACAAGGAACAAGCTCGCAGTGCGATAGATCTTGAAGAAATTCGAGAACCACAAAATAGCGATTAGGATAAAATCTTGTTGGATGGTCCGAATAAGAATTCAGTGGGAGTATTTGATGACTCGTTTGATGACGGATTGTCCGTAAACAGACAACTGTTAGACAGTGGGAGTCACCAAAGAGATGAAGATGCAATTGTTGCACCTTCACCTCCTCGGGAAGAACATGGAGTTAAAATTTTCGAGAGCTCTCGTGATGTTGGTTTATCCAATACACAAGATCCTACTCACGTTCAGGATAATATGGATACCCAAATGCAGAACCAACTCGATAGGCCTCAGAGAATTCGTCGACCACCAAACAAACTCAATCTATTGGTTCAGAACCAAGATGATGGAGATTTGGTAGACAATGATGAACCGAGGACCTATACCGAGGCAGTATCCGATACTGAATTGGAGAAGTGGCTAGAAGCCATGAAATCTGAAATGGACTCGATGTATGCCAATTAAGTTTGGAACTTGGTTGATCTGCCAGACGGGGTAAAACCCGTAGGCTGCAAATGGCTTTTCAAGAAGAAAACCGATGTAGATGGCAAGATACAAACCTACAAGGCTAGGTTGGTGGCAAGAGGTTTTAGTCAACGCGAGGGCATTGACTATGATGAGACCTTTTCGCCAGTTGCAAAGATCAAGTCCATTAGGATTTTACTTGCGATAGCTGCATACTACGATTATGACATTTGGCAGATGGATGTGAAAACTGTATTTCTCAATGGAGAATTAGAAGGTAATGTCTATATGACACAACCTGAAGGTTTTACATCTCAGTCTAGGCCAAATGCAGTGTGCAAGCTACAAAAGTCTATTTATGGACTAAAGCAAGCTTCCAGGAGTTGGAATATTTGTTTTGACAAAGCGATCAAATCGTTTGATTTTGTCAGAAGCAAAGAAGATCCTTGCGTTTATAGTAAACGTAAGGGTGGGAACATTGTTTTCCTTATCATATATGTTGATGACATTTTGATACTTGGAAACAATATTTCTATGATGCAATCCGTCAAGATATGGTTGTCTAATTCCTTCAAGATGAAGGATTTGGGTAAAGCATGTTACATCCTTGGGATTAGGATCTATCGTGATAGATCCAAAAGGTTGTTAGGGCTGTCACAGTCCACATACATCGACAGAGTGCTAAGGCGTTTCTCCATGGAAAACTCCAAGAAAGAGAGTCTTCCGATGGGGCATGGTATCAAATTGTCGAAGAAGGATAGTCCTTCTACAGACAAGGAGATTGAATACATGTAGAGGGTCCCATATGCTTCAGCTATAGGATCGGTCATGTATGTCATGACTAGTTCTAGGCCAGATGTGGCTTATGCGCTTAGCATGACGAGCAGATTTCAGCAAAATCCCGGTGAGGCACATTGGAAAGCTGTCAAGACTATTCTTAAGTATCTTAGACGAACTAAAGAATACCTTCTAGTCTATGGTGGACATCAAGAGTTATCAGTTACTGGGTATACTGATGCTAGCTTCCAAACAGACCATGATGACTATAAGTCGCAGTCTGGACATGTGTTTGTCCTCAATGGTGGTGCAGTTAGTTGGAAAAGTTCCAAACAAGACACTACTGCAGACTCAACCACCGAAGCTGAGTATATTGTTGCATCTGAAGCGGCAAAGGAGGCTGTTGAGATTCGGGAGTTCTTGAAAGAACTCGGAGTGGTTCCGAGTGCCAGTAGTGCTATACCTGTGTATTGTGACAACACTGGTGCGGTTGCACAAGCAAAGGAACCTACGGCTACAAATAAAAACAGGCATGTCCCTAGAAAGTACCATCTGATCAGAGAAATAATAGAGAGGGGCGATGTGAAATTAGAACGAGTACCCACTGATGATAACCTAGCAGATCCACTTACCAAGCCATTGTGTGTTGCAAAACACAAGAGTCATTTTGAGAGTTTGGGTATTAGATATGTTGGAGATATGCTTTAGGTTAGTGGGAGTCCGATGTTTGCATGTCTTAGAAATAATTTTATAATTGAGACGCACAAATTTGATCACATTTATATGTATACGTTTTCATTTGATGATATTTGTTATTGGCATACGCATTTCTCTGAATATTTATTTTAATTGTTTGTAAATATTCTTGTTGATTTGTTCCCTTGAGTTAAGACTGTCATTGATGGAGTGAGACATTAATGATATAGTTTAACTTTAAAATAGCCCCAACCAAGAATCATCAAGAATGGGATATTGATGATGTGTGATAGGTTGGCATGGGGTCTGCATCACGTTCTTAGAGAATATAGTGGTTCTCATCTCTATATAGTATTGGATACTCATGATGGACACATGGATACTTTGGAGAGTATTGGTATATCCTACCTTTAAACTATTTGTTTCTAGTGTCTATAGTTTATTGGTGTGTGAAGTATATGATAGTCATTTGACTTGAGGTCATTGCTTATCTTGTTTGCAAAATGGTGTATTTTGACCAAGTTCAAAGCTTGCACTCCATTTGGGGTAGATACGGCTTGGATTGGATACATCAGGATGTAATCGAAGATAGTAGTTGGGCCAAGAATAGGATTCATTCCTCAATTAAATTCGAGAGTAACATTCAGATTCTCTATATTAATTGATTGCTAAGTCACTGGCCAGTGCACGTGATATATTCAATTATAGTAATTGAGTATGATCATCAAGGATCAATTGATAAAGATGAGATAAAATGGTTAAGCTATTTGGATAGACACTTGGCAAATCCAAGGCTTAACCGAGTGTTATGTGAATGAAGGGATATCATACACACTTCATATAAAGGTCCGGTTTGCGAATCCGCGTAAACGTTCTTCATATATCGAGTTCGCTATACTACGCAGTCTAGGAGTTTAGTATAGACTTTAACTGGGTTATCGTCGATAATGAAGGCCTATAGGGTCACACTTTATGTGTTGTTGTTGATCGTGTTAAAGGGTGATTGTGTGGTGCCTAGTTGTTGTTTCAAATACAAGTCCAAGTGGGAGATTGAAAGAAATATGGACTTGGATTGGTATTATTGGGTTTAAGTTAATAATTAAGTTAGACTTAATTATTAAGTGTTTATTTATATTAAAGCCCATTAACTAGGTTAAAGTGGGTTAGTATAAATAATTAAACAAAACCTAATCCTAGAGGTAAGAGAACACAACTCACGCACGCACACACGGCAAGAAGGACGCACGTTCTTCTTCTTCGATTCTTCTCGGCGATTTCCTAGCTTTCAAAGGGAAGATATCACTCCGGAATTGTTCCACGCGATCGAACGGCTTCACGTGGATACCATAGTAGCGGTTCGTGATATTGGGATTACGAGAAGACAACACGTAAGTATCGTATTTTCGTTCATATATGTGTATAATCTCTAGCACGTAAATTAGATCGTAAATCTAGATCGAATATGGTTTCATAAACTCGATGCTTCCGATGTGATTCGTACGTATGAAACCTTACACCCTCGTCCTCCAAGGGAGCCCAATCCGTTGCGGAAGCTCCTTCATCCTCGATTATCATGTTATGCAAGATAATACAAGCATACATCACATCTTGCATAGTATCGCGAAAGTAGAGTCGTGACGGACCTTGGATAATTCCCCAACGCATTTGAAGTACTCCGAAGGCTCTTTCAACGTCTTTGCGAGCCGATTCTTGCTTTACCTTGAAGTGTGCAACCTTTGGATCCACTGTGGCTGTTGGGCTATAGATGAATATAGGCCGCTTCAGGTATATTCCGTCAGCTAGGTAGTAGTCCGTGTTGTATGCTCGACCGTTGGCCGTGAAGTTAATCGGAGGCGCAATCCCATTCATAACGTCGTTGAAAACATCGGATTGGTAGAGGACGTTGAAGTCGTTGTTGGATCCCGCCACTCCAAAAAAAGCTTGCCAAATCCATAGATCATACGACGCGACTGCTTCAAGAATGATCGTCGGGTGACCCTTATCTCCGCGAGTATATTGAGCCTTCCACGCCTTCGGGCATTGCCTCCAAGCCCAGTGCATGCAGTCGATGTTTTCTAGCATTCCGGGGAATTCGTGGCGACACTCGTGCATGTCCAATACCCGAGCACAATCAGAAGGAGCAGGCTTTTTCAAGTACCGGCCTCGAAATATTTCAACGATAGATTGACAGAACCGTTTTAGCACTTCTATCGCTGTTGTCTCCGCCATGCGCAAGTATTCGTTGAGGTGGTCCGCCGCACTGCCTTGCCCGAGTTGTTGTAGAGCGGCGGTGATTTCTGAATGGTTGTGAAACCTTCCTTGCCCACAGCATAGGGTCGTTGCTGGAAATAAGAGTCGCGAGTTTCCAAGACCTCCACGATTTGCAGGAACAATTGCTTCGACATGCGAAATTGAGAAGATCAATCACATGAATCTTGCAAGAATATGGGGATTCTGCAGAGAAAAAAGGCATCACCTTCTTGTGTACGAGTACCTCAACAATTTGTCTTTGGACAGACATATCTTTGGCTCCAACTTTCTGGGATGGAAACAGAGGTACGCAGTTGCATTAGGCACAGCTAAAGGATTGGCCTACCTGCACCACGAGTGCTTAGAGTGGGTGATCCACTGCGACATCAAGCCCGAAAACATACTCCTCGACGCCTATTTCCAGCCCAAGATCGCAGATTTCGGGCTCTCGAAGCTGCTGCAGAGGGAAGGGCCGGGCTCTGAGTTCACACGGATACGGGGGACGAAAGGGTATATAGCTCCGGAGTGGGCGCTGAGCCTTCCGATCACGTCGAAGGTCGACATGTTCAGGTATGGAGTAGTGATTTTAGAGATGGTGAGGGGAGTTAGGTTGTGTAATTGGAGTGTGGAGGATGATGGTGGTGGTGGTGCACTTACGAGCTTCGTGAGGAGGATGAGGGGGGAGATGGAGGGAGAGGGGTGGTCGTGGGTGGAGAATGTGGTGGATGAGAGGTTGGAGGGGAAGTTTAGCCGGAGGCAGGTAGCGGCGTTGGTTCGGATGGGGGTTTCTTGTGTGGAGGAGGATAGGAATAAGCAGCCGACGATGGCCACGGTGGCGTAAAGTTTGATGGAGTGCGAGTATGATCAAATTTGAGTTGTTTTGAATAATGACTTTTTTCAGTTATAAATGTTAGGATAATTGTTTAGTGTATAAAATGAAATTTTGCGTCGCTATTGTTTTTTTCACCATTAAATATGTAATTTAAAGATTGCGTTATGAATGACTCGAATTCGAAATTTTTGGTTTGAGTCATTAACCCTATCGATAGTGTATTGTTTCATTAGTGCATGAGTATCATGTGCATCTTGATGGTATCACTAATGTAAGGTCAATGAAGAGGTCATTCTTCATGTGGCCCCTGTAAATGGGGATCCCCAGATAGAAGAAGGGAAAAAAGCCCTGCTGAAAGCCCATGGAGAGATGAATCAGTTCCCCCCACTCTTCCTCATGCTTGGGGGCAATGAAGAAGTTGTTCTTTCGGAGGTTAATAGATTGACCCGATGCAGCCTCGTAATGTCGGAGAAGGGACATGATGCCCACGAGGGTGTCGGGGTGAGATTGGGTGAAGATGAGAACATCATCGGCATATGTTGCCAGATGAGTGAGAGGGAGGCGTGTCCTGCTGGTGCTGAAGCATAGGTGTCTCTGAGGGGTCATGAGGGAGTTAAGGGCTCTAGATAGATAATCAGCAGCAAGCACGAAGAGGGACGGAGAAAGAGGGTCCCCCTGGCGCAGACCACGAGAGGAGGGGAAGAAACCAGCGGGTGTGCCATTGATCAACACCGAGAACCAGTTGTGCTCGGTGCACCGTCTGATCATGTTGATCCAGCGCTCAGAGAATCCCATACGCCGAAGGACGAGACAGAGAAAAGGCCACCGCACTCTGTCATAGGCCTTCGTCATGTCAAGCTTGTATTGGGACGTTGTTATGGTTTTGCATATTAAAGAGTTCATTTCTTTTATGTTTAATCTCCTGGTAATGTTATGATTTCTTGGATTTGTACTAACTTGTGAGCATAGGTATTCATTAATATAATTAATCATTTGTGGTATGTGATTTAGCAGCAGACATAGAACTCGAGTTTCATGCTTCGAAATTCTTGATAGTTTTATCGTTCTTAATTCAGTTAAGCATTTGATTAAAAAGGAAAGTGTCTTGATTCAGCTTCAAGTTACTGTAGCAGGCTCAGGTTCTTATTTTGGTTTCATGTTAAAGTTCTGATTCATAGTAAGTTTAGGAAGGAGCTTTCTTTCATTATTCATTCTAGCTTATTAGGAAACAAGCATATATGTTGTTTTAGTGTAGAACATGTTTCGGTTTCTTTTAATTTTCTTGCTTCAGTTTTCTAGCTTAAAAACATGGATATAGAATGGTTGGAATTTCTTACTTTTTATGAAGCTGGAATTGTGGTTTGGCTGTGGATTTGAATGAATGAAAAGTGGTAGAATCCTTCTTTCTTTCTCAGCTTCGTGCTACTCCTACTCCCTCCTTCTTTCTCCTTTCATTTCTTTATGTGCTCAGCATCTTTACTTGGATTGTGTTTTGGTTTGTGCAGAAAAAGTGAATGTGGCGAAATGGGATGGTGAAGGGATTATAAAGGCTGTAGAAGGGCTAGTAAAGGGGCAGCAATAGGGTGCCAAAGTCTTCATGGAGGAGATTTGAAAGGATTGGTGAATCTCTGCTACTAGATTTGATATTCGTTGTAAATCTTAAGTGATGATTTTTGTGAATTATTACTGTTTGTAATAAGTGCATAGTTTAGGTTGTAGGATCAACCTAGTGTGGGTTTTGCTTTTATTTCGTGTATGCATTAGTTGATCCCTTATTTGGGCTCTTATTTAATTAACTTGTGGTATGGTTGGAATGGGCTTGACCCAATATTAATACTTAATAATTTAATTTAGCATTCTAAATTAATCCAATTAGAAATATTATAAAGTTATATAGTATTGTATTCGATTTTTTAGTTCGCAATATAAATTACGAGATATAAATATAAATTTATATTTATTTATAAATTGCAAAATAAAATGCAATTTCATACGACTTTAACATAGTTCGTTCTATTTAAAGAAAATCGAACAAGGCTATGCAAAGTTTCGAATTTTTACACACTTTCTAATTAATAAAAGTCGGGTATTACACTTGGCTAGTTTCTTGATCTCTTCAAGTGGTACTTCTTGTACCTTGTTCTGTTTCTTTCAATAAAATTCCTTTTTCTTATAAAAAAAAAAAAACTTTAAATCTAATTTAGTATTATCTCACCTAAGTTCAATTAATAATTATTTTTGTTTGTGAAAATGTATCCCAATTTTGTATTATCACAACAAAATTTTACAATAAAAAAATAGAATTGAAAAAGTAAACAAATAATATATAGATATAGCAAAATAAGAAAGTTAATAGAATATAGTGCAAACATAAATACATATATATATATATATATATATAGCAACCAATAAAACAATATTTATAATTTAAAACTAGTACGTCACCCCGTGCGATGCACGGTGAGCATTTTATGATTATAATTTTATTGGTAAAAATTTACTAACACGATGAGCATATTTTCAATTTAACCGAACTCATATAATAAATAAAATTATATAAATGTGGTAAAATTACAGTATAAAATAAGATATAATCATAAAATCTTATTACAAAATTTGATTTTTGCATGTACAATGTATATAATATAATAGATAGTCAGTGTACCATATACCGTGTGTGTGTTTAGAAAAGGAAAATAGATGTATAACTACCATATATGGAATGAAAAGGAATCAATCAAATAATTGATATAAATGCTCATTTATCATCAATCAAAATCATAGCAAATATATATAACGCGCATATAAAGGCCCAAACACATACAATTGACAGTCCGTTTATCCAAAATAACTCAACAAAAAAATAAAAATAAAAAAATAACGTGATGTGATTTTAGCAAAAATAAAAAAGAAATGAAATGATAATATATATATATAAGCAAGAAAGAAAAACCTCTTCATCCACGTAAATTTAATTTCCTGAACAAAATTCTTCCATCTTTAGCCGTCAACTCTTTTCTCTGACGCTAGCCCCAACTTTCACCTTCTTTAATTTTCGGAAATGGGCAGCCGCTCGGGCAAATTTCGGCCAGAATTCTAGGACATGATAAATGAATTGTATTGGAGTTAATTTCAGACTGGAGAGATATGGCGTGCTCCACTTTCATAGAACTAAACATGCATGACACCAGTTTTCTTCTATGTTGCCACTTGCCCGCATTCAATTCATTGCTTTCGATTACCAGTTGGATGTCATTTATTGCACCTTTTGCTCTTGTATGTGTATTATTTTGGTCGTCGTCTTCTTTTTATCTTTTCTCTCTTATTTCTCCTTGACTGTGAGGTGATATACTACCTCCATCTCATTTAATTAGACACGTATTCTTTTTTGGTCCGTCTCAATAATTTTACACATTTCCTAAAATGGCAAAGAATACTTGACTACAATTAATTCTCTCTTCTCAGAATTAATTACAATCACATATTCCCCACTCTTTTGGTTTTTGGATCTACAGTAAATGTCCCTAATTAGTTGAGATGAAGGTAGTAGTATATATTTAGAACCAGTGTTCTAAAAGCCGTTAGATGCTAGTAGGGCAGTGGAGATTAGCGTCTAGGCGGCCTAGGCGGTGCCTAGACGGCCTAGACGGATTAGTATAAAATCAAAGTTTACGTCAAAATTTTCATATATTTAAACATGATATCTATAAAATCTATATTTTTTTCAACTATAATTTAATCTTACAGCCCTTCAAGCTCCGATTAGCCCGTCTAAACCCTCTTAGGACTGCCTAGACATGTCTAGGCACCTTTCTAGATGCCGATTAATTTGTCACCGCTTAGAGAAAACCGTCTTGCCATTAATCGGGACGGTCCGGCACCTTCTAGCGCCTAGACGCCTTCTAGGCGGCCAAGTCGGCCTTCTTTTAGAACATTGTTTAGAACCTAGTGAGATAATTGTTTCCAATCGTGTGTTCGTGGACTTGATGTTGGTTTTAAAACTGCTAAATATCTGAACGTGATTTTAAATACATTTAACGATTATAGATTTAAAAGTAACTTATTAAACTTGAATAGACAAAATTGACCTAGAATTGCCGGGGGAAAATAACTGCAAAATTCATTTTATTTTTATATATAGATAGAAACATTCATTATCAAATTCATTGGACAATTCATAACATTTTGAAATAAATGATCTCCATAAACCATTGAACAATTAGTGGCCATTTTTGGAGGGAAAATAATATTTTTGTACATTTTATCAAGTATTCTAACTTTATACTCCCTCTGTACCATTAGAATAGACATGTTTTATTATTTTATACCTCACATATATTCAAAAAATATATTTATTCTAATGGGACGGAGGGAGTACTATATATTGTATAGATAGATATAGATATGAAATGAGTGAATTACTACCTCCATCTCACCTAAGTAGTCCCATTTGATAATGGCACAAGAACCAAGGAAAATGGGATGTGTGGATATAATTGATTCTGAGGAGAGAGAGTTAATTGTAGCCAAGTATTCTTTGCCATTTTAGGAAATGAGACTAAGTCAATGAGATGGAGGTAGTATTAGTTGGTTGCAACGTTGACTTCCATTTCGGGATTCCAACCACCATTTGCTAACTTTAATGCAGGAACGGTTCATCCATATTTACGAGCTCCTGCAACAAGTTTTTCAATTAACAGAAAATTTGAACAAATCTTCTTTCCTTTCTTAGACTTTCTGCAAAAGAATCCCATCTAATTTCAGTACTAACGACCTTGAATTTCACCCAATCCCAAAGTCTCATTTCTGTAAACAGTGTTGGAAAGATTGTGTTTTTTCTTCGGTTTGTGAGGATAGAATCTACACACCTAAGACTTAGTTTATGAGAATAGAATCTACACACCTAACAATTCATCATAGTAATATTTTCTAATGCAAGTTGGTAGTCCATTCTCTTCAGCCGCCGTGTCCATTTCATCTCAGAATCTTTATTATTTCTAAAAATAATCCAAAAATCAAAGTTGACTGACTATTGCCTGAATGCTACTTTATGTCTACACACATTATCCCATTTAAACTTGCTGCATTTAGCAAATTCAGTTGCATTCCAAGATGAGAAGAAGAAGACTAATTCTTGAATCCCTCTTGCTTCTATTAGCCCTTCTCTCCTCCTTCCCTACAGCAGCTCCGAATTCAAAACCTCGATTGAATTTGGAGCGCGGCGATTCCATCTCGGTGGGGAAGGAATCATCCTTCCTCACATCTCCAGATAACTCCTTCACCTGCGGATTCTATGGCCTCGGAACCAATGCCTACTGGTTCGCTATCTGGTTCACTAACTCCAGGGACAAAACCGTCATTTGGTCGGCCAACCGGAACCGGCCGGTCAACAGCGAAGGCTCCAGAGTCACCATCAGAGGAGACGGAACCATGGTCTTAACGGACGTTGACGGCGCCGTTGCGTGGCAGACGAATACCACCTCCGTCGACGTCGCCGGAGCTCATCTCCTAGACAATGGCAACCTGGTTTTGCAGAATCCGAGAGGCGATATTCTATGGCAGAGCTTCGATTTTCCGTTCAACACCCTCTTGCCTGGTCAGCTATTCACCAAGAACACGAGGCTGACGTCCGTCGCCACAAACGGCAGCTTCGCCACGGGTACTTTCAATCTCTACTTCGGCAGCGACAACGTTTTCCGGCTGATCTCCGACACCCCCGACACCTCCACCACCTACTGGCCTAATCCGGATTTCGCCAACATCTACGCGGCTGGCAGGACCAACTACAACAGCAGCAGAATCGCGGTCCTCGACGAGCTCGGCCGGTTCCTATCCAGCGATCTGCTACAGTTCAACACCTCCGACGCCGGCCGCGTCATCAAGCGGCGGCTGACGGTGGACTACGACGGCAACCTCAGGGTCTACAGCCTGGACGAAGCCACGGGGCTCTGGTAGGTGACGTGGCAAGCTCTGGCCCAGCCTTGCGACGTGAAGGGCGTGTGCGGGAGGAACGCGATTTGCGTGTACGCGCCGCAGATCACGTGCACGTGCCCGCCCGAGTTCGAGGTTGTCGACTCCGGCGACTGGAATTCCGGCTGCAAGGCTAGATTCAACCAGACGCTCCTCCTCTCGACGAGAGTGAAGTTCCTGCAGATTCCTCACGTAGATTTCTACGGCTACGATCTCAACGCGACGAAACCGGTTACATTAGAAACTTGTGAAAATCTGTGCTTGTCGGATTTTCGCTGCGTCGCCTTCAGCTACCGCCTCTTAGGGGAAGGCATATGTTTTGTAAAAAGCGCAATGCTTAACGGCTATGCATCTCCGGATTTTCCAGGGATTATATACATCAAAGTTCCTCGAAATTTGGAGCTTCCGAAACCAAAGGTCTTCCACGCCTCAAGCCAGAGCTGTGGATCGGAGGAGAGAGAAGCTCCGTTGGGGTTGGCTTCCATGTACGATTTCACCAGCACCAGAGTGAAATGGTGGTATTTTTACTCATTTGCAGCAGCTCTCGGTGCCATAGAGGTGATGTTCGTTCTCCTAGGATGGTGGTTTCTCTTCCGGAAACACGGGATTCCGGCCTCCGTCGAGGCCGGCTACAACATGATCTCGAGCCAGTTCCGGCAGTATAGCTACTCAGAGCTCAAGAAAGCGACCAAGAATTTCAAGACGGAGATCGGAAGAGGAGGATCGGGCGCAGTGTACAAAGGGCTGTTGTCCGATGATAGAGTGGTGGCGGTGAAGAAACTGGGGGATGTTCTTCAAGCACAGGAGGAATTCTTTGCAGAGATTAGTACAATAGGGAAGATCAATCACATGAATCTTGCGAGAATCTGGGGATTCTGCAATGAAAAAAGGCATCGCCTTCTTGTATATGAGTACCTCGACAATATGTCTTTAGACAGACATGTCTTTGGCTCCAACTTCCTTGGGTGGAAACAGAGGTACGCAGTTGCATTAGGCACAGCTAAAGGGCTGGCCTACCTGCACCATGAGTGCTTGGAGTGGGTGATCCACTGCGACGTCAAGCCCGAAAACATACTCCTCGACGCCGATTTCCAGCCCAAGATCGCGGATTTCGGGCTCTCGAAACTGCTGCAGAGGGAAGGTCCGGGCTCGGAGTTCACCAGGATACGGGGGACCAAAGGGTACATGGCGCCGGAGTGGGCGCTGAGCCTTCCGATCACGTCCAAGGTCGACGTGTTCGGGTATGGAGTAGTGATTTTAGAGATGGTGAGGGGAGTTAAGTTGTGTAATTGGAGTGTGGAGGATGATGGTGGTGCGCTTACGAGCTTCGTGAGGAGGATGAGGGGGGAGATGGAGGGGGAGGGGTGGGAGTGGGTGGAGAAGGTGGTGGATGAGAGGTTGGAGGGGAAGTTTAGCCGGAGGCAGGTGGCGGCGTTGGTTCGGATGGGAGTTTCTTGCGTGGAGGAGGATAGGAATAAGCGGCCGACGATGGCCACGGTGGTGCAAAGCTTGATGGAGTGTGAGTATGATGATCAAGTTTGAGTTGTTTGAAAGATACTTTTTTAATTACTAAATGTAAAACGATATTCCGTACATCTCTTAATTGTTGTAAAGTAATATTGTAAAGAAGAATAAAGAACACAGAAGAGAAAGAGAGAAGGGAGAAGACGGCGGTAGAAGTAGGGTTTTCTCATTAATCTTATTCACCGTAAGTTACAAAATGAGATACACACGAGATATATACAAGAGAGAGAAACCCTAATGAATAAGTAATGTCCATATATAAAATATATTTACAATACTCCCCCTTGGACATTACGACGTGATGTTCATGCCTCGTTAAAAATCTCTCCGTAAAAATCCTATGGGAAAAATTCGGCAGAGGAAAAGAGTACATAACATACACTTATTCATGTGTTGCATTAGTTTTCTCATTAAAAACCTTAACTAAGAAAACCCATTGGGAAAAAAACTTAGTAAGGGAAAAAGAGTACAACTATTTGGCCTTCAGGGTATAATCTTCGGGATTATCTTATTTCGGTCTTTAGGACCTAATCTTCAAAATAATTTAAATATGTCGCTCCCCCTCAAAACAAAAATCTTTCAATTCAATACATTTCAATATGTACTCATTCATATATTTCTCATACATAGACGTGAGGAGGTTTAGTGAATAAATCTGCAGGATTATCACTAAATATACAATAGTTCTTCTAGAACTCATATATGCAACACAAGATAATCTATATATATCCTTACATAGGATATTGGGGAATTTTATCGATTTACCAGTCCAAAAATAAGTATTGTGGGGATCAAAATTAGTAACAAGCATCCGAATACTTCACCAATAAAATTGATCAAGTTCTTTAGACCAAGGTTTCTCATACCTTGAAGATAACAAAGAATATGATTACCATTATATATCTCCTTCTAGGAGAAATTTTTTATTTTGCTAGCAATTCAAAATTAATGGTATCAGGCCTGATAGAGTAGTACTTCGGGTACTCAAAATAATGAACTTCAGGTTCATAATTTCTTTGTTATCTTATACACTTCAAGTAATGATATGAGATAATGGATGTGATTTATTGAATATAACAATTTGAAACTCACATCAACCAGATCAACTGGTACAATACTCCTTCAGGGAGATACTCGGACTGTTACAATACTCCTTCAGGGAGATACTCGGACTACAGGCCGAGACAATACTTTGACTTATTCAAGTCTTCATTCTAAAACTCCGTCATTAAGCATGAGTTAACTTTCTTAAATTCTTTGTGTGTAACAATTTATATAACATCAACATAATCATAAATATTATAAAAACATTCAAACACATTTTGATACACACACATAAGCATAAATGATTATGCACATATCCTTACTTCAGGAGGATAAACTTATTATACCGTACATGTTGCGATTTCACTTTCCTTTATTTAAGGAATTTCAAGTCCAACAAGGACATATATAGATATCGGTACCCAATGACTTATATAAAAGAGATCGTTATGATCAACCATATGATATCTATATTTACCAATTACTGCCATAAGTTACATAACGGAACATAATGCATAACAGGAGAATTAATCAATTAAGGGTCTCTGCTAAAAACCCTTGAGCTACTCGCTTTATTTTCAACCACCTCATTAAAATTGATTCCTCTTTAGAAAATAATCATTTGTGTCCTACTGGGACAACATGTTTTGAAGAATAAATTTTAGAGGAATAATAGACTTTTCGTCTATTTAGCGAGTGAAGCTCGACCTCAACATCTTTCATTTTCACCAAATGCTTCTGGCACAATAATATCATATTTATTCTTGGATCTAGATCATCATATCAAACTTATACCGGTAATGGTTGAGGTAAATATTGTCGACACTTATAACATTTCGATATGTTTCTCCTGAATTGTCTTCATGACAACACACAACCAACAGTAACCAGATCTATCCATCATTTTCCAATAATATATTTAATCTGGTCGTTCCGTAATCTCAGTGTCCCAATGTTATGATTATTTAGTGCACTTACAAATATACTGGGATTCTCGTCTACAGGACGATCCTCTTCAGGAGGTTCTATACATAGAGTGATATCATTTGGGATTCTCGTCTGCGGGACGGTCCTCTTCAGGAGGTTTACTAGAGTAATATCATTTAATGATTTGATATTACTACCGCGGATTTTATCTTTAGCACCAAAATAGTTTTCACGCTTCAGGCGTTGAGAGCATCAATCTATTTATTTAGTTCATGAAGAACTTCAGTTCAGTGTGGTGCATATAAACAAGTATATAAAATCACTCCATTGGCAGTCAATAACTGTTTGAACTTTCAGTTCATTTTGTGTAGTGCGTGAATTAATATTTAATCCAACAAGAGTTTTGCGGCATTCTTTCATCCATATCTCCCCCTAATGCCGTGAAATGATTTAGTTGGATTATAAGAATAACGTACCAATTAATCAAATGATCCCCGATAATTTGGCTCTATCAAATTTTTTTTTATTCTTGACGGAGAGTACACGTAATTTTTCTTAGAGCCAATGCGGTACGTTTTGGTGGTGATAAATAAAATTAGCAGATAAGGAAATGATGATTTTTATGATCACGCACTAATTATAAGGGGAATGACCTAAACACTCATGCTTTAATAAATTTGAGAATAATTTGGGTATTTTAAATTCATTGCAACATGATTTCTCTTTACACTACTTTTCCAAAGAGGAAGATAATGAACTTTTCAATAGGGAATATTGATCAAAATGACAATAAGGATATTGTCATTTGAATTATGAAAATTCTCCCCCTTTTTTCAGTGAGAGTTAATGAATAATATTCTCCAAAATTTTGTTTTGATGTTACAGTTATCGAGTTTGCTTCAGGCAAACTAATAGATGCAATTCAAAATCTTCATAGTCACGGGCTATATAGGTGCTCACACTTGTTTCAGCACATTAGAATAAAAAAAATTTCTTAGATCTCCCTCGAGTGCTTCTATAAGTAGAAGCATGTGCTTCAGACATCATTTGAAAACTACGAATGACTTCCAATAGAAGTGAAAAATACTTAGGATCGATCCTTACATATAATTCGTTTAGTCATGTACTACTTCTGGAGTACACAATTTGAAAATATGAGCTCAAATAATTATATCAAAGGGAGAAACTAAGACAATTTTGTCGTGATCCTTCAGGGATCGCCCCATCACCATAAGGAAAAGCTATATATTTTCATGTACTACTGTTAGAGTACAAAATAATATTTCTGATAAATATTTTAACTGCGTACTACTGCTGGAGTACAAAAATAGAAAATGTAATTCAATGATATTGTTCTAGGGGAGAATTGATACTTTTAATTGTAATAATTAAAAGATTGTTCTGAAATAGGAGTATCTTATTCAAAGATTTATCAAATCTTTCGCCTTCATGCATGCTTACGCATATGTTGTTCAGTGAGTTTCTCAATCCATACAAAAAAAATTATAAATAAAACAATTCTCACATTCAAACACCTTTCCATGAGAAGAAGCACAAAGTCTAAAAATATTAATTAATATGCAACATCTCTTCAGATCGCATAAAAAAGATGAAGACATGTATCTTGATAAATTAAGCATAAGCATATTCAACGTCACCCACAAAATTTGAGTTTCATAACTCAATTATTAGAAGGCAATTATCAATATCACATAGTGCCATATAAACATCAGAGTTGCAAGTATACATAAACTCGTATCTCATCAACAAAACCCGCGATTTTATTATTCATATAGGCATACTGGATCCATAATTGCAAACCACAAAATTCATGCTTAGTCGAGATTGAAATACGTATATTCAAAAATCTGTGATACATGAATTCAATCTATACGCCATCAATTAATCATAATACCAAAGAAACAATTAGCATAGGCATGATACATACTATTATCTCAAAGCAAATCAATTACCAACAAAAGAAAGAGTAACCAAGCTGCCGTAATTGGTCCGAAACTCCATAATCATAAGAACACCATAGCAATTTCAATATTGTCTAACATGGTAATAATATCATTTGATTAAAGCAAACCGACCACGGAATCATGCGACAATTTGATTTCAAGATCTAAATCAACATAATCGAATTTCGCCTAATAAATCACATAGTTGTTTTATTATTCATGGTATACTATATTTTTATATCAACAATCATACCTTGCTGGAAAGACACGATTCTTTCCTATGGCATACCTCCAAATCTATTCAATTGGTTGCCAATGATTCCCTCAAAAATCACTCAGTAGATTAGAGACCCTGCTTCAATATCCGCTCAATTGGTTAGAGACTCTTCCGGAGTGTTCAATGATAGGCACTACTTGAATAAATCAATCTAGCTTGCATTATGACATTTCATAAGAAGCTTATTATTGTTTTAACCTTTGTACTACTACAGGAGTACGACAAAATCCTTAAGGATTTTCATAAAACAATAACATATCCAAAACATGATATTTATTTTCCGGCTCTTACATGAGCAATTACAAAGACAAAATCAATATTTATATCTTCTGGACACAAATAGTTAAAAAATCAGTAACCATCATTTCACTTGGTCACATTAATTTATATATATCTCATGATTTGATGAGGCCCAAATCATAATCATTATGTTTAATGATGAATAACTATCTATGCAATTTAGCGCCATAAATATAAGGATAAATATATCATATATTATCCAAAATGTTCTTCACGAATATTAGTTGTGCTACTTCGGGAGCAACAACATAAATCAAATAACAATAAACAATTTGATAACAAAATACGTTAATAATCTTCAGGATTATTAAGAATTGAAATGTTTCTTCAGGAAACACTTATTATTATATCATCATGATATAACAATTATATAATATAGATTGAAAAACTCATCGAATCGTCACCTCACGAAACATAGATCTATTTATTTTACTTTTATTGATAACAGCTCTAGTAGATCTCTTACGATACGAGAATACAACATCATACCAACATATTTATATCTTTTTAACAAAAGATCAATTGTCTATTATCAATTCATATGAATGAAAACACCAATTGATTCAACTAAACAAACCAACTACACGATCCTATTCATTTGGGATCAAAATTAATTCTTGACCGACAACCCATTTATCTCAATAATATCAATATAAACAACCAGAATAGCAATAGTCAACACAGAAAGAAAGCATTACGCAATCAGCCATAGAAATATACTCCATATAATATGTACGAACTTCATATATGTATTAGGAGCAATAATGAATTGAAACAAATAAACAATTTGATAGAGAATAAAAATAAAAGATTATCAAGAATAGAAAAGTCATGTTTCTTCTGGAAAAATGATTATTGCATATCTCAATAAGATATAGATATTAAGAATTAATAATTATATTTATTCAGGAAACAATCGATGATGATACAACAATTAAGATATGCGAATTTAGATCTATACAAGATCGTCCAAACAAAATAAAACTCTTAAATAACATATAACTTCATATTAAGATCTAATCTAACAAAGATTAATTATAAACGATATTATCATTATCAATAATCAATGTACCAAAGAAAATCGATGATGATACAACAATTAAGATATGCGAATTTAGATCTATACAAGATCGTCCAAACAAAATAAAACTCTTAAATAACATATAACTTCATATTAAGATCTAATCTAACAAAGATTAATTATAAACGATATTATCATTATCAATAATCAATGTACCAAAGAAACTATGACCTAAGATTCAATTATTATAATACGGTTGAAAAATCATGCATACGAATACCAATTAATGTAATGATTATGATAACTATATAAGATGTCGTATGCGAACAAATAAAAATATGTATATGCCAAAAACTATGTATATATATGAAATTATATATACAAAACTTTATAGCATCGGAAACAATTTCACATTCTTTACCTATATCAACCACCAACTGTGAAAGTAGAACAATCGTGCTGATAACGTGTTGTAAAGTAATATTGTAAAGAAGAATAAAGAACACAGAAGAGAAAGAGAGAAGGGAGAAGACGGCGGTAGAAGTAGGGTTTTCTCATTAATCTTATTCACCGTAAGTTACAAAATGAGATACACACGAGATATATATACAAGAGAGAGAAACCCTAATGAATAAGTAATGTCCATATATAAAATATATTTACAACATTAATAATATTCTCTATTTTTCTCTAGTTCGAGAATTACAGGGGTGTATTCAATTGGGATTTTGTTGGATTTTTTTGTACTTTAAAAAGTTTGTGGATTTAAAAAATATATAGACTCCATGCAGAGTTTGACTGACTCATGCAGAGTTTAGCTGATTTTTTTTTTATTGATTTACTTGAATTTTCATAGATTTGACAGGATTCTAGAATACATTTTTTTTTTATTGATATACACTTTTTCTCTCAACAGTTTTATATATTTTTCAATTCATTCACATAAATATATTCTGCATACATCAAAATTTTATATATTTTTCAATTCATTCACATAAATATATATTCTGCATACATCAAACTATTTTGTATAACTATGAGTCTATGACTATATATATATAAACATTCCCATCAGATTCCTTCTTCCTTTTTCTTATTTTTCTTTTCTTTTTAAATAATTAAAATATGGTTTTACCCTGGTCTCCCCACTTCACCATACCCCGAGCAGATTCTTTCTTCCTCTCCAATGTTGACCTGATGCTCGACTATAATTTCATAAATGAATTTTGCATGATTTTATATGAGTTGAGTTGTTCAAGAATTCAATAGAAATTCTCCCAGATAAAGGTACAGATATACAGTATATTTTAAGGGTAAAACCATAAAATGATAAAGGAAAAATTCAATAAAAATTTTCAACTACAAAATCACGTAATGATGACCAGATAAGTGAGTTGTTCAAGAATTCAATCATAGAAGAAGACTGGATTTTGAGGACGAGTTTTTTCTATGTTGGTACGTTTATTTGAGAGAATCCATAGAAATCTCTGGTTCTTAAGTGAGATTTTGAAGAGTGAAATTTACTAATATATTTTGAGAGAATCAAAGAAAATCCATAGAGTGTTAAAATCCATGGACTATTGAATACTTATAGATTTTTTAAGACTTTTTAAAATCTGTATTGAATACCTCAGGATTTTTAAAGACTTTTTAAAATCTGTATTGAATACCTCAGGATTTTTAAAGACTTTTGAAAATCCGGATTGAATACCCCCGGACTCTTAAAGTCTAAAAAAATCCTACAAACTCCACAACCAATACACCCCCCTTAATAAAGTGTTAGGCAGTCCCGTCAAAGAAACTCCATTTTTATTCATAAATATATAAAATAATAAAATAGGTCTCTTGAGCTGGGACGGAGAGAGTATAATATTATGGTGAATAAAATGATATAGGAATAAAGATAAAATAATTTGGCGGATATAATATTAAAAAGAAAAAAGTGCACACTCTTTTGTCACATTCCGAAAATAAAATTTGGGAATATTCTTATAGTTGAATGGAGTATTACATGTCCTTGTTTCATTATTGCATGAATATCAAATGCATCTTGATGGTGTCACTAATGTATCTGCAATTTAATAATGAAATAAATAAAGAATGTATTAAGGTGATTTCTCCCATTTAGACTTCATAGTCAATAATGGAATAAAGGCCTTGTTTGTGGATCACTTGGGAAGAGAACAAAATGCATTTAGTATCAATATTTATTTTTAATGCCAACGACCAAGTCACAATCAAATTAGATTATTTAGGGGGCAACTATTTGCTAAATGGTCCCCTCTTGTCCAATTTGAATTATCATTAGTGGGGGAAAAAATAATAATAATAATAAATAAAAAATTGGACACTTCTGTTGTTGCCTGTTGGGCCGGGCTTGAAAGCAAATAATTTTACATGCCTTAATTTCAGTAAACATGTCAATTAATCATTACATCTTCCAAATAACTCACCAATTTCCAAAATTGATTATCTTAGAGTAATTGATTATTTAATCAATTTTTAAGTCTTAATATAAAATTCAATTGTGCGTTGTGCTTTAATGAATTTTTAAAATTATAGAAGTATACTAATACTACAATAGAACATTATTCCCATTCAAATCGACAATTTTGACTAAAGCTGTAACGCAAAGCCTTGAGTTTCCACAAGTCTAGCCTAACTGCCTAACCTCTCAAAAACTTCTTTTTCCTTTTTATATATGCTTTTTAATTGACTCCAAAACTCCTTCAACAAAAAAATTGACTCCAAAATAGTTACGCAAATATTAGAGGATCTAAAAAGAAACAAAAAATATTGAAAAACCCTACTACTCGCACGCGTGTAGACTTTCCCACGTGCGGAGCACAATTAACGAGCAGCTGGCGAGCCGCCACTTCCAATCACACTGACGTCTCTCTCGCTCCCAGTTTCAGTCGCTCAAGCAAAAACGACGACGTTACCTCTCAACTTCTGCCATTGTTGCCTCCTCTAGAGAATCAGTAAACCCACTTCAGCACCTCGCAGGTATCCTCTTAATTTCTCCTTATACTGCGCGTTTTCTTTTAAAGTTTCAACCTTTTGTCGTCCCATCTTCACAATTTATATTTTTAGTATTCTGGTTTTCTTGCTGTAAAAATGAAAATTTTGTCTGCTACTTTTCGCAGCATTTCTGCTACTAAGTACCTAAATTGGTGGTGGAAAATTCTACAATTTGTCGAAACTGCAGTCTCTAGGAAGTTGTTAATTCATCGTAATGGCGGGCTGTTCATCAAGTGTTGGAATGGCTCATTTCAAGAACCTCGAAAACGGCGTCGTCCCTCTTGAGTGCTTTAGCTCCAAGAGTCTTTTGGCAACTCGATTCTGGCGTTTCAGTATTAAGGAAACTAGAACGAATACGAGGTTGATTTGTAACAGTAAACGGCAGAGTCTTGTGGTTGTTAATGTAATAAATCCAGAGACGGAGTCTAAATCAAGTCCAGCGGTGAGCACAACGACTGAATCAGGCGACGTTAATTATGTCGAAAAAGATGCTGCTACGGTTGTGGAGAAGAGTTATCAATCGACGCCTGGTAGTAAGAATGGTGACGGTGGGGGTTTCGTTGATGGGAGTGGCGGAAATGGGAAATCTCCGGGTGGTGGAGGTGGTGGCGGAGGCAGTGATGATGGCGGTGATGATTATGAAGAAAAGGAATTTGGGCCACTTCTTAAGTTTGAGGAGGTGATGAGAGAGACTGAGGCAAGAGGGGCAAGTCTTCCTGCTGATATGTTGGAGGCTGCCAGGAATGTGGGAATACGTAAATTGCTTCTGTCCAGATATTTGGATTTGCAGGTGAAATTTGAAATTAGATATAAATCTTGCAATGTTTTTAATGGTTGGTTTAATGATGATGGTATTGAACTTTGAAATTGCAGGGTTCATCATGGCCCCTTGGATTTCTGATGAGGTCATCATCCATGCTTAGGAATAGGATGTTAGCTGATCCATCCTTTCTCTTCAAGATTGGAACAGAGGTTTGCACATTTTGTTGTTCCTTATAGCTTAATCATGTGCAAAGATCATTCTCTTTCTTTAAGTACTCATGCTAAAGGTGTAACCTCTTGAAGTGCTTTTTGCATGTATAGGGCTAGTTTTAATGGTTACTGTGAATATTTGATATCTGATGAGGGTCTTGGTTGATTTCCGAAAATTGGTATTTAGCAGTTTGCTCATACTAGTTGTGATTGTTTTCTCCTCTGTAGATAGTGATCGATTCTTGTTGTGCAACATTTGCGGAAGTTAAACAGAGAGGGAAAGATTTCTGGGCAGAATTTGAATTGTACACTGCTGATCTTTTAGTTGGAGTCGTTGTTAATGTTGCTCTAGTTGGTATGCTAGCTCCGTATGCTCGAATTGGGCAGCTATCTTCTTCTCAAGGATTTTTAGGTCGAATGCAGAGAGGTTATGCAGCGTTACCTAGCAGGTATCTACAGCATACAGCAGCTTAATTCTTTAGAGAAATTTCATAATTTAACTTGTTCCGACTCGTGTCTCCTGTTTTCCTCTTTCGTGAAATGTGTGACTTTGAATTGGTGTGAGACAGTGTGTTTGAAGCAGAAAGGCCAGGCTCTAGATTTTCAGTAAATCAGAGAATTGCTACCTATTTCTATAAGGTAACTGCTGCATCATGTGCATGAGATTACAGCATAAAATAAGCATTCTTTATTAATGCTCTCGTTTTGTGTAAGTGAAGAACTTTTTTTTTTCTGGGCTCATGATCTATATGCTGCTGCACTGCACATTTTCAGGGAATTCTATACGGATTGGTTGGTTTTGGATGCGGTATCGTTGGCCAAGGAATTGCGAACTTAATAATGACAGCCAAACGGTATGTTTCTTTGAAGAGTTACATCATCTCTTAGTAAAAGATCCAAACAAAAACTCATGAAAAGTATTTCTGTTTCTCAGGAGCATTAAAAAATCAGAGGATGATATTCCAGTCCCGCCTCTTCTAAAGAGTGCTGCAGTTTGGGGTAAGACTTCCTTCTCTGCCCCTTGTCTTTGATGGAATTTCATAATTTTGTAAATTGAGTTCTTGACTTTGAAAAATATCAATTTTCCGACTTATGTACAACTAGATTTGTAGTGTGATTAGAATGCCTTCTTAAACTATGATCCTGTCCCATTTTGCAGGAGTTTTTCTAGCCGTGTCTTCCAACACTAGGTATCAGATCATCAATGGGTTGGAACGAATAGTGGAAGCTTCTCCGATGGCAAAGAAGCTTCCGCCCATTGCAATGGCCTTCACGGTTGGTGTGAGATTTGCCAACAATGTCTACGGTGGGATGCAGTTTGTGGATTGGGCTAGATTGGCTGGTGCTCAATGATCGACCCTCGAACCATTCTCGTTTTCGTATTCTAAATCTTCTTAACTGGCAGAAAATCCTTGGAGCAATTTACTTATCTTGGAAAAGTCTGTCTTGGCCTTTATGAATCCTTAGATAACTCTTGTAACCAGTCATCTATGAATATGATGCCTATATGTTCATGTTACAAAATATTGAGAGATTGAAATAAGTAATTACATATTGGTTGCGCTGATGATTCATTCTTTACTTTGTACGTACGCAGGAGAGTAATTTGGATCATGTTCTGTAATCTACGGTAGCAAATCTTGAAATGGTTAAGACTAAGATTTAGTTTTCAAGTAACATTTCACCTATGACTGAAAGTGAATACTACTGTACAATATATACATACACAGTGTATATATATATACACACACACATATACACAATGATAAATGATGAAAGTACAGTAGGTGCAGCTATGGAACAGTTGAGCTGCAGAAATGCAATTCCAATCCAAGCAGTGAATAATCATATCCCCGGTCAACGGTCAAAAACTGAAAACGTTGATGCAAAAAGCCCCTGAATTTTGTATTCAATTACTTTTGTCTCCATGCAGATTGGAAATCGGAAAATCAATCCCCCTCCTTTTCCATTTACCTTTTTACCCCTTCCCGCCATTTCCCTTCTCCCCCTTCACCGCACTTCCTATTTATACCTCTCTCTCTCTCTCTCTCTCTCTCTCTCTCTACCTCTACCTCCGTCCACATCCCCACTCCCGAATCACTTTCATTCCTCCGAATCCTTTTATCCACTTTTTTTTTCCTTTTTCTTTTTTCCACTTTTTTCTTGAAATTTCGTCGTTCGCAAAGAATGTTTCTTTCTTGAAACCCCTTTGCGTTTGATATTCATCAAGAAAACAGTTTTTTTCGCCCCTTCTTTACCGTTGGATTCTAAGCATGGCGAAGATCCACGCTCTCCGCCGGTTCCTCCTCCCCTGCATCGGCGCCGCCCGCACCTCCCCGAGTCCACCGCACGCCGCCGTCAAGAAACGCCTGAGCACCTCCCTCCGCGACGACCTTGACGACAACAAGAAGCCCACCTCCGCCGCCGACCCCCACAAGCCCGAAGAAGCCCAAGAATCCGCCTCCTCCTGCTGCTCGTCGCCCGCCACTCCCGCCGCCGCAGCCCCGTTCGCGCCGCCGCGCTCCTCCCGGACGATGGTGATCGGCACCATCTTCGGCCACCGGAGGGGCGGCCACGTGTGGTTCTGCGTCCAGCAAGACCGCCTCACCATCAAGCCCACCCTTCTCCTCGAACTCTCCATCCCTACCTCCGCCCTCATCCAAGAAATGCAGTGCGGACTCGTGCGACTCGCACTCGAGTTCAACGCCGGAGACTCGGCCGACTCGGAGCTGAGCCGCTGCCCCCTGCACTCGGTGCCCCTCTGGACGCTCTTCTGCAACGGCAGGAAGCTGGGCTTCGCCGTTCGTCGGAAGCTGACTCAGCAGAGTAAGGTGATGCTCAAGACCATGCAGAATATTTCGGTCGGGGCGGGCGTCATCCCCTGCAAATTCGGGCTCGGGTCCGGGTCGGGCTCCGAGGAGATCATGTACATGCGGGCTAATTATGAGTGCGTTTTAGGAAGCGCGGACTCCGAGTCTTTCCATTTGATCAACCCGGATCAAGGCCCGGGTCAAGAACTCAGTGTTTTCTTGCTCCGGACAAGATGAAGAATCTCAGCCTCCGCCAAAAAAAAAAAAAAAGTTGTTTTCAATAATCAATTTCCTCAAGAGGGGTTAGTTGATTGAGAAAGATGAAAAGATTTTTGGGTGGTGGATTTTCTCCAGAGATTGGAAAATTGATGGTTTTCTGATTTCTTGAATTTTCTTGAAGAACAATGGCGCTTGGAAAACCTGCTCGGTTTAAACTTATTGGTAACTTGTTTTTACAGAAAAAGGCACTATTACGTTGTAGTAGCAAGTAAGAAGACTAGTGTAAATCCTCTGTTTCTTTCATTTTCTTGTTTTGACTGGGATTCTTTGTTTACAGTTGGTTGGTTGGTTTGTAATTGGAAAACTTACCATTTTTCCAGCAGAATATATAATTCAGTTAGTTCTTCTTTAATTGATGCTTTTGAATATTAGTATGATTGTAGTAAGGAGGGCATCATAATCATATCCATGTCAAAAGCAATTTAAATACATGTTCTTTGGCTGAATTTCAAGATTCTTAATGAGTTGTCATTAGATATTTGTGACAGTTGTTGCTGCTGTCTTAGTCTTAATTAAATCCATTTCCATATATATGAAACTGCATAATTCTTATGCTTAAAGCAGAATATTTGTGATCCCACATCATTATTGATTTGCTCCAAGATAGTATAGACTAGCACCATATGCATGCTTTCCCCTGATTCTGGAATCTGCAATTACTTAAATAAACACAACAGGTTATAAAATAATACTAATACCCTTGATTCTTTTCTAATCCATCTTCTTTATGAAGATGAGAGAGAGAGGATAACTAGACTCTGCTGCAGGAAGAACTCACCATTTTTATGCATATAAATGATTAGCCTTTTAATCATAATTAAGGAAGCCCTTAAAATATAGTAGCAAATAAGAGAGGGGCCAAAATTAAAAAAATACCCACCTTTAAGATGTATATACAAAATCTACCCACTTTCAAATTACACATTCAAAAAATACCATTTTTCATTTAAAACACTATTTCCAAGCCATTCTTTACTTTGTTTAGATCAAAATGATAAAATAATTATCAGATTCATCACACTTCCGTAAATAAATTAATGCATACCAACTTCATACATTTACTGCTGCGGATCTTCTTCGCCAGAAGTTTTACAGACCGCGTCCAACCACCCGGAGCACCGTATGGTTTCCTGTCGAATTTCTTAGCAGTGATCCGCCTTGCCTTCGTCGATTATCAATCCGAGCAACGCTCCAGGAAAATGATAACTGCTCAGAGCACTGAGCAAGGATTCACCGCGGGCTAAGAAATTGTTGGTAGACAAAAATTTAAAATACGAAGGTAATGAGCAAAAACCCGAACTTTTATTGGGGAATTATATAAATATTTATTACATAAGTATATCTCCTTTAGGGAGGAGACAAACTTGTTTAGCTACCTATGGCAGCGGAATGGAAAACACTCATACACTAAAAAAATTGAAAACTATTACAAAGCTTATTTTGAAGAAAGCTAAGAAAATTATCGATGATCTTTGCTTCCTTCGCTCGTCTTTATTTATAGAGGTTGGAGACCTCTCTTTCTTGAATTATTGCATCGGATTCCTTTTCTACCGACGCCAGCTTGCCCATGTGAAGCTTGGGTCCTTCCTCTTCCATTATCACCGAAAGTTGTGATAATTGAGTCGTATAATGGAGACTGGGGTCCTCCATTTTTTATTTCCACTGATAGAGTTTGGTGGAATATCATAATCTCATTTTTGGACCGTAAGTTATAGTCCTCCCACTTCTGTCGTTTCTTTTAATGGGAATCTTTCTTTTCTCCTCGCCCTTGTCGTCTTCTTTTTGGGTGAGGTTCTTCTTTCATAGAGTCACATGACTCTATCTTCTTGTGTCGGCCAACTACTTTTTTGGCGGGGCCCTGGGCATCTTTCCTTTCGGTGGTGCCCTTGGTTCATTCTTGTCATTGGCTCGAGCTCTCCCTGCCCTTGGCATGAATCTCTTGCCAAACTCTAGCTCCTTCTGGCCTGGGCATGCTGGACAAATATGGTTGATCCAGTTCCCATAGTGGGCTATATTACAATACTTACGATGAGTTTCTTTGCTCGTCACAAGCTTGTTTTCCTAGAGCAGATTCCTCTTTCTTTCGAAAGCCTCTTCCGCAAATCTCGTGGTTTTTCCTATCATTATGTTTAACATGAATGATCCATTCACAGAGTTCTGAAAGAACTTGAATGAAAACTTGACTTTGTCCATCCCAGTGAGACAGACCCATAGACCCCAAGCTCGACACGTTGAGATTTCATCTTCGGAGATCGTGGAGACAAGTGGTACTTCTCCACTTGGCACCTTAATATTGCTCCGGCTCCTCTCGTCGGTTATCCTAAGCCTTATGTAGTGAAAGGCTTCATGGTTCCCCTTTCCTGCTGGTTCTGGTGCTGCATTAATAAAGTAGAGTTCCAGAACATCTCCTCGGCTAAGCTGTTCATTGTTAGCCCATGAATCGTATACAGCTTCTTGAATCCACTTGGGTAGATTCTTAATTTCTATAAACGATGGAGAGACCGTATAAACTGAGGCAAGTGCCCCAAATTCATACCATTCCTTGACCTTTTGTGGATGAACATCTGGCATCATCCATACTCGAGGGTACTTCCCTGAGACATCAACCAATGTTTTGTTTGGATTGATACCCCGCCTTGTCAGTAGCTTCTCCCAGTTTGCCTGATAAGCCTACCAATAAGAACAAACTTGTTAAACGTTGTCAGTATTAATCTTAGAAGTGTCTTTCAATGGCCTAAGATTAATCTTTTCCTCCTTAACCCCCGGAGGTGCTGGGTTGAAATGATGCATCAAAATTTGATTTCTGAGTATCATCTTTTCCTTGGGCCGATGGTTCTGTTGATTCCACCAACTTAGGACTCGTGCAAGAGGTATTTGAATCCTCTGCTACCGTTATAGGGGCCGGCAACCGAATCGCTTTTTTTTCTGGGGTAACCGGAGTCACCCTAGAAGCTCAAATGAGTGGCTCTTGAATCGCATTCCAGCACTTTGTTTGTGCCAGCCTGCAGTCTTGTATTCTGTTGGAGACTTTTGTCTTGTCAACAGTTTGTATTTTTCCAGCTTGTTCAGCTTTCAAAACACACTCTTCCCATTCCTTTGAAAGCATCTCAAGATCTTCCCTGAGATGTCTCATAGAATTCTGTATGGAGTTCACTTCAGTTGGCTCCATCTCTTGTTAGAAAATCTGCAAGAACATTCTCATGAGATTTTATAATGACAATATCAAAAATAATATTGACATTCAGCTTGCCATCTAAGTAATCTAGCCTTTTCAGGTTTTGATTATATCTTGTTTTTTAAGAAAGCTTTAACTTGTGTGCTATCCACTTTCAAAACGAATTTCTTTGCTAAAAGGAAGAAAGACCATTTTCTAAAAGCCTTTCGAACTGCAAAGAATTCATTCTCGTTAATGTGTCATCTGATGACCTCATTTTCTTGGAACAACCCACTGCAGTATTTGCAAGGTTCTTCCCCATTGGGAGTGATCTTTGTGAGCACTGCTGCCCACCAATGATCACTAACATCTATATACAGGACTAGATCGTCCTCGTCTTGTGGTATTGAGAGTTTTGGGAGGTTCTCACAAACCACCTTTAGATCTCTCATTCCTTTACGATGTTCATCTGTCCAGATGAACGGAACATCTTTCTTCAGCAATGTGCTGAAAACCTTTCTGTATTTTGCAAGATTCTTAATGAATGCTCCTACAAAATTAACAACTCCTAGAAAACTTTGAAGTTGTTTTTTCTCTTTTAGATCCTCCGAGAAATTCTTGACCTTTTGAACAATATGGTCCTGTAGAATTATTCCCGATTCATCTATCTCGATTCCCAGAAACTCCATTTTTCTGGTTGCGATTACTGCCTTCTTTTCTAACAGCACCAATCCTGCCTTATAACAGACATCTGCAAAAATCTCAAGATGTCTGACGTGTTCATTTATATCCTTTGATGTTATGAGAATATCATCAATATAAACAAACATGAAAGAGAAATAATCTTTGAAAAGATTATCCATCTTTCTCTGGAATATCTGAGGCGTATTGGCTAACCCCATTGGCATCACGTTCCAAACATAATGCACTTGTGGAGTAGAGAAGGCTGTAAACTTCTTACTACCTTCCTCCATGCGAATCTGGTAAAAACCTAACTTGCAATCAAACTTGGAGAAAACCTTAGCATTTCTAATGCAGTTAATAAGGTGTTCTCTACTAGGGATGAAATAACCATCAAATTCAAGAATGTCATTAATTCCTTTATAATTAATAACAAGTCTGGGTTTATTTCTTTTGATCTCACCATGGTTTCTTACCAAGAAGCCTGGGCTACTATAAGGCGAGTTACCTGGTTCGATTAACTTCATATCAAGGTGTTCCTTGATAATCTCCTTCATATCATGTTGATCTCTAAGATTCATCAAGATTGGTCTAAATCTAACAAACTCATTTACCTTGTCTGGCTTTGCCTTTAAGGTAGCTTTGAGTTGGTTTTTCTCCCACCATGCCAAAGGATTCTCATTGTAACACCTTACAATTTTCCTTTTGACATCTTCCAATGACACCTGTGTATCATTCTCAATATCTTTAGAAATTAAAGATACCTTAAGGGTCTGAATCTCGGCTTCGTTATCTTCAACTTCGCTGTCGATCAGTTCTCCTTTTCTCCTGTAGTTCAATAAAGCTTCATTGAACCTTCTTCGATCTTGCATTTTTGGGCGTCGAAGTTGTCCTTCATCACCACGCTTGCTGCGAAAGACTAAGGGCATCTGTCTGTTAAATGCACCTTTTATCCTTTGAACAATGATTTTGTGATCACATTGTGTTGTGAACACTAGTCGTTGCTTCTCATTATCCTGCATATATCTTTTAAATATCTACAAGAAATTGTTTCCTAACATGATATCTGCTCATGTATCATGAAAATAAATTGGTGGAGTTTTAACCTTATACCAAGGCGTCTGTCCTACTCCCCCAATTAACATCTCTACCATCTTAACTCCTTTTGTCAGAATTAAGATTTTCTTGGAGAAATCTCTTCCCACAATTCGAGGTAGGTCTTCTTCTACCTCTGCTGGGAAGATTCCTCATTTTGCAGTACATATTCCTGCACCTGAATCAATATAAGCAGCAAAATATTTTGCCTTCTATTTTTCATATAACACCCCAATAGGGATGTATATTGAGAAGGGGCTAGTCATTAAATCAATATTTTTCTTTCATTGATCGTGACTTCCATTCTCTCTTCTCCCTATCTCCATGGTTTGATTTCTCAAGGAAATCCAAACCTAAGATGAGGATATCATCCTCTCTTGCTCGCCCTTTGATTTCGACCGTCCGTCCTCCAATTTCGATCATTCCTTTATAATGATGGACTTCCGGTTGCTCGAGATAGTACAAGACATTGCAAGGGAAATTGGTTTCCCATCTTGTAGTATCGAATCTCACGGTTACTCCCCTCCATCCTTCTGGATATTTGATGGTAATAGCCATTTTAATGGTACCCAGACCCATAGCATATGGTAAGCTCCGAGTCTCTTGACTTTGTTGAATAAGACTCCTTCCCATTGATTGAGAAGTAATCCTATCACCTTGGAATGACAATCGCCCGGATTGTAGTCTAAGGCTTTGATCATGCCTTATGACTGCTCTGTCCTGGATTTGTATATCCATGTTTCTTTATCGTGGAATTTCTACTCTATCCGGACAAATCGCTGTTGTCACCTTCTTGAAGACATCTGGTATCTCGATGAACTGCTTTCCTAAGAATAACTCAGCATGATGTGAGTTTGAAAGTGCATAGGATACCTGATACGTGATGGAATAAGGTCTACTCCCTTTTTCCACAAGTTCTTTTCTCTTGAAGTCCTGATAAAGCGTCAGGGCTCTGCTGAAGTTGGTATCGTTAAGATTGTAAAAAATCTTAGGATATATAATCCCAATCACCTGTCTAGCACATAAGTTTCCCGCAATGGTTCCCATTACGGAATCCTTGAGATTTCTGACTCGCTTATCACAAATAGCGATGTCAATTGGTGAATCAACACCTGTGAAAAGAGCTGATTTGAGTACTAATTGAATTGCTCCAATATGTATCCAATTCATCTTCTCAGCAATCTCCGGCTTTATCTTTTCAAGATCCTCCCGGATATCACTTGCTGGAATCAATTGCATCTCCACTTGATTCCCTGTGAGCTCGATTGGGAGCGCCATTTCTCGTCTCGTAATACCATAGACAATATGATACTTTCGAGTCTTGAGACTGAAGTTCCTTAAAGCATAATCTATGATCCCTGCTGTAAAGCCTTGATACTTCTGTATATTCAGGCTTTTCTTCACGATTTTATCAATCTGGCTTTGTGAAATCATTGTCCGGCTTGAATAACCGGTTCGATCTTCACATTCCTGATGATGAACCTCTTATTCAGTCTGATTCTGAATCGGTGGATCCATCCTTCTCTCCTTCACTACTAAGGATTTATTCTTGTTCGTAAATACTTTCGTCTGAGGGTATATCCTTAAACTGATAGACTTGTACGAGATCTTGGAAATAGATCACGTCTTCGATGTTAGGAGTTGACTCAAATCTCCTTATCTATCTGTTTTCTGGGCAATTTGTAGAAATATGCCCTGCTGCACCACACGTCCAGCAATTGCAATCCTTGAAACTTTCGTTAGCTCTAATGTGAGCTTTTCAAAAAGTTTTCTTTGCAGGTGTTCTTTCCTGAGGTCTGCTTGATCCAGCACCTCTGGATTGGAACCTGCTTCTTGATGGACCACTTCTTTGTCCATATTTGTATGATCTAGCCTTCTGTCTAGACCACATCATCTTTGGTCTCCAAGATCCTCTTCTGGATCTTCCATCTTTTGAATAGGGTTGATACTTATTCTTCCTGCTTCTTTTGTAGCTAACAGGATCTTCTCCAATGATCGTTAGGAGATCATTGTCTTCACAATTAAGGGGGGCCGCCTTGTTGATCCTCCTTAATTTCTTGATGTTCTTTTGTGTTGTGGCTTGTTGACATCATTCTGTGAGTTTGGTGTGCACATAAGACATCCTCTTTCCGACGCCATCGTAATTACCATGAATGTAATCTTGAATGAACATTTTTCTCCATGGGTTAGGAAATTTTAAGAAGAAAATTTCCTTTGCAAAACTATCATCAGTCTTTGATTGATGTTGATAGACTGTGAAGAGTTGCAGAAACTTGTTGAGTGACTTTTGATCTAAGACAGCAAGCCTTAGATTGAGAAGAGCCATGGAGTATTTCTTTCTCTTCTCTTCATCAAAAGATCCGAAATAACCAATTCCCAAGAAATGATTTTTAGGATGGTGGCCATATTTTGAACCTTCTCTGTAGAAGATTCGCTGCTGAAGCACGAATTTTTAATTTCCGCACTTATGCCTTCGTCCCACGCAGTTTTGGCGACTCCTGCAAGACTCATTTCGAGGAATTTGACGAATCCCTTGCTGCCCAGTCATCAATGACTTTTTCTCTTTCTTTGAAATTAATTTCATCGATGTTGAGAATGACTCCATATGGATGGATGGGCTCCAAGGTAATCTTTTCCGCAGGAGTTTTATGTTTCCATCTTGTCCTCCTTGTGTTAATCTTGACTCCATCCTCAGCGAGATCACCAGTTCTCCGATGATAGGATGATCCAGCCTCAAAATCATGAGAGCTCTTTGGAGGTGGTGGCGGAGGTTGTGAATCTCCTCCATCCCCTCTGAATTGGCCATCTTGTGATCCACCACTTTCATGTTAGCAAATGACTCTGTTAACTCTTGTAGATCTTCTAGTCCGATCCTTTCGAGGTTATTCATATTTTTTCACCTCGGATCATTTTATTAATCAAATTAATTTTTGGGTCGCGTTTCTCGACCTCTTTTACTGGTAACAGGTATCTTTTTGGTTTGTCTGAAAAGAAACCCTTCTTGGCTCGGCTGGAACTTGGTTGTGACTCCAGCTTTTCAACTCGTTGTTGAATATCCTTTAGAATGTCAAGCAAAACATCTTGTTTGTTGGATATTTCCTCCACCTTTTGAGGTATTCCATATAGGTTGTTGCCATAATTTTGCACCGTCTTCTGAATTTCCCGTAAATCCATAGAGATTTTGGACGGATCCGGAACGATCTCTACGAAATTAGGGCCGATCTTCTGTCCCGAGAGTTCCATCAGATATGATCCTGATGGGATAATCTCTTGAGATGTCTTAGTTTCCCCTCTAGATAAGCATTTATCATGAGGCGATCTAAGTAGAACTTGAAAATCCACGTTCGTGCATGGGTCTCTTCTTGGCTCTCGTTATCTCGAACCGCCTGTTCGAGATGTTCTCATCTTACTCGTAATCGAGCAAGATCTCTGGTTTTGTTCTCCTCCAGAATATGAAGGTATGAACTGTAACACTCGCAACTCGGGCAATTGTCCGGTTCCATTTTTACTTGATGTCTCCTCCGTTAGTAAATAAACATTATATAATAAATAAATATAATTCCCAAATAAACCTAGGGCTCTGATACCATTTTAGAAGCGCGGGATTAAAATCACAAAAACTTGGATTTTTATCCTCTTTATTAAACAAGATAAAGCAAAAAGCATGGAAATCAAAAAATACTTGTAAATAGCAATTCTTTGGTGTGCTCATAGTAAATGGGTATTTTGTGAAGATATATTTTCAAAATGGGTATAAAATGTTTACATATCATAAGAATGGGTAGAAATAATTATTAGCACATAAGAGAGAGAGTATCCCACTGCTACAAGTTGCCTTCAAAAAAGCTTTCAGAGAATCAGTCTCAAGTTGCAATTTTTTATTGTTTTAATGAAAGTTATATATATATAGAGCTAAATTATTCCATTTGCTCATGATATCAAGCAAAAGCATAGCTTCTTTTTTCTCTTTAGGGAAAAGCATACATAATTTTACATTTTATATTCCCCTGGATCAGAGAAATCGGACATATATTCCTATATGTTGAGATGATTTAAATTACAATACCAACTGTTTTCATGTCTAATCAGTAAATATTCAACATTTTTCCTTAAAAAGCATGAAAAGAGAATATGCCAACGGTGGATTTTTTTATCAGAATATGCCAACGGTGGATTTAATTGAGCATAATTTTTTTTTAGCTTTTTTATGATTTTATTTCATTAAGAACTACTGTGGAAAAACATGATATCAAATCCTCGGGTATCTTGGTTAATATCGCTCCATGTTTTGAAATTTTATGAAATAAGCTTCTTTTTTGAATTAGTTAATTTTCTATAGATGGATTGGCTAAATATAATTTATAATAAAATTTGATATAGTTTATAAATTAAATAGTGAAATTTACAAATAAAAGATTTCATACGGAAGATATTTATTGGTAAAAAACGTATGACAAACTTACGATCAAATTAATCATATTTTATGTTCTTACGTTATACGAACTTTTAAATTTGTAGTGAAAAAATTAAATTTTAAATATCCTGTTTGTATATCTGCTTCAAATTTAGATTGAGCCGGGCTTCTTTTTTTTCGTTAGAAGATAGATTGAGCCGGTTTTGACAATTTATTTTCAGCATGAGAAGCAAAAAGAAAGCCGCCGTCGGAGGCGGCGGAGCGGCGTCTCAGACCATTCAAAATATTCTTCCTCTTCCATCCCAACTGTATGCTACACCTTCTTCTCCTTCTTGCCCCAATCGATGTTTTGTGTGTGTGTGTGTGTGTGTGTGAATTTGATGGTTGTTAATTTAATACTACTTGTGTAGTTGCTTCGAAGGAGAAACCCTCACTCGTTTCCTCAAATCAGTGCATAGGTACAATTTTAATGCGATGGCATTGCTTTATTGTCAGCTGTTTTGTTTATCTTGAGCGTGTTCGAATTCAATTATTGATTGTTTGAGCAGGGAGATTGAATCGGCGAGAGCTGTAGACGAAACTCTGCCTCTTAAGTTTTGGTTTAAGGTTTTTCTTCTTTTCTTTTTTTTTCAATCAGTTTTGGATGCTTGCAATTGCAAGTCTTTTCTTTTTCTGTTCTTTTTGAAAGATGATGAGATTGAATGGGAACAAATTTTGGGGTTTATCAGCAACAATTTGCTGTAGGCGTAAATGAAGTGACGCGTGGACTTGAGCGGATGCCTCGTATTGAGACGAATGTTGATGATAGTGAAGCTCAAGGTGGCTACTTTCAGGTTGCTACTTTGTTTCTTGAAGAATGAGTGTTTCTTTCCTATTTGTATTGCTCCCTTTGGTTATGTGGTTCAATTCAAACATGATGTTTTGATGTTTGAGGATAGCTAGCACAACAATGCCTACCTGTTTAGAATGCGCTTTGATTGCTTGAGTTCGGATGTCGAATCGTTCGTTTAATCGTTTCCATGCCCTCAAAGGAGTGAGCTTTGTTCTTGACTGGTGTGTTTGGTTGTTTAAGATTACGAGTACGAGTATTGGATGGATTGTACTCGAGAAACACACTAAATGGCCTCAATCATCTGCTAGATCCTGTTTAGAAATTATAAATGATAAATAATCCTTTTGTGTTTATAGTTGAAAGAGCTCGTCTTGAACTTTCGTCGTTTTCCTATATGAGCAAGACTTGGTTTTTAAGATTTACCTAGGTTCCTTGTGCATATCTTCTCCTTTTGTTATCCATGCCTTCATTTTCAGTGAATGAGAATCCTCAGTGATGAGATTGTTCTTTATTTCATCGTTCCGTTGGAGTTTAGCTTGATGTGTAGTCGTCGCCTTTTCTTCTTGTGAATGTAGGCGATATTGTTAGCATCAGACTGCAACCCGCGATCCTTGACAAAGCATATACCTGCATTAGCTGCTTCAAGAAACGTGCCACTTATCTCTCTGAAAGACAGAAAAGAAGGTTCTCTAAGATTAGGCGAGCTAATAAAGGTGAAAACAGCAATCGCCATTGGAGTGAAGGTGAGCACTCTCATTGCTTCAGATCTCGAATTTTTGCTTTCAAAAACCCTCGTTTAAATTCTCAATGCACGCAGGTTAGAGGAAGTGCTATCAATCGAGTAATAGAGGAGGCTCTGACTAACAACAAGATCAATAGCATAGAAGATGAAGCCATGGAAGCTTGAAGCTTGAAAAGACTACTAATCTCGACTGTGCTTGAAGAGTTAATTAGGAAACCCTAGTAATAGTATTTCAGTTTATAAAGCTGACTAAAACCAATTTTTACCTTCTCGTTACCTGTTCGTTCCAATTTTACTTTACCTTTCTCAGATGTACTTCACCATCATATGATCTGTCTGAATGTAAAGATAAGTTTTGAACTGTAAATTTTGAGCTTTTCCATATTGTAATTTCATTAAGACTTACTGAAACCTGGTTTATTTTGCATAAACAGAAAGAAACCAAAAAATCTTAATCACACTTGTTTAAAGTCTTATATTTTCGATTATGCTAAGAATCACAAGACATGAAATAGTCATGAAAAAGTTGATTAATATAATGAGATAGGAAGAAAGAAGTGTTGTTACCTCAAAGAAAGTATAGCAAGAATTCGTCGTGTTTTTGCTGGATGTGAGGATGGGGTAATCTGCAGCCCGAGGCCTAGACGAGACGAAAGGTTAATAATCATCCAAACCTCAGGATGCAGATTACCTGATCCTCACCCAGAATTGTATCAGTGGTGAAGAAGCTCGAGAGAAAGTTTCATGCAAATGAAGCAATGGAGTCGTTTGCATGGGGAGAAGAATATTTATAAGCCTTACACGAAATTCCTCTAGGGCATGGCTGTGATATGGTATGAAGAAGATGTATTATTATAATAAGCAATGATAAGGTGCTGCCACCTTAATCGTGGACGGACGATTCTGTTCTCTCTTCACCAATCATAACAAGGGAACCTTTCCTTTATTCAGACAGCGATATTCATCCTTGACTGCTTTCTCTGAGAAAATACACAAATTTACAAGACTTTAAACATGATTTGGTTAAGTAATCTTGAAGCTTATTGTTTTTCCATTTCAAGTGTTAATCAGCATCTTCCACTTGTTTGCATGAGGATTCTTCCACTTAAATTTCCTTTGTATTTTATCATCAGTTTTGGCTTCCCATATTCATGTCGGCTTGATGATTTTCGTTCGTCTTAGATTTTTGCATCGTTGCAGTATATTACAACGATACAAAAAAGAGTATACTAATGAAAGAAAAACAGTTTGTTGATGTAGAATATGCTATGATGAAAAGATGAACAATCTGCTATTTCTGATCAATAAAGAGGGGTTCTAAGCCTCTGCTTTTATTGCCAGAATCAAAATGTTTACACAAATTGATAATATTTTCGCATCTAGACACGTGACTTTCGTTGCATCAGAAGTCTAATTTCCGAATAACACCTCCACCGCCTGCACCTGCTAATACAAGAAAAACTGTAACTATGCATGAAGATCTATGCATTTTTACTGTTCCTATCTTAAGAGCACATTAATAAAAATAACTTGCTTTTTTGGAAACAATTCTCAAAAAAGTGTTATCTTAAATCTTATTGATATCTTCATACTATCAAGATGTCACTCTTTGCAATCGTATGCCATCAACAAATCCGCATAATAACATCTAAACGAAAAGAAATCGCGAAACTTGTAACAACCTCAGGCTCTCATCTTTCATTTTCAGCACAAGTTTGTCAAATCTTGAGCTTCACAGCAAGTTCTCAATCTCCATCTTGCTTTGAGCAACGATGCAAAAAGGCCTTGTTTATCGAACAAATGTTGTCATCTTTTGAGGTCTAAAGTTAATTGCAGAAGAATCTGATGCAACTCAGATCAGATCAAACAACCACATGAAAAAATGAGTGAAGAGTTGCATCAAATCGGACTTTCACATCAGAACAATGGACGTAAAGTTAGAAATATGATTAGATATTACAAAATTCTCAGCTTCTAAAGGGAATATGTGGAAGATTATTCCCCTTCTAATAGGCTGATGATTTGCTAAAACATGCATGTTGGTCCCATCAAAACAACATTCCTGTTGCATTTGGATGCTGTGTAAAGAAATAAAAATGAAGATATATTAATCAAAAATCACTTGGGAAAGAAAACTATGCTTGAGATTAGTTAAATACCCCCAAAAGAAAAGGAATGGAGTAAAAAAAAATATAAGATTTAATATTGGTGTAGTGAGCTTGAATCCACAATTCATGTACCTTGAAATGGCTTGAAATTTGGATTACTGTATAAATATCGACCAAAATAAAACGAGTCCTTGGTAGTCTAAGCTTTAAATTTTTGCAAGCTTTTTCAAGAAAATTACATAAAGGAATTTTACACATGATTCCATCTAAAATTTCAGTTTCTGATGGCGTAGAATTAACAATCAATAGTTGGAAACTGTATAGAAAGAAACTAACACAATCGAATTTCCAGATAGAGAATAATTCCCCTACTTTTTAATGAAGTTTTTACTATTAAAGGTAAATTGTTGCCCAGAAAGTTGAAACCTCTATAGTGAAAGAATATCATCCATGATAGTATTTAAATAAATTTTCACTTTGAGAAATAGAATACAAGCATATACCAAGAAAGTGTAATAAATGAATAATCTCACTCGTAATACAAAGCAACAGAGCTGTGATACTCAGCTCAAACAAAAAAATATATAGTTCATCACAACATTTGGCAAAAGTTAATAGCAAAATTTACTAATGACCTAAATCATCAATAACGTGACTGCCCTAAAACTACAAAAAGGAAATGCTTCCTACACGGCTAGAGTAGTAATACATCGAAGCCTAAATTCAACAATATAAATATACTTTACACCGGGACCATCATCCTTGGCAGCAACACAAATTTCACCACCAGAAATGAGAGTTATCTACCTACTAGTATCGTTCCTCGCATTTTAAATCAAAACTTGTCCTCTCTTTTCCCTTGGGGACAAAGGGTTTAGGAGGTTCATAGCCAAATCAAGAACAGTTCTAGCTGAAAGGCCCTTGGGCTAGAAGCTTCTTCAGTGTTTCGTATGTCATGAAAACTATGCCTACACCTGGAACAACCTTGTAGTATTCGGGCATAATCCCTCTATATATGCCACGAAAGCCTTCAGATCGGACTATGTGTTTCAAAGTTCCAAATATTCCAGTTTTATAAACTCGGGCTCGACCAGCAGCACCTTCCAATTGCATTCTTCGCCTCACGAGATCCAAAGGAAACGTTGCTACAGCCAAAATAGTACATTGAGTTAGTGAAATTTTCAACTCCAAATCTAGACTATTATCTCATCCCCCTAACTCTAGCACAAAATTGTGATCTAATGTCAGCTGATGTTTTTTCTAATTTGCACAATAAATAACTACATCACCGTTATAAGCTGCTTACCTGTTGATGATGCAATGCCAGAAAGACTGCCACAAGCAAGGCTCACCAATATTGTAGAATCATCAGGCCTACTCGGACATACAGCATGGTTAAGTACATTTATATGGACAGAAGGATGCCCATAATTAGAAGTAAGATCGTCTAAGTTTTGCTCACCTGCGAGAGAGCCAGGAAGATCTCAAACTCTCGTATACCGAAAAACTTATTGCTATACTGGGCCCAACACCCTGCAGACAGAGATAAACTAAATGAAATCAAAGCTATCTATACAAAGTCTGTATGCTATAGAACATTAGATATAAATTAAGTAAAGGGAAAGGTACCAATAAAGTTGCTCCTAGCCCTTTGTACAGACCAAAAAAACCTTCATCTCTGCAGATCGTGCGAAGTGAATGACTGATGCCTTGATAATATATGGCATTCCTCTACAGTTTTCAAAAGAAACATTTGCAATAAGTAAACATTCCAAGAGACTGACAATCCAAGGAAATTTGCATATCAGGTCATAATGCTTCACTATCTCAAACAAAAGTAAGAATTTCAATTATTAAAAGGGTAATACATGTCTCCGCTAGAAAAAGGAAAAAAAAACAGTAAGCCTCTTAACCAAAAATCAAGCCAAACATTTTATATTTATTCGACATCATAGAGTGCAAGCATGCCATGTCTTCATTTGTCTTGACATATTTAAATTTCTTCTCTTCCCTTTGTCATCTCAAGTTCTTGAGGATTTTAATTTATAAGTAGCTCGATGAGAATAATTATAATATATACTTCTCCATATAGAGCCATTCACTGTCCAAGATGAAACAACTTGCAAATCGAACACTCAAGTGGCCCAGAGGAAATGACTAAGTATAAACAAGGCATGATTCGATTTCATTAACGTAATATTTTTTCACCTGTGCGGCCAGTCTTGTTCTGACAAGATCTAAAGGATACGTAGCAGAAGCAGCAGTCATTCCTGCCAAGCCACCACCTACAAAATGCACAAATGCATCTGCGTGTGAATGTTCTCCATTTCCTTCAAGCCCCGGCATTGATCTTAAAATCTGAGGGGGAAAGTGAAAACATGTGAACAAGCTTCAACCAATATAGGAATGCAATGAGCACTCTTAAATAAAATTACTCACATTTTTGTACTGTTCATACGCATAAAAGTTGACGGAAGAATAAGGGAGCCGATGAGCTATAGTAACCAAATTCCCTTTCCAAAACGCCCTAAAACCTTCTTCATTAACTATTCGTAACGCCTCACGCCATATGCAAGGCTTACTCAATATAGCAACATCTGAATGCATACCTTGCACCTACCAGGATTAGAAGAAGAAGTTTATAAGACAAGATAATAAGAAATGAGGGAAAAGGTAAACATGTAATACAAGAGAACCACCACAAATGTAAGCTTCAGGTGCACAAATCACAAGTTCACAACAAAACAGTAGCAATCTACAATCATGAAGTCTTGATTTTTCAGCCACATCTCTTAAAGAATATGTCCATATTTTTAGTAAGCTTTCTAATTACATTTCTTCTCATTTTATCTGCTTCCAAATTGAACATCAAAACAGAATGAACAAGGAGTAAGGGCAGCTAAACATATAACTAACCTGAAACAGAATGGTAAGCCGCGCTAGAGGAGCAGTGCAGGTTTTGCTGAAAGCTCCGGCGATGCCACCAGCGAGGAGCTGGGGCACGGTGCAATCTGAGATATTTGCGGCTGCTGCGGCCGGGCTTGGTGATGAATAAACTTCCTCGCGGCGGAGCCTCCATCCACCCCTACTCTAGCTTCCATCAATTCCACCAAAAATCTACAAAATACACCTATTAATTATCCACTCAAAAAACGCCGCTGATCTTCCCAATGATCTTCAGCGCACTGAAGGGAGAATCAATTCGAGATTGTCGGCGACGAAGCCAATCGAACTCCCCATTTCTCACCGAGATTTCTCTAATTTATGAGAATGGCGTGAAATATTATTAAAACCCTACCGTAAAACCCTAGTTCGGTGAAAGTTGATTCCGAGGAATATTACTTTGAATAATTTTAGCGTGGTTTGAACGGTTGTGCGAAACACGTTAGGGATATTTTGCCATGTGAAACACGCTTTTACGGTCTCTGGTAAAAGCCCGAATGACGCGCTTATGGGCCGGGCCATTGACGTTCGCCATATTCTTGGCCCAATAAGTAACTCAAGCCCGTTTTGTTTAGATCCAAAGCCCAATCTACATAAGCACTTTGCTTTACAGATGACGGTGTCTTTTACACCTTTGTTTGATTTCCTCATATAATTATAAAGCATATTATTTCTAACTATTTGAATTAATTTTTGTTTGCTTCGTTGATGGAATATTATAATCGACTAGATTTTATTTGAATTTAGACATTGAAAATAGAATTCCGAAATCAAAGAAACGTCGGCACAATTGGCCAAGTTTGACCAATAAGCTTCAAGGATTAAAAGCAAACAATAATAAAGAAAATAGTTATAACAATGTATTGAAAGAGGAAAGTTGCTTTTATAAACCATTATCACGAAATTTGAAAAGTGGGTTAAGTTTGATATAAAATCCAGTTTAGGGAAGACAATGATTGATGGGTTTAGTTGCAGAGTTTTATTAATTAGTAGGGAAAGTAGCAGAAGCTGATTAGCGCATAGGTTCGCCTATTAATGGGAATAAATAATTCTGAGGGGCAAAAGCACTGCCCCTTCGTACTCTTAATTATCAGTTCAATATTATGGTTTACAGCTTAAAAGACGGATTTGTCCTTTCTACTAATAGAACTACACCACTCTCTCTCTCTTCATTTTTTGCCTCATGATTATTAGCATCAACGATTTTTCTTTCACAATCAAAATAGTAATTTATTTGATTATAAAAGAAACTGTAATTTATTTAGTTAACCTTAAATGTTATGTATTCATGTGTTTGTACTCAATTAACCATAAATTAAATAAATTCAATTGCTAGATGAATATTAAGATCATAAATCAAGTATTCCTTCTGTCTCATTAATAACATCATGTTTCTGATTGAACCGTCTTATAAATAATGTCTTGTTCATATTCATAAAATTAAAAAAAAATAATAAAAAAAAAAACGTGCTACTACTTTTTTATATTCTCCATACTATTGTGCCTAATTTTTGCTAAATACTACATTCATCCCATTATATAGAGCTCTTTGCTTTTTGAGTTTTCGGCACGTTTTTCCACAGAAACCTAGTACGAGTTTTAAAATATAATTTTGAGGTATTCATTTTTTCTCGGGATACTATGACACTCATTGTATCCCGTGAAAAAATGAATACGTCAAAATTATATTTTAAAACCCGTGTCATAGTATCCCGTAAAAAAATGAATACGTCAAAATTATATTTTAAAACCCGTATTAGGTTTCGGTAGAAAAGCGTGCCGAAAACTCAAAAAATAAAGAGCTCTAATAGAATGAGATGGAAGTAGTATAAATAAATAAATATATAAATAATTAAAGTGATAATCCGAGAGTGCCTAATCCTACAAGTAGTAGGTCAGTAGCTATATTTAGTGTAGGTGTTGAAGCTACTTTTACTGACAGTTGATGGGCCCCAACTTTGATGGTAAATCTACATCCATTAGCACTTCATCCTACGGCTCTCACTCTCACTAGGAAACTTTATTAATTCCATATTACTACCTCCATCCCACCATACTTGGCTTGTTTCATTTGATAGACATTTCGCGCACGTATTTCCACCGAAACCTAGTACGGGTTTTAAAATATAATTTTGAAGTATTTTTTTTTTACGGGATACTATGAGTGTCATAGTATCCCGTAAAAAAAAAAATACTTCAAAATTATATTTTAAAACCCGTACTAAGTTTCGGTGGAAATGCGTGCGCGAAATATCTATCAAATGAAACAAGCCAAGTATGGTGGGATGGAGGTAGTATAAATTACTTTTATTCTTAATTTTAGTATGCAAAGCAGAGGTACTGAAAATTTATGATAAATTATGAGTAGCAACAAATTTTGGTACTACTACGATATTATAGTATCTAAAGTAGTACTATGGTTGATGAGACAGTGAAACTTCACAGTAGCTGCAAATATAACGATTTTTGTTTCTCCTTCAAGAATATTAATTCAATTCATTTTCTAAATTCAAGACAGAAATAAATCTCTTCGGACATCCTAGGTTAATGTTACCATAAAAGAGATGGAAATGAAAATAATAACGAAAAAAAAACAGTGATGATTGATTGGTAAATAAAAATGAACAGTGTTATAAAAGATGGGCACAGACTAGAGAATTGAAGTGGACAGAATTTGCATGGTGACAAATCGACGCCAAATTCGGGGGTTTTTTATTTTTATTTTTAGTTTTTACAAATTTTAACATTACTATTATTTGACATATACAAATCCCCAAGCAAAAGATTTATGCTGACGTTTTTCCACTGCGACACTGAATCTGTTTTATTATATTAATTACTACTATTATTAATAATTACACTTACCTTCCTCTTCCTGCAAAATCTTACTCCTCCTTATTTTCTTTTACTCGGTATTAATACTCAGTGTGTGTATGTAGTGTGTGTGAGAGAAAGACAGAGAGAGAGCGAGATGACGTCAGCTGACGATAATTTCCAACATTTATACCCAGTGGTTGTGTGTAAATACATAAATTTCCTTTACCCAATAGTCGCAGTAACAGTAATCTTAAGTGGGTAGATGGCAGTGTAATTAATAGGAGAGCGACAATTAAACTCCAGTCCTTGAATTGAGAAATTTATAATTAAGAGTTAATTCGATTTTACCTATGTTGGTTTGAGAAGTAAACGCAACTATATATGGATGTCACTCGAAAAATAGAGGCCAATAGAAAAAGCGTAGTTAGGATGTCACTTCGCGACGACTAAGAATATAAGTTGAAATATCTTTGGTAGAGGGTAGTGGAGTTATTGAATTGCATGAGTTTATTATTTTTATGTTTTTATAGTAAACTAACAGTGATTACGTGTAACGTATAATCTCTTATTTACTTAATTTATTTTTTAAAAAAATAGTACTAATAAATTTTTAATACTAGTGCAATTTTTTATATTAATCTCTAATTTCAACAAAATATTACTATCCTTAGAAAACAATTCCAAAAAAAATAATAATAATAGTACAGTATGTAGTTACTTGACAAAATTATTTATTATTTCAGTATTGAGATTGTGTCAATTAACAAAAAATGTGCACTCTCTTCTTTAATCAAATCAACTGGTGGACTTAGCATCAACACCTAGATACCTAACAATTAAGCTATAATATGAGTCAGTTGGGTGTTGTCTAGCGCTTATAGGCCAATTTTAGAATTATATTTACAAATTCTCTTTCATACATCTAATTTGACAAAAATTCATTTGAAAAGTGACTCTTTTTTTTTTCTAAATTTATTATAAATATGTCATTTTAAAATATTTGTCCTACCGTATGAGATCATTTTTATAAGACATAAAGTGTAATTGAACATATAATATTTTTTTAAATATATATAATAAATCCCCTTATCCAATTACTTATGTATTATATGTTGTATTATAAATAAATACATTAATGAGTTCATGTTAGATTAAAATCTCAAATGACATATCAATATTATCCAAGAAAACAAATAAATTCCATTTAGTTTTAAAAAATAAGGAAGAACTTACAATGATTATGTCAAGCTTATTGAATTCGAATTATCGTGACTCAACTTAAAAATGAATTGGATACTCGTATATATAAATTTGATATAATTCATTTATTATTGAAAATTGAGAACTTATAAAGAAAAAGAAAATCATATATAGAGTATTTTTATTATAGTTAATTAAATTTATTTATATCTCAATCTTTTTGAATTTCGATATGATTATCTGTTCCAATTTTAATGTCTCAATCATGTCCAAAATATTATTTCTTTCATCTTCCATTGAAAAGTTTATAATTTCCTAATAGGTCCAATCTAGATTTATAGAAAAGAAAAATTAAGAGTTAATTGCATGTAGAAAACATAGAAAGATCATAATATCATTGTTAATGCATTCGAATATCTTGCTGGCTCGGATTCCAGACTATATATGAAACACCAAAGATATTTCATATTCTACTAACTTTTATGTTGGAAGGAAATAAATATCTAAATCTTTATGATGTAAAAACTTATTCTTTCTAAATCTTTTCAAATATTCAAAGAAAAATGAAAAAAAATAGTAATTGATCTACATGCATATTTTTTTTTCCATTTGGATTCTTAATCATTATTGGACATGTCCATAATATTCAAAAATGTAAAATTAAGGAATTGCTCTTCACAAATTGTTATATTTTGTTTGTTTAGTAACACGTCTTATATACTAAGTTTTAAAAAAAATGTACAATTTATTTTGAATTGCATTTTATGTATAAAGTACGTCTATTAATATATTACAATTAGAATTGGAATGTTAATTTATTGATAAGCTTATAGATGGATTAGTTTTCGTTTTTTTACTGTTTCTTCTTGTAGTCGATTATGTGTAGAATATTATTATATTGTATGCATATATATATATCCACTTGTATATAATTTTATTATCATTATAGTTATTTATTCTAAGGATCGTTTTAATATTTTAATGATTAATTGTATTGATAAAATAAAGAGCATAACAGGCAAATTAAATTTTGTAAACAAGATACTTTTTTATAATAGTATAGATTACACCTGAAAATTTATGATATATGGGAATGTCAAAATTATCGAGCCCGGATTTCACATGGACTTGATAAGTTCGGACGGGGCTCAATTTCGAGCATATATATATTGAATTATATCTATTTTGATAGTTCTATTAATAAATTAATAATTATGAAGGTATTTTTTAATTAGAAAAAAATGAGAATTATATTAAAACGAAATTAGATATGCGGAGTACCTGAGAACAAGTGTCCGAAGATTAAAACGTTAAAGATGATCAAAAAATTTACGACGCTCTAATTGTCGATCCCTAAACGACGAATTAAAAGGAAAAAAATTCCTCATCGAGCACCAATTCCATAGCCGACTTTTAAACTCGTCCACGATCCTTTCTTTGTTCCAACTTACTTACATTCCTGAAAATCTTTTTATTTCTCCATTTTTAAATAACGCATACCGCATTGATCCACACAGCGTTAGCAAATGTACTGTCGTAATGTCGTATGTATATTATATATAAAACATAAAAAAATAAAAATAAAAAACTCTTTTTTAGTTTTTTTATTTTTATTTTTAATGAAGGCGTGAATTGATTTTATTGGCCTTTATGGAGATATAGGTTTGGAGAAATTAGTGAAGCTACTCCAACTGGCATATTTTATTGCACTTGCAAAATGTAGGTCCATATATGTCAATGATTCAAAAAGTGATGTGATATCACAATTGCATTAGTCTACGGTTAATCACATGCATCAATAATTAATTGCTTAATTGCAAGCTTATCTCGGCGTCACAGAGTGTTAGAATAGTAGCTTGTCTTTGCAAAATAAGAAAGTGGAGTAATAATCAAGTAATGATTTGAGCTTTTGACGAGTTAAATTTCGACAACTTTAAAAATCACGTAATTATTATTTTCTTATATTTTTTTTAAAAGAAAATGAACTCGTGTCCGTTATACAACATTTTCAATTCAATACAAACTGCAGTTGCAGTAGATATTTTTTTTATTTTGTTTAATGAATATTCCACGTCATTTATTTCTTGTACCTTTTTTTCACGAGTTTTCACGTTTTTTATATTAGGTTTTAAAATAAATTTTTAAGTTTTTTTTTTTTTACAGAATATTAAAAGTGTTGTAGTATCTTATAAAAGAAAAATTACTCGTAATATCCTATCAAAGAAAAAAAATACTTCATAAATTTATTTTAAAACACATTAGAGCACACGCAGCGCCGCAGCGGTAAGGGCGCAGCCCTCCTGCCCGCTGCCACCTCAACATGCGTGCCCGGGCGCGACCGCTGCTGCCCCCGGAGGGCGCGCCCTCACGGGCTCGATCACGCCCGCCTCTCTCCTCACAGAGCCCACCATGTGTCGACGCCTGATTGGTCAACGTTCGTTTGACTGTTGATCGGGCGAATTTTTATTTTTTTTAATTTTTACCTATAAATACCCCACTTCATTCCTCACATTTCCACACCAATTTCATCTTCAAATTCTCTATTCTTTCATCAATTTCCACTTCTTTTTCTCAAAATTCTAGCTACATTCAACATTCCAAAAATATGAATCGTGAGGAACGAAAGAGACTAGTACGTAAAGCTATTGAGCTTTATTTACAAGTAGAGGAGGATGAAGATGCTGAAAATCGGCGTCGTGAAGAACGCCGATCGTAAAAAAAATAAGCAATACGTCAAGCGTGATCGTGAATCGGGGTACGAGCAACTCTACAACGACTACTTTGCGAAAAATCCGACGTATACAGACACCATGTTCCGGCGCCGATTCCGCATGCGACGAGATCTCTTCTTGCGAATCGTCGACAGCGTGACGATGCGTGATCCATATTTCCAACAACGCCCAGACGCAACCGGACGACATGAGCTCATCCCCTTAAAAAATGCACGATGGCGCTGCGCTAACTTGCATATGGTGGTCCGTCGGATAAGTACGACGAGTATTTGCTCATTGCCGATTCAACAGGGCGAGAATGCCTAAAGCATTTTTACCGTGCCGTCGTTTCTGCTTTTGGAGAGGAGTACCTAAGGAGACCTCATTCCTGTGACGTCCAACGCCTCGTCCAAATACACGAAGCGAAGCACGGTTTCCCCGGCATGCTCGGGAGTATCCACTGCATGCATTGGGGGTGGAAAAATTATCTGTTGGCATGGAAAGCTGCATACGCCAATTTCAAGAAGGGAGATCCAAAGGTAATTCTTGAAGCCGTGTGCTCAACTGACTTGTGGATTTGGCATGCATTTTTTAACGGCGTCGCCGGATCGAACAACGACATCAACGTGCTGAATCAATCTGACGTATTCAGCGATTATTTGAGGAGTGTTGCGCCAGCCGTAAATTTCACGGTCAATAACACGCAGTACAACATGGGCTATTATCTTGCCGACGACATCTATCCGAAATGGCCAACTTTCGTGAAGACGGTGCCATGTCCGACCGATCCAAAGAGAGCCCTATTGGCCATGAAACAAGAAACTGCGAGAAAGGACATCGAGCGAGCATTCAGCGTTCTCCAAGCACGATGGGCGATCGTGGCCGGCCCGCATGCACTATATCGAGAATTAAACAGAAATCATGTATGCATGTGTTATCATCCACATCATGATAATGGAAGATGAAGGAGAAGTAGCCGAAAATTGGGAGGACGACGAGACATGAAGCTCTACAACTAATCCATTGCAAGCGCGTTGAGGTGTTGATGTCTCTTTCGCACGTTATATGCAAATGAATGCCTCCCTCCGTGATGCAACCACTCATGAAAATCTCGAAAAAGATATGATCGAGGAAATTTGGGTACGTTTCGGTCATCACTAATTTTTTCCTACTTTATTTTTTCGCTATGTATTTTTTTTTAATTTTTCTAGTTTTCTTTCATTGTATTGTAATTTTTCAAATATGTAATACAATCGAATTTTAAAAAAATATCATTTTTATTTAAATCATCAAAAAAATAATTAAATTAATTAATTAATTAAATAATATAAAATAATGAGAGCCTTCGGAGGGCTCCACTGCAATAAAAATGAAAGCCTCCAAAATCAATTAAATAATATATATATATATATATATATATATATATATAGGGGATAGATCACATGCAAACTAATTCTATTGTACAATCTAGAAACTTTTGTAGGCTATTGATTTAGGCTATCATGCGGTTATTAATTATTTGAGTTATATAATTTTTTTATGATAGTTACCTATTTTTAAGTATATTTGACTTATTAATTAGGATATTTATGTCATTTTGTATACAGTGCAATTAATTCCTTCCTTATTTGATGGGATTTTAATTTGCACATCACGATTTCTTTTAATTGAAACCGTTGTAGAAATCAAATCTTTTTAATTGCATTCAATCTCTTTTTCTTTTCTTTTTTTTTCTAGATTATCTTATTTTGTCTTTTCCAATAGAAATTCTTCATTTCTTCGTCATAGTATTCAAGTTTTAATCTCGAAGGTGCTACATGCATGAGAAATTAATATGAATTTAGCATTCATGCCTAATTCTACTATCAGCTAGATTTTTTTTGACTTCCAAATGAATGCATAATTATTGTTCAAAATATGCATAATAAATATGCAGATAATGCATTTCTTTTATGCAGTTTATCTACAACCATAATGCATATTGGATAATAATTTTTAAAAGATTTGGATAATATTTTTTGAAAGACATGCTTATATATTATTATCAAATATTGAGGATTAATTATCTCTATACCTTAATTGAGATTAATAAACCACAATTGACTATTAATAGAAATTTTAAATATATAATTGTTATTGGAAATGCATTATAGTGTTTAAATGAATACATAATGATTGTTCAGAATATGCATAACAAATGACAAAAAAAATACATTATGACATACATGTGAGGTTTAGTTGCATACATGCTAAAATTAAATTTTCTTGACTGAGATTTAGTTTTTAAGATTAGATTTTAGATTCTCGATAAGGGTTCAGTTTTTCACCGCCTAGGGTTTAGTTTTCCCAACTAGAGTTTAGGGTATAGATTTAGATTTTCACTTAGGGTTTCATTTTTCATATTAGGGTTTAGATTTATGACTATAGGGTTTAGTTTTTTAACTAGGGTTTAGGGTTTAGATTATGACTAGGGCTAGGGTTTAAATTACGTAGATGCATAATAAAATAGCAAAATATGCATTAACAAATTAACTTAAATGCAACAATTATAAGAAATATTAAACAATACATCTAACATATAAATATAAAAAGTAATAAAAATAATTGATTATTAAACTGTTGCACTATGAAATAACAAGATATGCATTACCTGATCATGTAAATGCATGATATTATATATCTAAATATGTAGGATGCTTGAGATAGTAAATAATAATCCCTCCGTCCGACTTATAAAGAGTCATTTTATTATTTTAATAAATTCAGTTGAATAAAAAATAGCACTTTGTAAGTAGGACGGAGGGAGTATTAATATATATAAGCAAGAATGCACGATGATACATCCAACAATGAATAACATATTTATAGAACATGCGTCAAAGTGAAATGCTTCAAATTTACGTTGTGTAATGCATAAACGGTTTTTTGAGGATAAAAATAATTTTGTTTATATGCATACATGTAATTTTGATTGGTTAGGGTTCAATTTTTCATAACTATAAATGAAATATAACAAAATATGCATTACTATATTACGTAAAATGCATAACAAAATAGAAAAATATGCATCAACAACTATAAGAAATACTACCTCTTATTCAAAATTGATGACCCATTTCTTTTCGGTAGGGGAATTAAGACGGGAGTGTTTAGTGTTTTATGTGTTTAAGGATGAAGTGTGGTTTATGTATTTAGTGTCTTAAGTGTATTGCTAAATACATAAACCACACTTCATCATAAACAATAAACTTAAAATACTAAACACTCCTGCCTTATTTCCCTTACCGAAAAAAGGGGTCATCAATCTTGAATCAGATGAAGTATTAAACAGTACATTTAATAAAAACTAATAAAAATAATCAATTACTCCATGAGTCAGATGAAGTATTAAACAATACATTTAAACTATTGCACCATGGAATAGCAAAATATGCATTACCTTATGAGGTAAATGCATATATGAATATGACTATCAAAATAATAATGCATAATGAAATAGATAAGTACGCATTACCATGTTATGTTATGCATATAAAAACATATTGACATAATCAATATGCATAATAATATATTAAAAAAATGCATAACAATAAAATGCATCAGAAAACATATTTTATTTATATTCGTATTTGGCAGGAAAAAAAAACGAAAACATGAACAAAATCATGATGATTTGATAATTTATATTTTATGTGGAATGAATAATGAATTTTTAAGATAAAATTAGCGTGTATGAATGAAATGAAATACAGTATTAGGAAACATAGATAAATGGCTAAAATTTAGTGATATAATTTACCACAAATAAAGTTGGACTTTCTTACCCTTAATTGCATTAAAAAAGGCACGAAAATTACTAATAAAATTGAAAATCATCTACAAATGTCATTATCTCAACCGTACATTACTCTTAGATCTATGGATATAAAAAGTTTTTAATTTCTACACTAGAAATAGTTTTCACCTGACTCAAACCCTCTATATATATATATATATATATATATATTGGGAGCTACCTTGTTAGTGATCTGATGATAATCGTAAAAACACATGCAAATAAAATTTCAATAGATGGAATAGATAGGGAGTAATATTTTATTGCCAAACAAGAATGAATAGAATAAATTATTTGAGCATGTTACTAAAAATAAATATGTGTATATCTAGAAAATTGCCCCTTTTAAATACATAAATGGAAAAACTACCCCTTTATATAAGATATTTGTAAAAATACCCTTTTGACTAATTACATCCCAAACATTTTGCTATTAACAGAACACCATTTCATTTAATTTTCTATCCATTTTTCAACAAAACCTTGAGATGACCCAACGCTTCTAAAATGGTATCAGAGCCCTAGGTTTATTTGGGAATTATATTTATTTATTATATAGTGTTTATTACCTAACGGAGGAGACTTCAAGTTAAAATGGAACCAGACTATTGTCTGAGTTGCGAGTGCTACAGTTCATATCTCCAGATTATGGAGAGGAACAAAACAAGTGACCTTACTATACTACGAGTAAGGCAGGAACGTCTCGAAGCAGCAATTCGAGAAAATAGGCACCCCAGAGAAATTCGTGCCTGTGAGTGGACGATCAAGTTCTACTTAGATCGCCTCATGATAAACGCTTATCTTGAGGGGAAGCTAAGACGGTTGATGAGAACGGCCCATCAGAATCATACCTGATGGACCAGAAGATTGGCCCTAATTTTGTAGAGATCACACCAGATCTGGCTAAAATCTCTATGGATCTACGGGAAATCCAGAAGACGGTGCAAAATTATGGCAACAGCCTGTATGGAGTACCTCAAAAGGTGGACGAAATATCCCGCAAACAGGATGTCATCCTTAACACCCTAAAGGATATTCAAAGACGAGTGGAGAAACTGGAGACACAACCAAGTTCCAGTCGAGCTAAGAGGGGTTTCTTTTGGGACGAACCAAAAAGATACCCGCTACCAGTCAAAGAGGGCGAAAAACGCGACCCTAGATTGGATATAATTACTGGTGCGGTCCGAGGTAAAAAAGATGAGTAACCTCGAGAGGATCGGACTAGAAGATCTACAAGAGTTAGCAGATTCTTTTGCTAACATGAAGGTGGTGGATCTCAAGATGGCCAAGCCCGAAGAAAGTACATCTGGCGGAGCCACACAACCACCCCAAGGTTATTACGATTTTGAAGCTGGTTCCTCCTATCATCGAAGGATTGGTGGAATTGCAGACGATCAATTCAAAATTAACTTCAAGCGGAGGACGAAATGGAAGCATGATAATCCTTCGGAGAAAACAACACTGGAGCCCATCCATCCATATGGAGTTACTCTCAACATCGATGAAGTTAATTTCAAAGATCGAGAGAAATTCATTGATGATTGGGCAGCAGCAATGAGAGTTGCAGGGTCAACTCTTGATATGAATGACGAGGGATATCTTAGGTTCCTCGAGATGAGTCTCGCAGGAGTTGCAAGGTCCGCGTGGGAAGAAAAAATAAGCACAGAAGTAAAAAATGAGTGCTTTAAAATCACGTCCCACACGAAGAAGGTGATCCAAATGGCTGATATCCTAAAGAATCACTTCTTGGGAGTTGGTTATTTCGGAACCTATGACGAGGAGAAGAAGAAGAAGTACAAGATGGCTCTTCTTAATCTAAGACTTGCTGTCTTAGATCAAAAATCTCTCAACAAGTTTCTACAGCTTTTCACAGTCTACCAGCATCAATCCAAGACTGATGATAGCTTTGCGAAGGAGATTTTCTTCTTGAAATTTCCTAACCCATGGAGAGAAATGTTCATCCGAGATTACGTTCCCGGAGAATATGATGGAGTGGGAAAAAGAATGTCTTTTGGGCATACCAAGTTGACGGAGTGGTGTCAACAAGCCACAGCATAAAAGAACATCAAGAAATTAAGAAGGATCAACAAGGAGGCTCCTCTTAATTGTGAAGACAATGATCTCCCAACGGTCATTGGAGAGGATCCTGCTAGCTACAAGAAAAGCAGGAAGAATAGGTATCAACCATATTCTAAAAAGAAAAGATCTTGGAAACCAAGAACGATTTGGTCCAGACAGAAGGCTGGATCATACAAGTATGGACGGCGGAGCGGTCCATCAAGAAACCGGTTTCAATCCAGAGGTGCAAGCTCAGGCAGACCTCAGGAGAGGACACCAACAAGGAAAACTTTCCGAAAAGCTCATACTAGAGCTAATGAAAGTTTCAAAGATTGCAACTGCTGGACGTGCGGTGCAGCTGGGCATATCTCTACAAATTGCCCAGAAAACAAGACGATGAGGAGGTTCGAGTCAACCCCAGACATCGAAGACGCGATCTACTTCCAAGATCTCGTATAAGTCTACCAATTTGAGGAAATTGCCTCAGATGAGAGTATTTACGAACAGGATGAGATCCTTACTAGTGAAGAAGATGGACCAACCGATTCAGAATCCGACTGAACCAGAGGTACATCATCAAGAAAGTGAAAATCGTACGGGTTTCTCAAGCCGGACGATGATTTCACAAAGCCAGATCGATAAGATCATGAAGAAAAGTCTTAATATACAGAAGTATCAAGGCTTTACGGCAGGGAATATCGATTATTCCCTGAGGAATTTCAGTCTCAGGACTCGGAAACACCATATTGTCTATGGTATTACGAGACGAGAGATGTCACTTCCAATCGAGCTCACAGGGAATCAAGTGGAAATGCAATTGATTCCAGCAAGTGATATCCGGGAGGATCTGGAAAAGATGAAGCCGGAGATTGCAGAAAAGATGAGCTGGATACATATTGGAGCAATCCAACTTGTACTCAAATCTGCCCTTTTCGCGGGTGTTGATTCTCCAATTGACATCGCGATTTGTGACAAACGAGTCAGAAATCTGAAGGATTCCGTAATGGGAACTATTGCGGGAAATTTGTGTGCTGGACAAGTGGTGGGGATTATATATCCTAAGATTGCATACAATCTTAACGACACCAACTTCAGCAGAGCCCTGACGCTTTATCAGGACTTCAAGAGGAAAGAGCTGGTGGAAGAAGGGAACAGACCTTATTCCATCACATATCAGGTATCATATGCGCTTTCTAACTCACGTCATACTGAGTTATTCCTCGGAAAGCAGTTCATAGAGATACCAGATATCTTCAAGAAGGTGACAACAGCGATTTGTCCCAATAGAATGGAGTTTCCACGTTTGAGAAACGTGGATATGCAAATTCAAGATCGAGTGGTCATAACTCATGACCAAAGTCTCAGGATACAATCGGGGAGATTGTCATTCCAAGGAGATAGGATTACTTCTCAACCAATGGGAAGAAATCTTATTCAGCAGAATCAAGAGTCTCAGAGTTCTTTGCCTACTCTGAGTTACAAGAAGACGGCTATTACCATCAAATGTCCGGAAGGATGGAGAGAAGTAATTGCCAGATTCGATACTACAAGATGGGAAACCAATTTCCCTTGCAACGTCTTGTACTATCTCGAGCAACCGGAGGTCCATCATTACAAGGGAATGATTGAGATTGGAGGATATACGGTTGAAATCAAAGGCCGAGCAGGAAGAGAGGAGAATATCCTCATCTTAGGTTTGGATTTCCTTGAGAAGTTCAAACCATGGAAGAAAAGAGAAGAAGGAATGGAAGTCACGATCAATGAAAGAAAAATATTGATCTAATGACTAGCCCCTTCTCAATATACATTCCTATTGGAGTGTTATACGAGAAATATAAGGCAGAATACTTTGCTGCTTATATTGATTCCGGAGCAGGAATATGCACGGCGAAACGAGGAATCTTTCCTACAGAGGTCGAAGAAGATCTACCTCGGATCGCAGGAAGAGATTTTTCCAAGAAAATCTTGATCCTTACAAAGGGAGTCAAGACGGTGGAAGTTCTAATTGGAGGAGCAGGCCAGACACCCTGGTATAAGGTTAAAACTCCACCAATTTATTTTCATGATACAGGAGCAGATATCCTGTTAGGGAACAATTTCTTGCAGATGTTCAAAAGATATATGCAGGACAATGAGAGACAAAGATTAGTGTTCACGACCCAATGTGATCACAAAATCATTGTTCAAAGGCTAAAAGGGGCATTCAACAGGCAAATGCCATTAGTCTTTCGCAGCAAGCGTGGTGATGAAGGACAACTTCGAAACCCAAAAATGCAAGATCGGAGAAGGTTCAATGAAGCTCTATTGAACTACAGGATCAGAGGAGAGTTGACAGACAGCGACGAGGCTGAGATTCAACTCCTAAAGGTATCTTTAATTTCTAAAGATATTGAAAATGATACGCAGGTATCATTAGAAGATGTCAAAAGAAAGATTGTAAGATGTTACAATGAGAATCCTTTGGCATGGTGGGAGAAAAACCAACTCAGAGCAACCTTAAAGGCGAAGCCAGACAAGGAGAATGAGTTTGTTAGATTCAGGCCAATCCTGATGAATCTCAGAGATCAACATGATATGAAAGAGATTATCAAGGAACACCTTGATTTGAAGTTAATCGAACCAGGCAACTCACCATATAGCAGCCCAGGCTTCTTGGTAAGAAACCATGGTGAGATCAAACGAAATAAACCCAGACTCGTTATTAATTATAAAGGTATTAATGACGTTTTAGAGTTTGATGGTTATTTCGTTCCAAGTAGAGAACATCTTATTAACTGCATTAGAAATGCTAAGGTTTTCTCCAAGTTTGATTGCAAGTCAGGATTTTACCAGATTCGCATGGAAGAAAGTAGTAAGAAGTTTACAGCCTTCTCTACGCCGCAAGGACATTATGTTTGGAACGTAATGCCAATGGGGTTAGCTAACGCACCTCAGATTTTCCAGAGAAAGATGGATAATCTTTTCAAAGATTATTTTTCTTTCATGTTTGTTTATATTGATGATATTCTTATAACATCAAAAGATATGAATGAACATGTTAAACATCTCGAGATTTTTGCAGATGTTTGTTATAAGGCAGGACTAGTGCTTTCAGAAAAGAAGGCAGTCATTGCAACCAGGAAAATGAAATTTCTGGGAATCGAGATAGATGAATCGGGGATAATTCTACAGGACCATATAGTCCAGAAGGTTAAGAATTTCTCTGAGGATCTAAAGGAGAAGAAACAACTTCAAAGTTTTCTAGGAGTTGTTAATTTTGCAGGAGCGTTCATCAAGAATCTTGCAAAATGCAGAAAGGTTTTCAGTCCGCTACTGAAGAAGGATGTTCCGTTCATTTGGACAGAAGAACATCGAAAAGGAATGAGAGATTTAAAGGAAGTTTGCGAGAACCTCCCAAAACTCTCTATACCACAAGACGAAGACGATCTTGTCTTGTACACGGATGCAAGTGATAATTGGTGGGCGGCAGTGCTAACAAAGATCACTCCTAATGGAGAAGAACCATGCAGATACTGTAGTGGTTTGTTCCAAGAAAATGAGGCCATCAGATGGCACATTAACGAGAAGGAATTCTTTGCAGTTCGAAAGGCTTTTAAAAAATGGCCCCTCTTTCTTCTTGCAAAGAAATTTGTTTTGAAAGTAGATAACACTCAAGTTAAAGCTTTCTTAAAAAACAAGATTGAATCGAAACCTGAAAAGACTAGATTACTTAGATGGCAAGCTGAATGTCAATATTTTATTTTTGATATTGTCATTGTGAAATCTCATGAAAATGTTCTTGCAGATTTCTTAACAAGAGATGGAGCCAACTGAAGTTAGCTCTATCAACAATGCCATGAGACATCTCAGGGAAGACCTTGAGATGCTTCAAAGGGAATGGGACGAGTGTGTTTTGAAAGCTGAACAAGCTGGAAAAATACAATCTGTTGACAAGGCGAAAGTCTCAAACAGAATACAAGACTGTAGGCTGGCACAAACTAAGTGTTGGAATGCAATACAAGAGCCACTCCTTCGGGCTTCTAGGGTGACTCCGGTTACCCCAGAAAAAGAAGCGATTCGGTTGCCGGCCCCTATAACGGTAGCAGAGGATTCAAATACCTCTTGCACGAGTCCTAAGTTGGTAGTATCAATACTATCGGCCCAAGGAAAAGATGAGACTCAGGAGTCCAATCCTGAGGTATCATTTCAACCCGGCACCTCCGGGGTTAAAGATGGAGAGGTTAATCTTAGGCCAATGAAAGGCATTTCTAAGATTAACACTGATATTATTCAAGTTTCTCCTTTTTGGCAGGCTTATCAAGCAAGCTGGGAGAAGTTGATGACAAGACGAGGGATCAACCCAAACAAAACCATAGTTGATGTCTCAGGAAAGTACCCCCGAGTGTGGATGATGCCAGGTGTTCATCCACAAGATGTCAAGGAATGGTATGAATTTGGGGCACTTGCCTCGGTTTATACGGTCTCCCCATCGTTCACAGAAATCAAGAATCTACCCAAATGGATTCAAGAAGCTGTTTACGATTCCTGGTCCAACAATGACTAGCTCAGCCGAGGAGATGTTTTGGAACTCTACTTCATCAGTGCAGCTCCAGAACCAGTGGGAAAGGGGAACCATGAAGCCTTTCATTACATAAGGCTCAGGCGAACCGACGAGAGGAGCCGATGCAACATCAAGGTGCCATGTGGAGAAGTTCCGCTAGTCTCCACAATCAACGAGGATGAAATCTCAACCCGAAGGGCTTGGGGTTTATGGGTCTGTCTTACAGAGATGGACAAAGTCAAGTACCAGTTCAAGTTTTTTCAGAACTCGGTAAATGGATCGTTCCTGTTAAACACAATGACAGGAAAAACCACAAGATTCGCAGAAGAAGCTTTCGAGAGAAAGAGGAATCTGCTTTGGGAAAACAAGCTTGTGACGAGTAAGGAAACTCATCGCAAGTATTGTAACATGGCTCACTATGGGAACTGGATTAACCACATCTGTCCAGCATGCCCAGGTCAGAAAGAGCTGGAGTTTGGCAAGAAGTTCATACCTAGAGCAGGTCGAGCTCGAGCCCAAGACCAGAAGGAAACAAGGGAGCCACCGAAAGGAAGGATGCCCAGGGCCCCGCCAAAAAAGTAGTTGGCCGACACAAGAAGATAGAGTCATGTGACTCTAGGAAAGATGAGCCTCACCCAAAAAGAAGACGACAAAGGTGAGGAAAAGCAAGATTCCCACTAAAATAAAACGACAAAGGTGGGAGGACCGTTCATTCACGATCCAAAACCAAGAAAAAGACATTTCACCAATTTTGTTCGGTGGAATTCAATAATGGAGGACCCCAGTCTCGAGAATAAGTCTCAATTATCACCTCTTTCGGTGATAATGGAGGAGGGAGGTCCCATGCAAGCTGGCATCGGTGGAAAGCATCCGATGCAATAATTCAAGACAAAGAGGTCGCCAACCTCTATAAATAAAGACGAGCGAAGGAAGCAAAGATCATCGATCATTTTCTTAGCTTTCTTCAACATTAGCATTGTAATAGTTTTCAAATTTCTAGTGTATGCGAGTTTTCCATTCCGCTACCATAGGTAGCTAAAAGAGTTTGTCTCCTCCCTAAAGGGGATAAACTTATGTAATAAATAGTTTATAATTTCCCAATAAAAATTCGGGCTTTTGCTCATTACCTTCGTATTTTAAATTTTTGTTTACCAACAAATTTAGCCCGCAGTGAGTCTCTTGCTCAGTGTTCTGAGCCCTTATCACGTTTCCTGGAGCGCTGCTCGGATTGATAAGTTAGACGAAGGCGAGGCGGATCAGAAGCTTAGGAAGGAATTCAACAGAGAACCATAAGGTGCTCCTGGTGGTTGGACGCAGTCCATGAAACCTCTGGCGAAAGAGATCCCAAAGCAGTTTAAGGTATGAAGTTGGTATGCATTAATTTTATTTACGGAAGAGTGATGAGCCTGATTATTTTTAAAAGGGTGTTTCATTTCTAAGGTTGTTGAAAAAAAAAAAAAAAAAATTAAATAAATAGTGTCAGAAATAGTGCCGACCGGGACACTGTTCACATGAATAGTGACAATCGGGACACTGTACATTGGAATTGTAGAGTGTAAATAGAATAAGAGGGTAGTTTTACAAATAAGTTATATAAAAGGGTAGATTCTCCATTTGTATCTTTAAAGAGGGTAATTTTATGGATTGACACAATAAATATTGTAATGTACAATCATGCAATTTTCTGTTCCAAAGTAGTATCGAATAAGTACATGTTGATTTAAAATTGCAATTCTCTGATCAAATTGTGAATAGCAGGTCTTTCAAATTAAACATCAAGAAGTCACATCATTACCATATAATAGAACAATATACATTTATTGTCTAAACTGTTTTGATATATATATAGTGCATATATATATATATATATATATTTATATTTATATTTATATTTTTATATGTTGTTGATGCATGTATCTTTAGCAACTAGATCTCAAAAATGTCATTGTTATCCCTGTAAAGTTAACTTGCCAAATGGAAACCGCTAATAATTATATTCCAAAATGTTAAATTAAAACAATATTTTATCATTATTGTAACGCTTTTTTCTTGATTACTCATACCTACTGAAGAATATTAGATATAGAATTGGTTGGATTTAATTATAAAAGTTACTCCTTATGTCGATTATACATGTGTTAAGAATCTTCCTCCATGCATTTTATTATAGAGTTTAATACATATATTAAGTGCGAACCTAAATTTTATCTCATTATTTATTTTTTAACACATCAAAATATATATTTAAATATTCTTAACAGATATCTTCTCAGTCTCATTGCACTTGTCATGCATACTATATTAAGATGTCTCATATCACTTATCTTGTATCCTAAATGGAAAAAAATAATCATTAAATGGACAACTAATCATTTCATCATTCACTTACCTCTTAGCACGTATCATAATATAATTTATATTGTACAAGTTTAAATTATCATAATTTATTGGTTTGTTCTTCAATTTTTACGATTTTTATACTAAATTAAAGGTTTTGATACGATATTTCATTTAAGATCAGACATCAATATGTTGTTATGCATCTATGATGTTCTAATTTTAAAATAATAAAATTTATATTAAAATATTAAATAATACATTTTATCTTTAAATAAGCTCTCTTAAACTCTCCTACCGAAAAGCAAAATCAACAAGAGAATTGAAATGAGAATGATGGATTATATAGATATAGTGGAGGGAAGGATTATAAAAAAGAAAGTGATTGAAAAAATGGGGGCAACAAAATCAGATGAGAGGAGAAGAGCTTTGATTTCAATCAATCATATCATTCTTTAATAAAACATCGTAAGAAGTGATACACTATAAAAAGCAACTGTTTGGCGGATAGAGTGTGGTGGTGCCCAAACACAGCCTTTTTTTTTAATCCTTCTGTCGTCACGTGCGCCATCACCCCCCTACATCATACACTAGTTAGCTAATAAGCCCACTCATTTTTAAATTACGTATTTTAATTGCTTCATACTATTTCCATCCCCCACTATTAGTCCTATAAGGGTGTGTTTGGTAAAGAAGATGAACCAAGATGAACCAAGATGAGAGAGATCATCTTGGTTCATCTCACTGTTTGGTAACCAACTAAAATAAACTGGAGGGCCCGAGATGAATACAAGGCCCGTTGATATTTCACTGTTCCGCCTTGTTTAGTCATCTCACGTTTTGGTCGGATGAGGTGAACTCATTAAAACAGTAACACAATACTTTCTCTCTCTTACCATTTTACCCTTATGTATTTATACGATTTTAAATAATAATAATAATAATAATAATAATAATAATAATGTAATATAATAATAATAATAAATAAATAAATAAATAATAACAATAATAGTAATAATAATAATAATAATAAATCACTAATAATAATGTAATAAAATAATAATAATAATAGTAATAGTAATAGTAATAGTAATAATAATAAATAATATCAATAATAGTAGTAATAATAATAATAATAATAATAATAATAAATATTAATAATTTAATAAAATAATAATAATAATAATAATAAAAGAAATAGTAATAGTAATAGTAACAATTATAATAATAGTAATAATAATAATAAATAATAATAATAATTTAATAATAATAATAGTAATAATTATAATAATAACAAGAATAATAATAATAATAATAAATATAATAATAATAATAATAATAATAATAAATAATAACAATAATAGTAATAATTATAATAATAACAAGAATAATAAAAATAATAACTCAACAATATAAATAATAATAATAATAATAATAATAATAAATATATTAATAATAATAATAAATAATAACAATAATAGTAATAATTATAATAATAACAAGAATAATAAGAATAATAACTCAATAATAATAATAATAATAATAATACAGAGTAATAAATAATAAATAATAAAGGGTACTATTTAATCTCAACGATAAAAAGTGAAATCGGTAGGGGTATTTAATAAGGGTAAAATAGTCAATTTAAATTTTAATCTAGAGTTTTGCAATTTGTACCAAACACAATATGATATCATCCGGGTCTGAATTTTTTGCTACCAAATGGTGAGATGAATGATTCATCTTGACACTATTCATATGAGTCATCCTGAGATGAATCATCATTCTTCATCTTGAGATGATTACCAAACGCAGCCTAAGTGTATAAGTGTCATAGTATCTCATAAAAAAAAGAATATTTTAAAATTATATTTTAAAACTCGTACTAGGTTTCGGTAAAAATACATGTCATAAAAGTCAAAAAAATAAATAGGACTAATAGTGAAGGATGAAGATAATACTATTTTATTTTTTTCGAGCAAAACAAATTTTATTCCACCAAATTCCGGCACCACCATAGCCAAACTTCACACTTAGCAAATTACAAGGCAATAGCAGATTAGCAGGAAACAAAAAACCAGCAAAGCAGAAAAACAACAGCAACAATACAATCACATCTCATGTATCCAAACCTCAGTAAGCTTCCTCCTAGACCAGCTAATATAATTCGAGCTCCCCACTTCTTCTCCACGAGCCACACACCACGCCCAGAATCGGCATTTGACCTCCTCCATTATTACTATTGTGTTAATTTTACTCCTAATTGATTACATTTTTGAACAAACTATGGTTTAAATTATCATTAATTATTCAATACCATCTCTTATTTAGAAGAAAAAAAAAAAGTAGAATTCCACGTCCTCTATCAACATCAGCAAATAGCAATCTAAACTTTTTTCATACAATTTCACTGTAAATTTAAATAGGGAATTCGATTCTTAGTAGTGCACTTAAGCAGTTCGTATCTTTAGGTAGTGTAGGTACATATCCCTCTTTGTTGTATAAATAATTTTATTATCTTGAAAACATTATAAATTTTGCACGCCCATATATAGTAGTAGCTCTATGTTTTACATACTCCATTCGTGTCATCTAGTGCGCATCGAAAGTAACGGATGCGAATTCTCACGACATAAAAAAAAAAAAAAAAAAAAAAACTATATAAGATATTATAATAATTAATTAAATATTTTTCTAAATACAATATATATATATATATGAATGTATTATGGTGAAAACTAATTATTACGTGAAAACTGCAACCCATCATAAAATGTTGTATTTTATGGACAAAAATGTTGCATTTTTAGCATAAAATGTTGCATTCTCATGATGATGCATTATATGCATAAAAATAATATTAAAATAATATAAAATAATATATTTTATTATGCACATTCTCATGATGATGCATTATATGCATAAAAATTATATAAAATAATATATTTTATTATGCAACATTTTTGCACAAAAATGCATCATTTTATACATAAAATGTAACATTTTATGATGGGTTGCAAGTTTCACGTAATAATTCATTTTTATATGATCTACTACCTATATATATATATATATATATAAATGCTCCCCTACCCACGGTGGGCACACTTAATGTGCCCACCGGTGATGTGGCAATGTCACGTTTGTAATTTTTCCTTTTAGGGTTTAATTTTTTATATTAGAGTTTAGTTTTTCTAGTAGGGTTTAATTATTTTTTGTAGGACTTTTATTAATTTCCTTATATATTCTAATGCCACGTCATCCGTGGGCACATTAAGCATGCCCACGGTAGGCATTGGAGTATTACTCTATATATGTATAATGCAACTTATTTTAGTATATACTAGTATTTTAATAAGGGAGTTATACCTGAAATATAGGAAGGAAATATGGGTGGGAATTCTCAATTGAGATCCTTTACATCCATTTTGATTTCCAAATGTGTACCTAATTTTAATTTTTACTAGTTTTAAATATTTTTATTCAACAATTTTAATTTATAATGATTTAGTTTAATTTTATAATTATTTTTAAGGATTTATCCATCCCAATTAGGGTCTATAATTATTTATTAGTATTTAATTTCACTTTTATTAGTTAAAATAGGGTTGATAAATCCAAAATTAGGGTATATTATTTTAAAAATTCTATATATTTTAATTATAAATGCTTATTATAATTTATTATAATATTGCAAGTTTTATTTTTATAAAAACATTATAAAATTAATAAAAATTAATATTTGATACACAATTAAAACACTATTGTTGGTATAGAGTATCCGATGTCCGGATTCCTTACTTAGAGCATCTCCAAGAGATTACACCATTTTCCAGCAGCACTAACACAAAAATAGTGCAAAAACAGTAACTCATCTCCAACAGTTTACACCAAAATACAGCAGAAAAGGAATATTTCAGAATATTCATTTTTAATTATTTATTTTTAATAAAATTAAAAAATCAGATAAAATTATAGTAAAATTATTTCTAAATTATAATGATAAAATATTCTAATTTTAAGAATTTGAATATTCTTCCTCCAAATGCTCGATTAAAGTATCTTGAAGTACGTCATGAACAGTCTTATCTTTGATTTTTTTAATCGAGCCATAAATTTTTCATGCATAGTAGGTTGAGTTTCCTCAATTATGATATCGTTTGGTGGCGGTAGCACTTCCATTGCTTCCCCGATTGGAGAAGGAAATACAAATTTAATTGTTAAATAAAATAAAATAACAAAGTAAAAAAAAAACACCCACACACACAAAACGACAAGAATAGGGGGATACTGCAAAAGCTACAGTATTACGCCATATTTAGCGCATTACTGTGCAATACATTAAAATGTTGCAACTTTTTAGTGCATTGTTGGAGCAAAATTCATCTGCAAAATAACGCTGACCACTATTTTAGTGCATTGTTGGAGATATGCTCTTAGGTAAAACGAATCTGGAAGGCAATAATGCCAATTTACAAGTGTGTAAAAGTATCCAACAAAATTTACGTAGATTAGAAACTGTATTGAAACATCTTTACGTAATAATTACGACCGCATTTCAGTGTAAGAGGAGATAAAAGGCATGCCCTACATACATACATACATGATCAATACATACATTACATGACTGTCTCAAAAAACACACACTCTCTCTCCCTCTCACACGCAGAGAACAGTAGTCTCCACTATTCAAACGTCGGAACTGTATGGATTTTGTCTGCTAATAACCCTGCTCCACGAGAAAGGAGGGGGAGGGGGGGGTCTCCATCCTCTGCCAATTTCGCTGTTGCAGAAAAAAATAAAAATAAAGTTAAATTCAGAAAGAGAGAGAGAGAGAGAGAGAGAGAGAGAGAGAGAATCGTATATACATACTACAGAAAGATTATAATGGCAGCCTCTCATTTCACCCCATCTCTTTCACTGTTGCTCTCTTTTCCTCTCCTTTAAACTCCATCATCTTTTCTCCTCCATCTCTTTCTCTCTCTCACTACAGTCTCAGACATATATAATACTTACACAGAAAGATAGAGAGAGAGAGAGGGAGAGAGGGAGAGAGATTCTCTGGCCAGGCAAGCACAGTAGTAGTACTCATGGCTGAAGGATTTGAACCCTATCATGTCCCACAGCAAAGCAGAAGAGATAAGCTTAGAGTAGTAAACCACCACTACCAACAACCGGGGTGCGTAGACACCCTCCAATCCTGCGCACCCTTCTACGATCCATCCCTCCTCTCCCCCGATTTCCTCAACTGCGCCGCTAACCTGCACCGCCACTCCTTCAATCTCTCCGCCGCCGGCATCAAAGAAGAGGCCGCCGCCAATTTCATGGGCTTCGCCGCCGGGATGACCGCTAATCCCATCTACGCCGATCCACATCTCCTCAACCCTACCGCTATTCAAGACATCTCCGCCGCCGCCCCCTACGTCTACGCCTCCTACAGAGGAGGACTCTTCGATCAACCCTTTCATGGCAACGACGCGCCGCCGCCGTACAAGCCCGCCACGCCGACCAGCGGCGGCCAGAGCCTCTCGCTGTCGCTCTCCTCCCACCACAGCAACCTCCCCCTCGAATTGAATCTGCAGAGATACGATTCCCCCGTCTTCAGCGGCAGCAAGGTCAGCGAAGGCTATTTGATGTCCAACAATGGCAGCGGCGGCGGCGGCTCCGCTGCCGCCGAACTGTCGAAGAGCTCGGTGCCGTTGGGCCCTTTCACCGGCTACGCCTCCGTGTTGAAGGGCTCCCGTTTCTTGAAGCCGGCGCAGCAGCTCTTGGAGGAGCTTTGCGATGTGGGGAGAGGGATTTATGCAGAGAAAAACGGCGTCGATTCATCTTTGTTAGATCCTCCGCCATTAGAGAGCTTGAGCGGGAGCGAGATCGTTGATGACTTGGTCAATGGAGTCGACCAAACTAGGAAGAAATCGAGGTTGCTGTCGATGCTCGATGAGGTACACGTTGCTTTGTTATTAGTTTCATCGTATTTTCGTTTTGATTAACGTTAATTAAAAGTATTATTGTAAGAATTGCTAGTACATGTGCTGCTCATGTTGATAGTACTAATTAGGGATATTTAAGGTTTTGGGAGTTTGCTGAAACACACCACTGTTGCAGTATTCACTTGTTAAAGATAGATTCTTTAACTCTTTAAAGCCTATATTCATCATTGGTGCTAGCTTGTAGCATGCAAGGTTTTATTCTCACACAATTTAGTGGCACAAAAGCATATTTAGCTTTGATCATGTGTTGTAGAATGTATCCTTCTTTTTTTTTTTCTTTGTCTGAAATCTATGAGATCTAGATTCTTGGATGATAGGCGCAGAGGGTGTCATGAACTAAATGAATTCTTAAAGGGTTGTTTGTGGGAATATATGCATAGGCGATTGGTACGAGAAAGTGCTTTTCACAGCCTAATTAGGGAAATTAGTATGGTTTGCATCTTGTATTAAGTGGTTAACAGAATAATTTGGAAAGATTTATTCTTTAAATTCATGTTAAAGGTGGAAATTGAGATGGTTTATGGCTAATAAAATATGTAGTTAAGATGTTATTTAATTATTTCTTTTTTTTTGTCTTTTGTATCTTGAAGTGGAAGAATATGATTCTGTCTGTTGTTCCTAGCCTTCAACAATGGCAGCCACATATGTACAAGAAAAAGAGAGTAAATGTCACTCAACTTCAGCTTAGAGTAGCATTAATTCCGCCATTAACCTAATTGCAAGATTACCGGGCATTACTCCGTGTAACTAGACGATATTATACGATGAAGAACTTGCTCCTTTTCATCAATCTTTAAATCAACTTTTCATGTTGTAATGAAATATGTGAAAGTATTAGAGTTGAGAGTGAAATCCGAATGCTAGAGTATAAAGTACTGCAATTCTTTCGATATCAAAGTAATTAGGATGAAGCTGTTTTTGTGGAATAAGTCACTTTTTTTTTTCTTTTTTTTTTTTCTTTTTCTTTTTCTTTTTCTTTTTTTTTTTAAAAAAAAAAACTTTTCTGCTGAATTGTAGAAAAGTCTGGTGAAGTCCCACTGGGGAACACTGAGAGAAAGGCATGTATTCTTTTTTGGAACCATTTGCTACTATATTGTTTAAATACTTGGCCTCCTTTGGTGGATCTTATCCCAATTATTGAGCTATTATTATAATTGTAACGGTGTCGAACCCATCCCTCACTCGAGCACTTTCCTGTCAATTATGCTGTCACGAGATTCACAAGAGTCATGTTTGAGGACTAGAGGTTCTATATGGTTTCGAGATAGATATGAAGACGTACATTGTTTTTTATTAATCTTGTTTGATTTTAAGTATAATAGATGCTTCTCTCTCTCGATTTATACTCATAATTCGTATTGTTGTTCTCACTTAGGTTTACAAGAGGTACAAGCAGTACTACCAGCAGATGCAGGCTGCTGTGGCAGCATTCGAATCCGTAGCCGGACTAGGCGGTGCCGCCCCTTTTGCAAACTTGGCATTGAAGGCCATGTCCAAGCATTTCAGAAGCTTAAAGAATGCCATCACTGATCAGTTGCACTTCTCATCCAAATCAAACGGCAAAATCAACTCGGAGAGAGATGAATCACAACGAGTCGAGAATTCGGGTAACCAGAGGCCTTTTCACCCTGGATTCAACGACCAACCAGTCTGGCGCCCGCAACGAGGCCTCCCTGAGCGTGCTGTTACAGTCCTCCGAGCGTGGTTGTTCGAACACTTTCTGCATCCGTAAGCATACTCAGTAGTTCTGATTTGTAAGACTACTTCAAGGGTCAAAATATGCAAGACGGATCAAGATGAACACCAACGAAATTACAAATATGCCGTTGGATATGGATTTGGACTCGAATCTTGACCCGTCTTACGGATTTTGACCCTTGACACCGTCTCGAACGCAATTAGTTTTTTCGAATTTCAATTTCTATAGCCGATGACGGAGCACTTTTACAGTTATCCAACCGATACGGACAAGATAATGCTGGCAAAGCAGACGGGCCTCACGAGGAACCAAGTAAATTATGTCACTTGTTGCATATGTTAAGGGCTATTTTTTTCATGATGGTGAACACTTTTGTCTGAAAATGGATGTCTATATGTCATTCCTAGGTTTCGAACTGGTTCATAAATGCAAGGGTGAGGCTTTGGAAGCCGATGGTGGAGGAGATACACATGCTCGAGACGAGGCAAGGCCAAAAGGGTTCTTCGCAAAGAGAGGAAGTCGAGACCAGCGATCACCATCTTCCCACAATCCAGTGCGAGAACGCTTCCACTTCGATCCAGAGGAGCGGAGATTTCTCGTTGAAACGGAGTAGGGAGGAGACGACTCATGAAATCAATCATGGAGGAAGCATGGGGCAGATGAAGATGACGTACGAGAATAATCTAGTGAACAATCCCCATAACATGGGCGTCGGTTTGAGCAGCGGCGGCAGCGTTTCTTTGACTTTGGGGCTTCACCAAAACGGCGTAGGATTAGGCGATTCTTCGTACCCGATGAATGCAGCTCGTCGATTCGGGCTCGATTCTTCGCATGGAGGGGACGGGTACGTGGTGAGTGGATTTGCAGCGCAAAATCGGCATCAGTTTATGGATGGACAGATCATGCATGACTTTGTTGGTTGACTAGAAGAGGATACATTAATCTCTATGGTCCCTCAATTTATTTCTTGAACCTGCTCATTGAAATGCCTTCCCTCTCTCTCTCTCTCTCTGCTATTATTTCTGTATAATTTTTTTTTTTACTCGCGCGTTGTATGTAAAATTCACCCGGCCGGCCACGCCTATGACTAGACGATAACTGTATAATTCAAGCAAGTAGAAATTTCATGGATGTTGCATGGAATATTATGGTATGGTATATAGTTTGCTGCTCTTCATTTATATGGTTTTTGTCGGTGCTCAAGGGCTACGTAATCGGATTAATATTTTGCGTGGATGTACGTACGTATTGAATCAATAATGTTCCCTGAAAAACATGCAACACACGCGTCATTTGTTCTTGATTGATGTTGGGTCTTTTTATTTTATTTTTTAATTAATATTTATATTTTCTTTTCACGGGAAAGGGAAAAAAGAGGAAGACCTCACCCCCTTAATTTTTATGATCAATTTATGAGCTCCATGAGATTTTTTGTGGAAAATACTATCTTCATTCCCTTCATTAGTCTCATTTGTTTTATTGACTTTTCAGCACGTTTTTCCACTGAAACTTAGTACGAGTTTTATAGTATAATTTTGAAGTATTTTTTTTTACGGGATATTACGACACTCGTAGTATCCCGTAAAAGAAAAAATACTTAAAAATTATATTGTAAAACCCGTATTAGGTTTCGGCAGAAAAGCGTGCCGAAAAGTCAATAAAATAAATGGGACTAATGAGAAGATGGAGGTAGTATATGATACTTTTGGGCCTTTAACTTCCTGGTATTTTTCCTACCGTGTTAAAATTTTCAGAAGTTCAATTAAGGATAGATGTACAAAAATCCTACATAATTAAATTTGGTTTGGAAATTCCTTTCTTTTTTTGCAAATCCAATCAATACGCGCAGCAATATATGTATGCAATCGTAGTATGGGCCTTAAAGTGAAAGTGGTAAGAGAAGGGACTGAAAAAGATATTTCGGAGGCCCAATTCCCGGGCTTGACAATAATTATTATCTTTTTTTGTTTTTGACTATTTGAGATTGTAACATTGTAGTATTAATTAGGCTATACATGTTTGTAGTAATATCCTTTTTCTGAATTATAATGAATTAATGATGCAGACTTACAACAACTACGTCTAGAGATGGCAGTCTAGTCTTAGACAGGGTTGAAATTTAAAATCTTCTTCATTGACTATGAAAGGAGGGAATAATTTGCCTCAAAAAATCAATTTGCATTGATATGGTAAATATAGAGTACAAGAGATCCAAAATAAAAGGAAACAATATATCTACCAAATAAATACAAGATATACAATATCAATTACTAATTTTCACTAACACCCCCCGCAAGCGAAGTGTGGGATTTTGATCAACGCGAAGCTTGGACCGAAACATTTCAAACAGCGGTCGAGGCAAACTCTTAGTAAAGATATCGGCCAACTGAAGGGAAGATGGAATAAATTTAGTGGATAATCGACTGGCCTCAACGAGTTCGCGAACAAAATGGCAGTCAATGTCGATGTGTTTGGTACGTTTGTGCGAAATGGGATTCTGAGTGAGGAAAAGAGCACTCTTGTTATCACAGAGCAAGACTGGTGGCGTCATAGGTAGAGCATGAAGATCACGAAGAACATTACAAATCCCAAGGAGTTCAGCCGACGTGTTAGCCAAAGCACGATATTCGGATTCACAACTTGAGCGAGAAACTGTGGGTTGTTTCTTAGCGCTCCAAGAAATGAGATTCGGACCTAGGAAAATAACATAACCATAGGTGGAACGTCTGGTATCCAAACAACGTGCCCAGTCGGCATCAGAATAACCAAGAATGGACGGCCGACCGGCAGAAAATGTCAAACCATAATCGAGAGTACCCTTTACATAACGGAGAATCCGTTTAACCGCCTGAAAATGATCAGTAGTAGGTCGCTGCTGAAATTGGCTCACCGTGTTGACAGAATAGGAAATATCTGGGCGAGTGATGGTCAAGTACTGCAACGCTCCGACCAACGATCTGTAAAGAGTAGGGTCCGAAAACTCAGTGCCTGCAAAGGTAAAGGAAACCCCTGGGGCAAGATGAGTAGAAACGGGCTTGGAATCAAGTAAGTCAGCACGTGCAAGAATGTCACGGGCATACTTGGACTGACTAAGGAATAAACCAGATGAAGGATAAGAGACTTCCAGACTGAGAAAGTAACCAAGACAACCAAGATCCTTGATAGCGAACTCCTTGCTTAATCGAGCCATCAAAGTTCGAATTGAAGCCGGATTGTTGCTAGTGACAATTATGTCGTCGACATAAACTAGTAGATAAATGAGAACATGTTGGCGATGGAAAACAAAGAGAGATGTATCAGCATGGCTGCATAAAAAAACCAAACTGAAGTAGAAAAGTGCGAAGGCGCTGATACCAAGCTAGTGGTGCTTGGCGAAGACCATATAATGCTTTCCGAAGTCGACATACATGATCTGGATGTAACGGATCAATATACCCAGGCGGTTGTTCCATGTAGACCGGCTTATCAAGAAATCCATTTAGAAAGGCGTTCTTGACATCCAATTGGTGTAGGGGCCAAGAATGCATGACAACAAGTGATAAAATAATCCGAACTGTAGGAGCTTTCACCACAGGACTAAACATGTGAGTAAAATCAAAACCAGGAACTTGACTAAAACCCTGAGCAACAAGATGGGCTTTGTAACGATCAACTGACCCATCAGCAAGAAATTTAGTCCGATAAACCCATTTAGAACCAACAATGTTTGTGTTCGAGGGTCGAGGAACGAGTTCCCATGTCTGATTTCGACGAAGAGCTTCCATTTCTTCATTCATAGCTTGAACACATTATGGGTGCTTGAGAGCAGACTTGATTCTCTTAAGTTCAGAAATGGCAGTGAGTGCGAAGTAGAGGCGATGAGATTCAACAAGAGCAATATCTGCAGGATATCGAGGTTTGAAAATACCCGATTGAGAGTGAGTGCGCATAGGGGGTGATGGTGGTGTACCAATAGTGGGTTCAATATGTGAAGTCGCTGGGGATGGCTGCGGTTGTTCATGCTGTAGAACTGGCGACGGTAATTGTTTGTTTTGACAAATGATACAAGGTGGCGGCGGAGGTGTATTATCTTGACCACTTGGAGACTGACCATCAGACACACTAGGTGTCGTAGTATAGGGTGAGGGGGAGACATCCAAAAATGCAGAAATAATAAGGGAAGAGTATGGCCGAGACATAAAGGAAGTGGCAAATGGAAAACTAACTTCATCAAATTTGGCGTGGCGAGTAATATACACACGGTTAGTGAAAGTGTCCAAGCACCGAAAACCCCTTATGATAGGGACTATATCCCAAAATACACATGGCAAGCTGCGAGGCTCAAACTTTGTCTTCATATAATCGCGCAGACATGGATAAACTCTACAACCAAACACATGAAAACAATCACAGGCAGGAGGGCGACCAAACATAATTTTGAAAGGGGATTTATTATCAAGAACCTTAGTGGGCAATCGATTTATCGTGTAAACCGCCGTGCTAAATGTATCAACCCAATAAGATAGAGGAACCGAGGAATGGAATAACAGTGCAAGACCCATTTCGGTGATGTGACGATGCTTTCTTTCTGCTCGACCATTTTGAGCAGGAGTGTAAGGGCAAGACATGAGATGATGAATGCCACAAGACAAAAAATGTCGTTGCAAATGATTATTAGTGAATTCCGTACCTCCATCACTCTGAAATAGTTTAATTTTTGTGGAGAATTGATTCTCAACAAACTTTTGAAAATTCATAAACACATCCACAAAGTCAGACTTCGCACGTAATGGATAAAACCAGCAAAAACGAGAATGATCATCGATGAAAATAACATAATAACGATAGCCAAAAACAGCTGTAACAGGTGCAGATCCCCACATATCACAGTGAATTAAATCTAGAATAGCAGCAGCACGTTTAATATTCGCAACAAAAGGCAATCGAGTACTCTAGGTTAACTGACATGACTTGCAAAGTTTAGGTAAAGGAAGTAAAGAAGTAACAGATAATAAACCAAGTTTGCTCAACATTGAGACAACATGAGGGGCAACATGCCCAAGTCTAGAATGCCATAATTCAAAAGAAGCTTGCTAGGTTTTATTTTTCAGTGCAGCAACAAGAGCGTGAGCTTTAGAATCCAGCAAATAGAGTCCCTGATCACGAGTTCCTGTTGCGAGGACCTGACATGTTTCCCGATTCTGAATGCGAAACTGCGAATCAGTAAAAATTACTTGAACCGGATAATTATGAGTCAGTTTACTCACAGACAATAAGTTCTTAGTTAACCCAGGCATAACAAAAACATCTCGCAATGTAAGATCATTCGAAAGAGAAAGAGAACCAAGGTGAGATATGTTGAAAGATATTCTTCCTTAGTTTTTTTGTCTTTCTTCACTTGCTTGTTGGATCTATCTTTGTTTGTGCAGGATTTGGATTAGGGCTTATTGGGTTGAATTAAAGATTGAAGGAGATTTTAGGCTTCAACACTTAGGCTAAAGCAAGGGGGAGCAAAGCTGGATCCAGTGGTTGGGCTTCAGAGTAATGGGCTTCAGCTCTGTTGGATCTGCAGCAAGAAGCCCGTTAGTTACTAAAGTCCTATATAAGTAGAACTAACCTAATGGAGAGGTGGACTAGGTCAAAGGAAGTTCGTGGGATGAGGAATTACATGGAAACAAACGCTCCCACCACCTATTACCAGATGTGTGAAGAAAGAACATGGGAAGGAGATGAGGGGAGTTGAACTATATACTCCCCAAATCTGCAGAAGTCGCTTACGCTTTTTGGAGAGGAGAAGATTGAATCTTAAGAATAGAGATAGAGATCCAAAAGGCTGTGTGTGAGTTGAGTAAACTAGCTTTAGGGTTAGTATTTTTCATAGTTCTTTTCCTCAATTCTAGTTTGTAATTCTTTGTGAATTATAGTAAATCGTTTCGCCTTGAGGCACGCAAGATATCCTCATGATATCTTGCGCAAACCAGTTCTGGGTTCGTGTTTTTCTGTTTCAATTTTTCATCCAAACTTTTTCGCTGCGTTTGTGTTCATTGTAGCACTCACATAGCTGCTTACAGTGAACACCTCTGTGTGTTTCCTCACGATATCTTGCACAAATTATTTTTGTGCTCTTATTTTTCTTGATCTGTTTTTCATTCGAAACTATTCCGCTGCGTTTGATCTCATCGAATTTGTCGCTGTACAGAACTATGTGAGTACCTTTGTGTGTTTCTGATCGGTTGATACCAATAAGTGGTATCAGAGCCGACACTCGATACACTGAGTGACGGTCCTGGTATGGCGAGATGGATCTCACCGGCACGGTGTTCAACAAACCTCCAGTGTTGGATGGTTTGAATTACTCATTTTGGAGAGTAAGGGTCAGACACTACATCAAATCCATTGATGCTAGAGCATTGTCTCATGTTCTTCATGGCTGGTCACATCTGAAGACGACGGACTAAGAGGGAGACTCTATTCGAAAGCCAACAAGCGAATGGACAAGGGAAGAGGATGAGGCAACAACTTTCAATGACAAAGCTCTAAATGCAATCTTCTCTACAGTGGATGTCAACATGTTCAAACTGATCAAGAACTGCGAGTCAGCCAAAGAAGCATGGGACATCTTGGAACTCCACTGCCAAGGTGACACTGCTGTCAAGGACACAAGAGTACGTATTCTCACTACTAAGTTTGAGAATCTTCGGATGAGGAATGATGAATCAGTGGGTGATTACTGCAACAAAATCTTAGATATTGCCAACGAGTGCGTGGATCTTGGAGAGCCCATTCCCAACAAGCTCATGGTGTCAAAGGCGCTGCGTACGCTAACTCCCAAGTTCCAGCAAAAGGTCACAACAATCACTACAATGAAGAATGTGGGTGCCCTTGAGTTCACTGCGGTGATGAATGATCTCAAGATGTTCAAAATGGATCTGGAAACATCAGAAGGATACACACCGAAGAAGAGTCTTGCTCTTCAAGCTTCATCATCTGGCTCTGTATACACACCACCAAGGGCGAGTCCATCTGAACAAGCTGATGATGATGTTATCTTCGATGACTTGGAGGAACCGAGCATGGAACTTTTGACTCAAAAGGTAAATGCTTTTGATTAAAAATTTTAACAAGTTTGCAGGTAGAGGAATGGACCAAAACTCATCAAACTTCAACACAAGAGGAGGTAGCTCTGTAGTTCTTAAGGAACTACCTAATTCACCACAGAAGGCTAATGTTTCCCTAAGAAGAAATGTGTCGGATCCACAACAATTCAGAAAAAGGGATTACTAAAAAATCCAATGTCATGAATGTCGTGGTTACGGGCATTATGCAAATGAATGTGCCAACACTTTCAGAAAACGGGGTAAGGTTGTAAATTTTATATCTTTAAGTGATGATGAAGCAGCCGAACCAACTCTGGTGAACCCCGAGGCAACTACAGAGGAGCCTGCATTGATGGCCACAATAACTTCAATCACTGAAGATTCCGGTGATTATTCTAATCTGTTTTGTCTTACTAGTTTTGTAGATTCAGGACAAGAACAGGATGAGGAATTGGTGCATGAACCTTTAAAAGTCGGGGTGGAGCTTAATGAGTCTCATGATGAGCTGCTACTCAAGAATCAATGCAAGATCAATGAAAGCTTGACAAAGGAGAGCGGTGAGCTCACAAAGTAACTTGTGATTTTAGAGGTAATGCTTACTCAAAAGGATTTTGAATTAGGTAAGCAAGATGTTAAATCAGATCTAGCTGAGGAAAAAATTCATAAACTGAATGTTGGTTCTACAAAGTTGGATGAAGTTCTAGCTCAACCTCAAATAGGCACTAGTGGTCTAGGATTTATTGAAATCTCTAAACCTGCTTCTTCTAATGTGTCATCAACAAATGGGGAACCGTTTGTTAGATTGAATTCTGATTTGCAGGAAAATGAGTCAGTAATTTTACCGAAGAGAACGTTCAAGTGCCATCACTGTCACAGAGCCAGACACATCAGGTCTTACTGTAAAGAATGGATGAAGGAAAAGCAAAAAATGAAATATGCTCGGAGAAAAGAAAATGGAAGGTGGGACACTCTTCAAAGGTAAAGGTAAAGGGGTTACTGGTTCGAAGAGCAAAAGTAAGGTTGTGTGCAATGTTGTGTTTGCTGCTTCAAGTACAAAGATAGGGGGAGCTTGGTACTTTGATAATGCTTGCTCTCGACACATGACCGGATCAAAGGAGCAGCTGGAACAGTTCAAACCCATTCGTGGATGAAATGTGACATATGAAGTGGATGCTACTATGTATAGCTCAATGATAGGGAGTTTGTTATACTTAACTTCAACCCAACCTAATATTCTATTTAGTGTCTGTCCTTGTGCCAGGTTTCAAGCAAATCCACATTCAGATTGGGGAGGAGACTTGGAAGGAAGGAAGAGCTCTAGTGGAGGTTGTTGCTACATTGACAACAACATTGTGTCTTGGCACAACAAGAAACAGAATTGTGTAACACTATCAACCTCAGAGGCTGAGTACGTGGCAGCGGAGAGTTGTGCTACTCAACTGCTGTGGTTGAAAAGGATGTTGAAGATTACAAACTTGAGGGGGGGGGGGGGGGTATCACAATACTCTGTAATAACACCAGCACCATCCACGTCACAAAGAACCCTGTCCAATTTGGTCGCACTAAACACATCGACACCCGATATCACTTCCTTCGAGATTTGGTGGAGAAGAAGATACTTGAGGTAAAGTACCTTCGAACTGAAGAACAAATTGTTGATATATTTACGAAACCCCTTGATTTTGAGAGATTTTCTAAACTTAGAAACTCTCTCGGAATGTGTTCCATCTGAAAAGTTAGGTGGATGTTGCTAGCTCTACATTCTGCCTTATGCAACCAACGAAGTTCTGGCTAGTATATCTTATCTTTCTTTATTAAAAAAAAAGAAGAAAAAAAAAACGTATAACTTGGAGCACAGTCAGTGTCAAAGACTCTGCATAAGTGCCTCCTTGAAAAACGGTGTACATACATAAAAAATAAAAAAAAAAAAGAAGAAAAAAGAAATAAATTTATCCAGCCAGATATAATTCGTAATTTTACAATGCAGAGCACAGCAACATGGTTTTGGGGTGTGTGATGGAACACTTCCCTTGAAAGTTTTTATTGCTTTGGATCTCTCTTTCTTCTGTGGGGTATAGTTGATATATCTGAACATTTGACCTTCATGTCAGTCGTACATATCTCAATTATTTGTTCTCTCTCTCTCTCTCCATATCTTAGTTTCGATTTTAAAGGTTGTGATACGAGGTCTCTTATATCATCCCTCTTTAAATCTGTGCATATACCCCTCTTTCTCTATCAGTCTATGTTATCTTCTCTGTCCTTCTCACATCTACACCTACACCGACTCAAACCACTTCAAATCCTGCCTTGATTCATTTGCCTTCTGCTCCACAAGCCAAATTCTTCAACCCCTTCGTCCTCTATCAAGCATCTAGATTCCTTGCCTTCGAATCATCGATGGTCAACTCCACTGTCAATGTCACTCAGCCTCCTGCAAAGACGCAGTCACTCTGTCGCCAACACTGCTATGTCCCTTGCTAAACACCAACACCAGCAGCTTGATCTTCTGCTTTCTTCACAAAAAGGGGGAGATGACGGTGATGATGCAGATGCTGAAGAAGAACATGCTGATGTTAATAATGAAGACAAGGATGCTGATGAAGTGAGATGTTGATCCAGCTGTGTGGTTTGCAGAATTGACAGTTTTGTTTAAAGTGCTAGACACTTTGTTTATTTCTGCTTGTTTTGTGATTTGTTGACTGGTGATGCACTGTGTTTTTTGTTGATGATGATTTTATGCTATAAACTATTGTGTTTGGTTTTAGCATTTGATTTTCAGCATTTAATTCTTGTTTGTGATGTTGTTGGTTTTGTGAAGAAAGACAAAAAGGGGGAGTTTGTTGAAAGATATTCTTCCTTAGTTTTTTTGTCTTTCTTCACTTGCTTGTTGGATCTATCTTTGTTTGTGCAGGATTTGGATTAGGGCTTATTGGGTTGAATTAAAGATTGAAGGAGATTTTGGGCTTCAGCACTTGGGCTGAAGCAAGGGGGAGCAAAGCTGGATCCAGTCGTTGGGCTTCAGAGTAATGGGCTTCAGCTCTGTTGGATCTGCAGCAAGAAGCCCGTTAGTTACTAAAGTCCTATATAAGTGGAACTAACCTAACGGAGAGGTGGACTAGGTCAAAGGAAGTTCGTGGGATGACGTGGGATGAGGAATTACGTGGAAACAAACGTTCCCACCACCCATTACCAGACGTGTGAAGAAAGAACGTGGGAAGGAGATGAGGGGAGTTGAACTATATACTCCCCAAATCTACAGAAGTCGCTTACGCTTTTTGGAGAGGAGAAGATTGAATCTTAAGAATAGAGATAGAGATCCAAAAGACTGTGTGTGAGTTAAGTAAACTAGCTTTAGGGTTAGTATTTTTCATAGTTCTTTTCCTCAATTCTAGTTTGTAATTCTTTGTGAATTATAGTAAATCATTTCACCTTGAGGCACGCAAGATATCCTCATGATATCTTGCGCAAACCAGTTCTGGGTTCGTGTTTTTCTGTTTCAATTTTTCATCCAAACTTTTCCGCTGCGTTTATGTTCATTGTAGCACTCACAGAGCTACTTACAGTGAACACCTCTGTGTGTTTCCTCACGATATCTTGCACAAATTATTTTTGTGCTCTTATTTTTCTTGATTTGTTTTTCGTTCGAAACTATTCCGCTGCATTTGTGCTCATCGAGTTTGTCGCTGTACAGAACTCTGTGAGTACCTCTGTGTGTTTCTGATCGGTTGATACCAACAAGATATAGATAGATTCGAACCGTTACCGACTGTTATGTGATCGGTGCCTGAGTAGGTGGAAACACTATCGAGATGAGTAGAATTTGCAGCCATATGAGCCGAAGCGCCGGTGTCTAAATACCAATCAGACGGAGTGCTCGGAGAGACATTGCAACCGGCGGAAAAAGCTTCAGCAAGGTTTGCCGTATTGCCCGGACGGCAAGAACGATCATAGTTTCGATCAAATCGTTTGGGGCAGTCAAAAACATCATGGTCGGGTTCACGACAGAAGAAACATTTTGGAGTGAAATTCCGACATCCACGATTTCCACCAGAACCATTGTTAGAATTATTGTTACTGCCACGGCCTCTGTTGCTATTAAAACCACGACCACGATAGGCTCCGAAACCTCTTCCACGACCGCGATTTACTACAGTAAAAGCTGCATGCGAAACAACCTGGGAATGGTTAGTGTGATCAAGAGATTTTTGGAATAATTCATGACTTTGAGCCCTCGCAAATAGAGTTGCGAAATCTGGTAGCGGATCTTGAGCCATTTGCGCCGCCGTGAAGCTGGAGAATTCGGAACCAAGGCCCCTAAGAAACCAATGGGATTTATCCGATTCATCAATCGGCCTTCCAATCGCAGTGAGTTAATCGGAGAGTGCTTTGAAGTAGCGCGCATAATCAGCAACAGACTTATCGCCGCGTTTTATCGACAACAAGTCATCCTTCAAACTGAGTTAGCGAGCCTTGGAACTATGGCTATAGGCGCGAGAGAGGGCGTCCCAGACATCCTTGGACGTTTTACAGCCAATAATAATAGCCATGGACTTCTCCGTGAGAGTAGAGACAAGAAAAAGCTTGACCGTTTGATCGCGTTGCTGCCATTTAATAAACTCTGGGTTTGGGACGTTGCTAATGGTTGTGGGAGGAGCGGAAGAGGTGCCGTCGAGCAGAGGCATGAACTGCTGGCTAGTGAGAAGAGGCTCGATTTGAGCGTGCCATAGAAGATAATTAGACAAGGTAAGTTTAATATTAACCATGTGAATTATGGTGGAGAGGGGAAGAGTTGGAGTATCTGTTGTAGCCATGGTGAGGAAGAAGAGAAGAAGATGTTGGAATAGTGAGGAAGAAAGACGGCGAGAGAAGGTAGGGTTTTAGCCAAAGTCAGGCTGATACCATGAAAGGAGGGAATAATTTGCCTCAAAAAATCAATTTGCATTGATATGGTAAATATAGAGTACAAGAGATCCAAAATAAAAGAAAACAATATATCTACCAAATAAATACAAGATATACAATATCAATTACTAATTTTCACTAACAACGTATAATTTACAATGACGACGCCAATAAATTCAAAATAAAATAAAATTACCCATATACTGTATGTTTTTGGAGAAATTAAAATCTAAATTTTGTAACATTTTTTTTAATAGTAATGAAATTAAAGGGGAAATGATTCTTCTTCTTCTTCTTCTTTTTGTGTGTAACGTAAACGTAAAGCTGTCTTTATATGCTCTTTTTTTCCCCCTTTAATTCCACGGCAAAGAAACCCCACAATCTATTTTAATTCATGATCATTGTAATTTAAAAATACATTGCACCAAATAACTAAGGAAAATTTTCTATAAATTAAGTATGCTTTCGTCACTAAGTTCGCTGATTAAGTATTTTACTTTATCTTTTTGGATGAGACCGTTTTGCCAACGGAATCATGTAAAATTTTTGAGTGATACAAATTAAATTCAGCCAATGTTTTTGTGGTATTTCTGGTGGAAAAAGTTAAAGAGAATATGTGGGTTGGGGTGGGGGTGGGGTAGGGTAGGTAGGATGACTAAAAATTGTACTCCCTCCGTTCTTCATTTAGTGATCCTTTTTTTTTTCAGCATGTGTGACACGCGTTTCCATGTTTATCATTGACGAGTTTTAAAATGAATTTTTGAAGTATTTTTTCTTTTACCGGATACTACAACACTTGAAGTATCCCGTAAAAAAAAGAATACTTCAAAAATTTATTTTAAAACTCATCAACGATAAGTGTGGAAACACGTGTCACACATGCTGAAAAAAGAAAGTCACTAAATGGAGGACGGAGGTAGTATTTTTTCCAATTATTTGAAGTTTAATTAATTATTCCAATTATGAATTATCAGTCCTCATTTAATGATAATCGTAGTATGGGCCTATGCTTGAGGATGAAGGGTTCTTGAACAACCACAATAAACCTTCAATTTAATGATTGGATTATTGAATATTAAATTAAAGCTATAAAGTAGCCGTTATGGCTTATGGGAATTGGGTGGCTACATTATGTATCACTCACACACCCAATAACATTATTATAAAATTGTTTTATCTCAAGTAGCGTCAAATGTCAATTACTCACACAATTTAGTCAAATTTCTCGTGAGGAAAAAATAATAATAATAATAATAATCAAAAACAAAAACCATACACTTTCTTCTTCGTCTGATTATTATCAGTGGGGATTTCTTTTTTTTAACTTTTTCTCTCGTGAAAATATAGTTTTTCATCAATAACATCGAAATAATAGAATAAATTATCGTATTTTATTTTAACAAAAAATGGAAGTGAATACCTTAATAAAAAAAGCACTGCTATTCCTAATATATGTAGTAGTCTGGAAAAAGAATAAACTGGAAATTCTTACTTTTATTTCCAGCTCCATTTACATTTATCCAACAATTTACTGAGAGATTCTACACACGAAGGAATGTGTTTTAACTTTTAACTAAACAATTACAGTTCTTATTAAGACTATATACTTAACGAAATTAAGAGTATAATTAATTAGAAGAACACAGAAATCAAGCTACCAATTGAATCCACTCAGCCACACTCGGCACCCCTTGGTTCACCGCGAACACCATATAATAACCCGGCGGCGCCACCTTCGCGTTCGGCGGAGCCGTACACTTTATCCTATACCTCCCGCCACCTTCAACCGCCGGTGTCTCCACCGACAGCTTCACCAGTCTTTGCCCTTGCGAGAACGAGTGCGTTGAAAACGGCGCGCTGGCGAAATTCACCTCCATTATCCCCACCACCGGCAGCTCCGCCGTCACCGCCGCCTCGAACACCTCCCCGTAACCCACCTTCGCCGGCAATCCCACCAAACTCGGCCGAATATTCGCCTTATCCGCCGCTAAATACTCCGGCGAGAAGGCTTCGATCCTCAATTCGGTCGGAAATTCGGCCTTGAAATTGTAGAAATAATGCGGATTACTCCCGGCGATCAAAACCCTCCCGTCCGGCAACAAATTCGCCGTCGAGTGGTACATTCGAGGAACTGTCCCGGGATTCAGAGTCATGAACCGGAGCCCGACCGGCTGGTCCGGTCTGTACAAAAGCGGAAACAAACACGGTTCGGAGGCCAGCTCGAAACCCTGGGTCCCAGCCTGAGCGCCATTAATGATCAACACCTCACCTGTCGGCAGCATCACCATATCGCCCATGATCCGGCCGAACGCCATGTCCTCCATCTCCCAAACCGAACCGGGCAGGGTCGCCTCGATCCGGCCGCAGCTACCGTGCGCCGGTGTATCCTTCGTCCTCTCCAAATACGCCCCGTACTCAGCACCGCCGCAAACGACCACCGTCGCCGACGAGTAATCGCCGCTTAGCGCGAGCATCGCCGACGACCCTGCCGACGGGTAATTCCTCGGCCCGCCTTCGAGAACCGGGTAATTCCGGGTCACCTTATTCGAATTGTAATCATACGACACCGCTTTATTGTTGGCGAAGATGAACAATTCGCCGTTTGGGAGCAAGTGAACGTAGGGGTAGAGATTATCCATTTGATTATCCTCAACTTCGCTGAGGAATGAGAAATCGACGGCGCCGACTCCCTTCCTCGCCGGGAAATACTCGATGTTGTTCGCCGCCTTGCCGCCGATTATGATGACCGAGCCGTCGGGGAGGATCTGGTTCGTGGCGTACCAGCGCCCCATGTACAGTTCCGCATCCTGCAGTTCCTCCCAATCGCAGAGGGAACCCGGTTCGCAGGGCGTGAACTTCCGGATTTTCTTGAAGCCGTCCAAGTCGCCGCCGGTCTGGATGAGGCTGCCGTCGGGGAGGAATTGGCCGGAGGAACACCACGTGTCGGTGAGGATGGTGAGGGGGCGGACTTCGTTGGTTCGAAGGTCGAGGAGGACGGAGTGGGCGGTGCAGTCCTTGCGGAGTGGGTGGACCGGGTTCGGGAGGCACCGGTTATCGGGGAGGAGTTTGCGGGAGGGGCCAATGTGGGTCCGGTCGAGGAGGACGACGGTGTTGAAGTGGGTCACCGCCGTGTGCATGGAGGCTATGCCGGCGTCGGGGACGAGGAGCTCCCACACGCCCGGGAGGTCGGCGGCGGCGCGTGAGGCAGCGATAAAAACGAGGAGGGGGAGCAGGAGGTTGGGATGAAGAGTCATGGGATCCAGAGCTGTAGAGAGAGAAAGTGAAAGGAAAGTGTCGATCTACTGAGTTTCAATGAATTTGTGTCAGTGAGGAAGTAGAAGATGCTGATGTCCCAAGTTAGAAAAAGGTCAAACGATGACGTGGCGGTGGCCAAAGGACACGACGGAAAAAATCGCTTAAATAACGTTATTTATTGCCTCAAATTTATTTCCTTAGAAATTTGGTTGCTGTTCAAATTTGTCTATTTGTTCAACAGAATAACATTTTTCTTTCATTTCATCCAAAAATGAATTAAAATTAATTCATTTCATTTTTCTTTCATTTCATCCAAAAGTACATCACATTTTCTTTATTGAAAGTGTAGGATATTTTATTTACCTATACTATTGAGCTTGTTTAGTTGCCCTCATAAATAAGCTAAGATAATTTTTCTAGACTTAATTAAACCTACAAAAGTTATGTAACTTGGTTTATTGAAACTAGTTAACAAGGCATTATTTTATAATTTATTCTTAGATGAGAAAAGTAAGAGTACACTAGACTACTAAGAATAATATGCACTTTACTCTGTCAAATATATATTATTTTCCGGGGAATAAAGAAAATGGCTGAATTTAGAAATGCGGTGGAATATTAACTAAGGATGTAGAGGTATATATCACCCATGCACATGGCTGAGGGCTCTACTTATAGTCTATGCTAACCTAAAGGCAATATGGCCCATATAATATTTGTAGATGAGCAATGAATATTGATGGTGGGTGAGTCACAAGTAGTGTTTTTAATTTGCTGGTGCCTATTGCCAATAGGTTATCCATATAGAATTATCAATGAAGGGGACTTGTTTGGTCTATAATCAATCACCAACGCTTTTCAAAAGTAATCTGGATTTTTTTTTTATTTTTATGTGGAATGCGACTTCATTTGGCTAGTTAAAATCGTAACATTGGTTGTTACTTTAAAGAAGAAATAAAATAAAATCTCATATTCAGAAAGCTGATCGCTTATGGGCTCAAAACAAGCAAAATAAAACTTTCACAAAGCCCAAGCTACACCCTTTAAGGCCCAAAAGAGTCCATACAGTGATCCATTACGAATT